>CM062653.1:60138557-60696352 GCA_031772095.1 Zeugodacus tau | reverse complement strand
GTCTTTTCTTTCAACCGGTCAAAGCAGTCCATATTTTCACAACAGTTCGTATGATTTCTTTCATTTTCGAAAACATTGCAACCTCTCCGCCTTCGTTCAGCAAATAAAGTTCACATATGTATGGTTGGTTTTATATTTTTACGATACGTATAATTATAACTATGTTTTAAAATTATATATGTATATGCATTGTATTTATAATTGAAAAAGAGTTTGTCAACTTTTCATTCCTTTTGCTATGGAATTGCATATGTTGTACAGCGACACAGTGTGTTATTTATAATTTAATCATGTACTTTTTAAAATTAACTTTAGTCAATAATATATATCTTTTCTTTTATAATTTATGCGAACAAAACTGTAGTAATACATTTAATTGATATCATTTTTAGAATTTGGGACTGCAAGCACGATATTTTATAAAATATGTAAATATCAAACAATGCCATGAATTATTAAGAACTGAAGTAGATTACAATTTATATTTAAAAACTTTAGCATTCGAGTTAGAACGGCAATATAGGCTGTTCATTGATTTCATATAAATAAAATGTTTCTTTAATATTTTTTTTGTTTGTTTTCTTTGATTTTCTCTTGTAATCCCAATTGAAAAAATGAATGATTTTTCATTTTTAATGACTTATTGCTGAAAATATATGTTTCGACTAAATTAGTTGTTAATGATAAAACAACTAAAAAGTAATTTAACATATGCGTCATTTTTTTTTCATGTTTCTATCGTTGTCTATATGACATTTTAAGATTTAATACATATACACTTTATATTTCGGGGAATTTAAAATCCCTTTGTATGTTAATTTTTTTGCCTAAACTTGTAATCACTTTACCGGTTTTAAGTAATTTAAAGAGCATTATATTTAAGATCTTATTAGCCGCACTCGAATAATATGTTACTCTTATGCAGCTCAAAACCTCACTCGTTTTCCGACACACACTCATTCCGATTACAGAGTTCGAACACGAAGAGGTTACGGGGTGCATTTAAGGATGTTTATTATCAGGATATTTGTTTAATTTTTTTTTTAGAGAATTTCGACGCACTTTTTCACACATCTTAAAACCTTCATACATTTTGCTTTCTTTTCTTGTATTCGCATTCACAATGGGGGGACGTTTGTGATCGCCTACCCGTAAATACTTCACTTTACACCTTTGTTGCGTATGATTATTATTTTTTTTATTGTCACATTGTTGGTTTAGCGTCTACCATCACGGTAATTACGCGCTCCACCGCTGCTACCACCACCAGCGCGGAAATGTCTGTCGTTTCCCCCGCTACGCGAACCGGAGCCACCACTTACACTGCCACTGGGCCCACGATAGTCGCGACCTCCAGCTCGTTCACGTGGACGCATCATATTTGAATTGTTGGAACGTTGGCTGCTGCTACGAAAACTGTTCGGACCGCCTGATGTGTTGCCTGCATTAATAGCATTAGTAGAACTTGAAAAACTACCACCACCTCCGACAGAGTTGGAGCCCCCAATACCATTGTTACCACCATTGGAAGCTGACGTTCCGGCACTGCCGCCAAAGCTTGGGAATCCTGGTGGCATGCCATCTGGTAAAGTAGGTAAACCGGCATTTTTCCAAGCTGCAAAGTCTTCATAAGATGGTGCTTTATCAAAACCCGGTGGTGGAGGTCTGATTGGTTGCGGTGGAGGATAATCTGGCAGTGGTGGCCCATCGTAGTAACGCACTGGTGGAGGTAATTGGTCGTACATAGATGGTGGACCTGGTGGCGGTAAGGCACCCGAACCTGATGCAGATAATGGAAGTTGCGCAAATGGCGGTACGAACGGTAATGGAGGAAGTTGTCCATGCATAGAGCGCATGTAGTCAACCATGTATGCTTCCGCGGAATTCATATAACGATCCCACGACGGTAAGCCGGTATCACCACCACCTGCGCGTGATCCACCACTTCCACCTGCACCAACACCACCACCACTTCGGTATGGTGAAGTTGAGCGTTTAAAGCCGCCACCCGGTGGCATTCCTAGAGGTGGAAGTTTGTAAGGACGATGTGGTCCAGAACTAAATGTACGCCTATGTCGCATTGGGCCACCACTACCACCGGAACGACGATCACCTTGCCTGTAGCTTGGGAAACCACTGCTACCACCAGCACCACCTCGACTACCACGAGAAGATAAACTGCGCGGTGGGCGATATGAAACTCGAATTCCCTTTTCACGCATCATCTTAGCAGTCTCTTTCGATTTACGCAATATGGGTGTCATTTCGATTTTCTCATCTTCGGGGAATAGGCGGCATAGCTCTGACCCAACTTTGGGTTCAATTTCTTGACCATCCCGTCCAATTTTAACTGGCTT
This sequence comes from Zeugodacus tau, assembly GCA_031772095.1. Taxonomy (NCBI): domain Eukaryota; kingdom Metazoa; phylum Arthropoda; class Insecta; order Diptera; family Tephritidae; genus Zeugodacus; species Zeugodacus tau. The sequence goes on along the minus strand of CM062653.1, from coordinate 60,693,995 downwards.
ACTTTCATTCCACGTATTGTATAGGTGAGAAGTACAGTTAAATGAGAGCTCCTTACGACATATCCAATCCAATTCAATGATACCTCCCAGCGCTTTTGGGGAGATGCTAGGTGGTAAAACCCATGCCGGATGAGAAAGATCTCTGCGCGACTGAGAACTCATGCGAGCAAATCCAGCAAATTTTCCTGTGTAATGGGAGTAAAAAATGAGTTAATTCTATTTTGTTTTGCAATGCAAAACACTTTTTTATGTAGTGTTAGCAAGTTCAATGACCTTGGTGTGCTTTTATGCTTTGCGTATGTATGTTATTCGTATATAAAACACATACACATAACGAAACATACATTTTAGCCATAAAGTCATTTTAGTAATAAGCTTATGAGCTACCATGATGACTCACCACTTTCGTTGACGGAGAAGATTAACAAGACATTACGCGATTCCTTGAATGCCTGATTGAGATTTGCTTCATTTTGCGGTAATGTAGCCCAAACATTTTTAGTTTTTGCAATAGCAACATTATCGGCATTATTTGATTTAATAAGGAAGAAATGAGTACCTCGAAACAAGTAGTTCAGTTTAGTCATATAATCATATGATTTGCCACTAGTATTCGATCCACTTTGTGTTTTCTTCTCGGGAGAAGCGCTCTTGGATATCGCCTTTCGTCCATTGCGTTTTATATTTGCTGCTGAATCAGAGTCCTCTGATTCGGAATCACTATCAAATGGAGTTTTCGTTGTAGGCTTATCTTCTGCATCACTGGCTTCACTTTTATTACCACTGATGTTGGTGTGTGCCGATATAGACCCACTACTTGTATTTGCAGGGCCATTACTATTGGCTACTGAAGCAGTCGAGTTTTTGCTAGAACTGCTAGTTTTCTTTTGCGATTTTTTTTCTTTACTGCTTGTACCTTTACTCTCTGAAGGTTTAGTTGACGATTCGGTGTCTTTATGTGATGATTCTTCATTACTACGTTTTTTCTTACCACCGGCAGAATTCTTTCCGTTCACGGCTCCCACCCCCGGCGAAGATGAACGCTTCGACGTCGCTTTTTTCTCACTCTCTTTAGTGGCTTTTTTCTTTGTCTTATTTTTACGCTTTTCACCAATAGACGATGCAGCCGAACTTACAGAACTAATACTAGGCTGTGAGACCGAAGACTCCGAACCAGATTCTGACGCTTCGCTCCGTGTATCAAAAGACTCGTCGAAATCTTGTAATTCCTCTGCAATATCTGCTTCATTTTCATCTAATCCTAAATGTACTGCGTCCAAGTCCGCCATAATTTTCATCTGTTTTTCACGGTTTTACACTATATAAGTAGCGCAGTTTGCGCTTATGCTTTTGCTCAATGGATGTCTTTTTGTTTCTATAGACAGTGCGAATGCGGACGAAAAGAAAGATGAAAATTAAAGCGATGCCGACTTCTTCCGAAATTCTATGGTTCTTGGCGTATTAACTCACCTGCACTTATTGGTTCTTATAAAGAAATTCTCCAATTATCGTTTTCTCACAATATTTTGCAATTTATAATTATTTTACTTATTGATTTTTGCAATTCAACGTGGAATGAAATTTGCATATACCTCAACGAATTGTGGATAATTTTCTTCTTTCTTTGACAAACTCAGCAATGGTGGATGAGTGAAAAGCAATACGACGCGTAGCTAACCATCTCATTCTACTAATGCACTGTTGCATTTATATTTTGATACGTTTTTAGTATTAAGTGTCATTTTTTATTTTCAAATAACAAGATCAGAAGTAATGTATTATTAAAACAAAAGTTGTATATATGTTATATTTAAATATATTTTTAATTATTTCAGTCGGGCTATCTAATTGTTTGATTTTTATTGCATTTCCTGGTGTCAGAATATATTTTCCATATGGCTAATTCGCCCTAGTTTTCCCAATTCTTATTCACTGTTTGTTTTGGCTATTAAGCGAATTCGCCGAGTTGTTGCAAAACAGCTGAATATGACATTTCAACCGAACGCGTATTTGAAATGTGTTTACATTTGTGAAATATTGTACAAAAACTCAAATAATAAACAATGAAGTTTAATTTGAATCAGAAACTAAGCGTGTTACTACTTAACATAATTGAAGAAAACACATTTCAAAAATGCTTACTTCCTAAAGACATTTTTATTAAATACGGCATTCGTCCAGGGGCTTGGATGAAATGTTGTATAGAAGCAACGAACTCTAACGCCGGCTATTTCATATGCCAAGTTTATCCACGAGACATCAATATAAATTGCTGCTACTTAGACGATGTTGTTGGGACTGCATCGCTTTTAGAAAGCGGGTGCAGTTTATATAGCCTAGAAACAATTGATTGTCAAGAAGATGATAAGCAACAGGTTACTATAACTTTGGAAATCAAGGAAAGCTTCTTCAAAAGTCGTCTTCGCAAGTTGTCTTACAGCATGTTAGCTATCGCCATGAAGCAGATATTAACACCACTTAATTTGATTGTAGGAGGTGTGGTGCGCACGAAAAGTGCTTCAAATTTAGGAATATCTTCTATCTATATTGACGGTTGTATTGATACCAATGAAAACACAATTTTCCAATTGGATAGTGGAACACAGTTGTATATTAACAACTTATATATTAGTGCCAAACTGAATGCAACAGAAGTTATACCATTTTTCAAACATGGTTACGAATTAGTTTGGAAAGAAATTGAGGACATATTGTGTAACAGCAGGTTACGTGATGCGCAAATCAAATCTAATAGTATACGTCCGCATCTTAACGCGCTACTGATCGGTCCACCAGGTTGTGGTAAAACTGCATTGCTGAATGCATTTATTGAGCAGCATAAATGCAATTGCTTCCACATATCCACGGAAAATATCTTACACGAATACCCGGGGGAGGCCGAAGCACAATTGCGCAAAGAATTCGAAAATGCTTTATATTTAACAAAAGATTTGAAATCTAAAAGTAAATACGTGTAAATATTTTGCTTTTCAGCAAACAACATTTTAATGAAATTATGTACATTTTCAGATCCAACGGTAATTATCTTCGAAAATATTGATTTGTTATGTCCCGTCGCAAATAATTCATCCAACACAGATGCAGGCAACTCAAATCGTATATGCGTACAATTGGTTAAGTTGCTCGACGAGCTGCATAATTCGCATGCTAGTATACTATGTATAGCGACTTCATCAAATCCAAGTGCTATAAATGCCAGCTTACGACGACCTGGACGTTTCCAACATGAAATAACCATTGATTGGCCGAATGAGCAGACACGCAAGCGTTTGTTTAATGCAATGTTCGAATTCAGTCAGTCAAAACCATTTCTGAAGCCGAAGCAACTTGATGCGGAACTGCTTGACTTAGTTGGGAAACGTACACAAGGTTTTGTGGCAGGAGATTTGGCATTATTGGTGCAAAATATAGAACAAAATCAAGTGAAGCAAGTGAAAGAATATGAAATAGCACATTTTGTAAAATCAGCGCTGAATAACGTAATATAATCAAATAAGTTTTCTCTGGTTATAATTTAAAAAATCCAAATTTGCTTTTTAGGTAAGACCCGCTGCGGTGCATAGTGCCGATGTAAGAGTATATAAATTTGTGGATGGTTTCGAAACTATCGGTGGTATGGATAAGTTGAAACGTACATTGGAAGTTAGCATCTTAGCGGGACTGCGTAAACAAGAAAAGTTCAAACAATTCGGATTAAAATTACCAAAAGGTAATTTAAATATTTCATTTTAGTAATATTGTTTGTTTTTTAAGCTATTTTTATATTTACAACAGGTTTACTGCTCTATGGCCCACCGGGTTGTGCGAAAACCACCTTTGCAAAATGTCTAGCCAAAGAAGCCGATATGACTTTTATTTCAATATCTAGCGCTGATGTTTACTCACCTTACGTTGGTGCAGCGGAGAAATTTATTGTACGAATTTTTGATACCGCACGAAAAAATGCGCCTTGCCTTATATTTTTCGATGAAATTGGTAAGAGTACACGATTTTTTTTATATTTAAATTTTGATTAATTCTTCTTTAACTAGACACGCTTGCCGGTCGACGTCCGATTAACTCGAATAGCTCAAGTGACGTACAGGTTCGCATACTGTCCACACTATTGACTGAAATGGATGGTGTTATAGACGGTACGAACGAGAACAACCAGCAAATACTTGTCGTTGCAGCTAGCAATCGACCAGATATGATTGATGACGCCTTATTACGGCCGGGACGTTTAAGTAAACATATATATGTGCCAGCACCGGATTTGCCGTCACGCATATCAATTTTACAGCTAATTGCCAAACGTATGCCGTTTGCAGATGATATTAATGTAACTGAAATTGCCGAGGCAACAGCACTTTATACAGGTGCCGATATGTGTAATCTATGTAATGAGGCTGCTTTGCTGGCTTTTGAGAGACTGAGTGTGGAAACTAGCGAAAATGATTATAAAATTAGTGCAAAAGAATTCGATTTAGCTCTTAAGAATTCGAAATCTTCACTCTCGACAAATCAATTGAGTTTATATGCGAAATTTCAAAAGCAAATTGAGGCGAAATCATGAGAATAGTTTTATATGCTTGAATTGCTTTAGCAAATGTTTTTGTAAATATGAACATTGGTATATAAAATAAATGAGTGAAAGTGAGTACAGTTCACTACGTCTTTCATGATAATTAATTTAATTTTTTGCTGTTGTTTATTTAACCTTTAACAATATTTGAAATTAAAAAAAATATGTATATATTTTATCGAAACGAAACATAAAACTTTAACTAAATGCGGAAATTATTGCGTTTTATTGTAGGCTGTATTAATAGCAGATTAATTATGAATTAATAACATATAATTAATTTCTATTTGTGCAAAATGACGTTATAAATCCACACATTTTTTTTTTATTTTTCTTATCAAATAAGTCGCAAACCAACCCTTCTAGTCACACTAACTTATTATAATTGTCCATACATTTCGACATCCAGTCGGATATTTATATAGCAACAAATAGCTAGCTAGTGGTTAGTTGCAGTTTACGTGATTTCACTTTGGTTTTGTTTTGCTTCGCTTTGTTTTGCTGTTTGGGCGAAGCAAACTGAAAAAATGCAGCTGAAAGTGCAATGGTGGGCACAAGGGGATGTAGCTCAGATGGTAGAGCGCTCGCTTAGCATGTGAGAGGTACGGGGATCGATGCCCCGCATCTCCAAACTGATATTTTGCAAAAATGTTTTTTTCATATGATTTATAAAAAAATTGATTTAAATTTTATAAAATTTGCCTTTAAGCTTAGGCAGAGCAAAGACTCGTTATATATATTGATTTAAATGTATTAGAAACTTCCTGAAATATGTCTGCAAACTGTCTCACCTTAATTCTTAAGTGTTCAAGAGTCTATGTGCCTGAATAAAATAAGCAAACATCTGAATGAAACAACGTTGGAAATCTCTAAAAATAATTTAAGAATTAATACTCCAAATGAGCCAAACAGCCAAAGAGGAGTTAAAAGAAAAAGACAAAAATAGTTTGAAGCTGTTCTGATCAAATTCCTGAGGTTTCAATTTAGGTTAGGTTAAAATGTCTGACCACCGCGACTGGTTTCACGATGGATCCCTCTTGGCAGTTAAAGATTCCAATCTGTTGCGATACCAGAATACTACTATAAATGGATCGTAAGGAGGACCCTTACGTATCGCCAAAGCGCTTCGAGGATATCGTAAATTTTATGAGACGGCTAATGTCTAAACAGGCAAGTTCGCATGGTTCGCCTAAAGTATGGCTACCGAGATGTTCCAACCACAGTCTTCTGAACGCTGGACAGTGGAGGAGGAAATGACTTGGTGTTTCCACCTCGCCTTTCTCCAAACAGCTAGTATGTCAAGGTCTAATTTATATAAGGGAGAAAATAAATTAAGTTAACATAATATTTGATACAAATACATATACTTTCGTCGATTTCTATACGAAGTTTAAGGAAAATTGAAAATTATCAGCAAATAAGAAATAACCTCACATTTTCTGAGATGATTCTCGAAACCAAAAAAGATGTCAACAACCATTCTTTCGATACGCTGTGAAAGTAAGAGGGATTTTAATAAGGTTTACGGCTGTGAGCACGCCCTGCCATTCTATGCCGATTTAAAAAAATCTAAATTCCTAGGTGCGACTAACTTTGCGTGTGAAAACACTATTGTCTCTAAGCTACTTTTTCGTCGACGGGGGATGGTGATTGCGTTTTTGTTATCCATACATCTAGTTACAAAATTTAATTACCAGTGCTAAAAATAAATTGTCGTAAAATTAAATTAAAATTGTAAAAAGTATGGTCAAAAATTACAAAATATGAAAACTTTATGCGTCCTACGGGACCACGTATAAAAACCGAATTTAAGTAGGGAATTAGAATTTATCGGTATGATTCTGAAACGGTTCAAGTCAAAGGTCAATACATAAGTGTAATGGGATCTTTAATCTATATGTATGATCCCACCATCCTAGTGATATATATCCAAGAAAACTCTCATATAGTTACAAATCTGCCCCTACATCCGACCTAATAATTGAATAACCCTTTGCCGTCCGACGGTACTCTCTAGTACAATATTTCTAGGGATTCAGGCATTTTTCATTAGATAAGTCTGACAAAGGAATAGAATTGCACCTCTATTTATGTGGTTTTGGTTAGGTTAGGGTAAGCATGGACCGATTTTCAACATTTATTGCACTAAATCTCATCGTCACTGAATTTTTTTTTTTTTTAATCTTAAATTGAATATATGTATGATATTATTTCATAACAAGGCCTTACAAGCGACCGTTGAGTGAACAGAACTCGTGCGGGCCGAACGAAATTTTAGCCTAAAATTTAAACTAATTAAATCTGTTTAGTTAAAATAAATAAATAAATTACTAATAAATTGCCGACAACGTCGTCATTACCTTAAAATAAATGCGCTAAAATATGCCAAATATTTCAGAAATAAATCCATTGCTCACCAACTAACCTTACTAAAGCGCTAAATTATGTTACCCCATTAATATTTGGCATAAATTTTTGAATGATAACGAAATTATTTATGGTGTGGACAATAACTAATTTTTTTTCGTATGCCCATAAAAGAGTAAAATGTATTTAATTTTTTATGCACAATATGCTAAAGATATAGACAATAACAACAACAACGAATTCAGTTAAAAAGGTGAGGTAAGTTTTCGAAAAAGTTCGCGCATAAGCCAAATCATACCTATATATGTAAATATTCTCATATACATTTGGTGCAGTAGTTGGTCAACTGTAGAAATTATGAACGACAATCGAAGGAGACACTGATAAGATAAGGAGTACTACTTTTGTGTCTTAATTTATATTTGTGTGTGTGTATGTATGAAATGTCAATGTTAATTTTTTTTCTAGTAGCTGAAAAAAAAATAAACCGATATCAATTGATAACAAATATTTTCAGAGATGAATGTTAATAGGCACATACGCGTGCATGTATTTATAGGGTGGTTCGTATGCATTGTAGTTAATTTAGAAAAAGTGAAAAAAAAAATATTTTTTGTTCCTTTATATGAATGTATGAAAGTTCGAAATTCTTTTTATTTAAAGTATTGGATATCATTTATACTGCGGTCTCGTCTGGCTTAGCACCATAAAACCTAATACCCTCTAAAAACAATTTTGATCAGGTTTTTAATTACTTTACGAAGATTATACACATTAAGGGCCTGAATGGATTGTTCTCGGAACCTTAATTCCTCATTCTACTAAACCGTATCTTCAATATTCTATCACAAAAGATAGATCCGTTCACTGCAATGGTGTCTAACTAGATTTTTTTGGAAAAAATTTCAAAAGCTTATTCACATTAAGTGGTTACATGAATTTCGTGGGTTTAAAAAATCGATTATTTATTTTTTGGCTTATTAATTTCTACAACATCTCAAGAATATTCCAAATTTTAATTTTTTTGTCTTTCCTTCGGTCAAGCACGAGTTTATGGTCTTAACTAAAACACTTATATTTATTTTTTTTTTTATTTTAAATGATCCTGTCATGAGTTATGCTGACAAAGCAGACGCACCTTTTCTCTTAGGAGTCACCGGAAATGACGTCACAATGGTGGAGCTTTATTTTTTTTTTTGAAAATTTCTGAAATTATTCTTTAAATATGTATCTATAAGACAGAAAAAAGTTTGAATTAAAAATTTTGTTTTACATAGAAAAAAATATTGAAAATAGGTCAATTTTTAGGCGACAAAGCCCATGTAACCTTCTTCTTCTTGACTGGCGTAGACACCGCTTACGCGGTTATAGCCGAGTCCACAACAGCGCGCCACGCATCTCTCCTTTTGGTAGTTTGGCGCCAATTGGTAATACCAAGTGAAGACAGGTCCTTCTCCACCTGGTCCTTCCATCGGAGTGGAGGTCTCCCTCTTCCTCGGTTTCCACCAGCGGTTACTACATCGAAAACTTTCAGAGCTGGGGCACTTTCGTCCATTCGAACAACATGACCCAGCCAGCGTAGCCGCTGTCTTTTTATTCGCTGGACTATGTCTATGTCGTCGAACAACACATACAGCTCACCATTTCATCTTCTGCGGTATTCGCCGTTTAAGGGACCATAAATCTTCCGCAAAACATTTCTCTCGAAAACTCCTATTGCCGTCTCATCGGATGTTGACATCGTCCACGCTTCTGCACCATAAAGTAGGACGGGAATGATGAGGGACTTGTAGAGTTGGGTTTTGTTCGTCGAGAGAGGACTTTACTGTTCAATTGCCTACTCAGTCCAAAGTAGCACCTGTTGGCAAGAGTTATTCTGCGTTAGATTTCAAGACGGACATTATTATCGGTGTTGATGCTCGTTCCTACGTATACGAAATTATCTACAACTTCGAAGTTATGACTGTCAACAGTGACGTGGGAGCCAAGACGCGAGCCAAGACGCGAGTGCGCTGACTGTTTGCTTGATGACAGGAGATATTTCGTCTTGTCCTCGTTCACCACCAGACCCATTCGCTTTGCTTCCTTATCCAGTCTGGAGAAAGCAGAACTAACGGCGCGGTTGTTGCTTCCGATGATATCAATATCATCGGCGTACGCCAGTAGCTGTACACTCTTATAAAAAATTGATTGTGGGGTCCCCCTTTTTGTGGATTGGGCAGAGTACACTGAGATTCCAATCGTCGGGCATGCTTTCTTCCGACCATATTCCGCAAAGAAGCTGATGCATGTAACCCCTTATTCAAATAATATTGAGGAGTGGTACCGACTCGACCGTCGTGGGTCAGAATACTATTCGTCGATCTCAATTCCGATAACAAAGCAAATCGTTTTACGCAGGGCTATTTTTTTAAATTTAGTGTGTGGAACTCCATATGAATCGATCTTCCATGAGATCGCTTGGTTACTACCGCCACTTTCACCAACTTTAGAAATAATTTCGATCAAAATTAAGGCTCTAACAATTCTTCTTTTGCTTTAAGAATTGGAAAATATCATAGAGATTTTTTGCCCGCCTTTCCAGTTGAATAGAGTAAACACTGTGGAGTATTCTTTCATAAATAATAGAGGGCAACACCTGGACCACCCTTTATATATGTATATGTACCGCTATATATACATAACTTAGCGGTAAGGACACAATTGAAACGCAAAAACACAACAACACACTGATAACCGCTGATAACATCGTTCAACTGATAACGATTCGAGAAATTATTTTCTATAATCGTCATCAGCGTGCACTACCACCAATGCACTTAACCGAATTGTTTGCTTAAAAAAAGAAAAAAACGGAACTTTTGGGAGCGAAAATCAAGCCATAGATGAGCAGAAATACATATATATATATATATATATATATGTATATATTTATAATATTATATACACAATATAATAAAATTCGCGCATATGCCTGTCTGTCTGTATGTTGTAGGTGTGTGTGTGTGTGTGGTGGTTACATAGTAACCCCTAACCACCAACCCAATCAATTTTGCAATGCTTTTAAACAATTTGTATTTGTTGCTTTTTTTGAGCGCCTCTCCCAATCTACACACACACACACACCCATGCGAGGCGCTCAATAAACGTTATTCTAGGTTCTGGCTAATTATTATTATTGCTGGTGTTTTTTTGTTTTTCGAAAGCACATTGGCAGTTGGCAGCACACACAGTTGAATTCTACAGGTGAAGCAGCTTTGGCTGTGGCCCGTAAAAAGGCGACGCACACGTAACAGTCCAAAAACGAACGCGCAACGAAAAAGTACAACAAAACGCGCTTTACCATTAAATAAATTCCTCCCTCGCATTGTTGTTGTTATTTTAACGAATTTTTTTTTTTCAATTTTATACCGCGACCTTAGTTGCTTAGTAGAAGCGTACGTGTGCACAGGAAGCAGGCGGGTGCTAAAAGCGGTATGATAAATACAGTATTGTCGCATCGGGGAAACATAGTACATACCGAGTGATTTTCATAGACCATAAAGAGTAGCACAATACGCGCGTAATCGAACACTGTTGATTGCGAAACTATTATTAAAATTTTTTTAGAATTTTTTTTTTTTTTATCACATTTTAGACTTAGTTCACCACCACCACCACTAACTAGTATTAACGAACGCAATTTGAAACGAAAATAAGAGTGAAGTGTCGTAATTTTAATATTGCCCCTGATAAATTGTCGCACGATAATTTGAATTTTATGCTCCGGCATCAACGTTCAAACGCGTGTTATTACCAAACTTTATAAATCTACATATTCACACAGGATTTCGGCAGCAGTACTGTCCGGGATATATTGGTCAATCGTAATTCGTGCTTACAAACTGGTGCAATATGGCGGCGGGTGGCTACGGCGGTTACGGCAATAGAAATCATATTAAGAATTTCGGCTGTCTGCGTTCGATTGTGCTCTGGGCGGCAATACTCAGTTTGGTAAGTACCTAAATAGATGACGGTGAACAGATCGAATTAATTCAGAGCTGATAGATCCTACATAATTTTGTGGAGTTGAAGAAATAGTTTAGTGGGTTTTAAACTGTAGGCTCAAATAGATTGCTTTAGAAATAATGAGAGTGCGTCAAATGAAAAATACAAATTCGAGTGGGTGCTCTGACTCACTTCGGGGGAAACTTCAACTAGTAGTACTTCAAATTAAAGGCATGTGTTCATATATTCATCCGGAAGTGATGTACAGAACCTACCCGAATATGGGACGTCAAAATTTATATATATATTAAGAACAAAAATTCAAATTCTAGATGTATTGTGATTTCATTTAAATATTTGCGGGTTAAAAGTAAATGAGAAAATGTAAAAAATAACGAAAATAAAGTAAATTTTTCATATTTAGATTTTAGATGTTGTGTTCAAAATATAACGGGAATTTTTAAATTTCGCGGATTAGGAAAGTTCGATTGTCCAAATTTTTTTAGTGAATTTTTCTTTATTTCCTAAAATAAAGATAGTCTTAAAGGGTCTTCGTTTAGCATAAAAGCATAAAAGAAATCGCTGAAAGAGTTAAAGACTATCGCTAAAATGGAGTTTGAGAAGTGTTTCAATAAATGAAACAAGCGCTGGCATTGGTGCTTAATATCGAATGGATATTTTTTTAAAGGCGACAACAGTAATGTAGAAGATGAATAAATATTTTTTTAATCGAAAATTACCGTTAGTTTTTGAACACACCTTACGTGTTTTTTTCGACAGTTTCAAATCGTTAGACTTTCTATTTCATTGAATTCATGTAGGTTACGATATGAGATCAAAACCTAACAATCAAAATCATTCTCTCAATCTATTTAAGATTTATTGCTAATCTAGTGATTATAATATTCTATTTATCACTTAAGGATATGTTGCAAAAAAATCAAAAATTTAAAATCTACAAACTAGCTTTATTAGACCTACCCTAACAGAGTTTTAGATATAAGACTAATATTATATATACAAATATTCCGACAATTCTATATACAGCACAATTCTCATTCGGTCAACAACATCCAGCTACGTACGTTTAAGAATGTAATGAGGTTTTTGTTTCGTATTTAGGTCTAGTTCCATTTATTATATGTCAAACTGAAGTTGAGAAATTAGCCATTGGGTTCACCATGCTACAGATGATAGGATCTACAAAAATTCTTATATGTTTTTGCACAACAATGGTTCGGAGTCGGCGTCGGACCCAAATTGGCAACTTACAATTCATTTTTGCTGTGTGAATGTAATTAAAGTTATTTTTTTTAACGATTATTAAAAGTGGTTTCAGAGCTGGTTTCGTTCATTAGTTTTTGGCTTCTGGTGAGATCACGCCGCATACAAATAATCTATTCTACCTTTGAGTAGTAAATTTTTAGTCCTTGTAGTATTCTCCCCGGCTTAACCATTTCTTCAATTTTATTTCATGAGCAATAAACCGTTACGAAATTATAGAAACAAATGGTTTTTTCGATGGGGACAGCAAACGGAGCCATATTTTTTCCCGCTCTTTTGACATTTATCTTCAGTAAGGTTTGCCATTTTATCAGGGAAAGATATGCGATCCAACAAAACGTCGAAATTATTTAAATTTACTACCGAAATTCGGAGTCAGTGGCTTCAACTTTAAGATGAGGCTCTTTTCTGGCAAAATATGCGTTATTAGCGTCAGGCAGCAATCCACACGTACTGCATGAGTCACCATTACATCCCGAAAAAATTACGGTTTGGTGCGGTTTATGGGGCCGTACTTCTTCCGTGATGATCAAGACTGGCACATAACTGTGAATGGGTATCACTACCGTTCAATGATAACCGAATATTTTTGGCCCGAATTGGTTGATATGTATTTGAATAATGAGTGGTTCCAACAGGACGGCGTCACAAGCCACACAGCGAATGTCACAATCGATTTAATGAAAACCAAGTTTAGTGAACATGTTATCTCACGAAATGGCCAATGGCCGCGGTTGTGCGATTTGTCACAGTTAGACAATTTCCTGTGGGGCTACGTCAAGTCTATGATCTATGCCAACAAGCCAGCGACGATTGATGAACTTCGTACGAACATCGAACGTGAAATTCCACCAGTATCGGTCGATTTATGTTTGAAAACCTTCGAAAATTAGGTTCAGCGTCTGGTCTTCTACAAGCGTATTCGTGGTGGTCATGTAAAAGAAATCGGGTTCCATATATAATAATTTTTTATTATCAGAGTTTGAAAACCACAAAATCTCGTAAATAATCTACTTAAAACTTAAGTCAAAAAAGAATTATAACCTATACAGCCCGTGTTAAGATTGTCAAGATAATACACTAGTACACTCTGAAAAGCTACCAATCAATGACATAGGCGCACTGTGATTATAAAACAAACTGATTTGTATGGAAGTTATTTTTGGCGAATTAATCTCGAGCAACATTTGAATAGTGATCTTTCTTCATTACCAATAAAATCAAAAAAATAAAGAAATTTTTAGAGGTTCTCAAAATTTTTAGTTGTAGCTTTCGAATAGGTATATTCTTTAGATTTAGAAGACACTGAAATATTCAACTGCACTAGTGCCTTATAACTTCAGTACTTCAGTGAAAACAAAATTCAAATTAGAACAAATATTGATTGATTTACCTTCAAACTTATCAGTGAGCATGAACTTTTCTCATTTATCTGATGATTAATTGCGTTATTTGTCGCCGATAATTTTTTTTAATTTTATTTTTTTTGGTCTAAAATATTTTTTTAAAACAACATCATTTGAAATATCAGTAATTATTGCACATTCAAATGAAATTGCAAAAATATCTGCAATCTGCAATTACTGCATGCCAAAAATATGACTAAGTAATCTAGAAGCCACTACTAGTTCCTAACAATTGTGAAGAGTTTGCTGTGAAGGAAATGAACTCAGCGCTTGAAAATGTACTTTAGCATTGCTACACTGATAACTTAATTCCACCGACATATCTACATACATACTTATATATTACCGCTATTGTTAATATTTAATTTTGGCACGAATGAAATTATGCGTAAATATAATGAATCATATAAATAAAATTCATGGCTAATAAAAATACTTGCTTAATGACAATTCACCAGCTTCGCCTCAGGGACGAAAGGCAGGAAGGCATACATATGCATTTGCAAATGTGCTAGATAACTTTCAAGTACTGCAACAAACAATAAAAAGAAAAATTATCTACTAAATAAATAACTGTCATAAGTGTTGTTGCGATTGCCAGTAAATCCAATGAGTGAGCATGTGAGTTCAATTACTCAACGAGTATGAGTCTTATAAATGAAATTCCCGATTTTTTGTGACATTATCGTACGTTTTTGAGGATATAATGGCTGGCTGTATATATTTTTAGAAAAATTTATTTGCCCGGTAGATGGTGCTGCTGTCAACGTTTTGACAAATATCATATATGTATATTTATTTTCGAATACTGTTCTTATTTGGAAAGTACTCTTGTAAAAGATGATTGAACCGACTCAATTTAACTCAAAGAAATCCATATATTCATCATATATACGATGTATGTTCAAAAAAATACAGGAATTTTCGTTTTTGAAAAAAAAATAAATAAATTTATTCATTCCCCTACATTAATGCAGTAGTCTGCTTTAGAAGCCGAAAAAAAGCGTTTTTTAGCAATTTTTTTTAAAGGGAAGGAAATGATTGCGGTTATCGGAATTTAAAGACGTTAATGTACTATATTTTGAGACTTAAAAACCAATATTTATTATTAAAAAATATCGAAATTTTTTCAAAGTTGTAAGTATTTTTCTGGAGCGCCTGGAGTCTGCACTTGTAAATCGGTGCCGGTGATGGAGGTCGTGCGATGCATCTGAAACAGTCGAACCAATTTTTTTTTTTAATTTTTATAAGTTTCTTTTCTTTATGAACTAAAAAAATACCGAAGAAGTTATAAAATTCCAAATTTTTTCGAAGTTTGAAAAAAAATTCACTTTTTTAAGAAAAAAATTTACTTTATGTTGCAAAACAAGTAGTTTAAATAATACCTTTGCCCAATACCAATAATAATAATACCTTGTCCAATAATAAAACCTTTTTAGTTCAAATAGAAGATAATTTAATACTTAAGCTAGATCCCTTTGGTTTTTTTCGACCGGACATATATTCTTTTTGCTATCGCCGGCACCGTTTCCTGACACTTGTGAAAATGAAAACTAGAGAAAACGAACTTTAAATACTGCCTGAGCATTCGCACCTGCTCGACGCTCGGCCACTAAAACTGCTCTAGCTTCGAAAATATGTCGAATTGGCCTCTGGAATTTTAAAGACATATTCTTGGATAGTTTTGGAAGAGATTTAAAACAAAACAAAAAAATCGATTTTTTGAAGCCTGTAAAGCAAACCTGCGTTAATGTTGTAGCTTTCAAAATAGTCCACATTCAATATTATGCACTTATGCCATCGTTTCTTCCAATTATCGAAACACTTCTCAAATTCGATTTGGGATAGCTTTTGACTCGTTCAGTGATTTCTCGTATGCTTGTAAAACGACGGCCCTTGAAGGTTCTCTTTATTTTTGGAAATAGGAAAAGTCACATGGATTAAAATTCCCGCTATTTTTTGAACACACTTCGTATAGTGTTAGGTGAAGATAAGGATCGATATAACTCATTTTTAATACCGAGACACATCAAACTAAGGAAAAATCAATCGGACGAAAAAGACTATAGTCGGTATATGTTGGCTCGAAAAGGATTTGCACAGATTTCGACCACTTTTAGATTAGAGTTATCATTTTTAGGTACACTTTTTAATACTTCATCAATCTATTAAAGTGTAGATACAATGGGAAATAGACTTGGTTGTATTTATACCATTTTCATAAGGATAAATGTGGAGAGGACGAAGTTCTGGCCAATTGCATACATTTGTTTAGCTTCCTCATGGAACGCAAGAAGAACTCTATATAACTCTAAATCTGACCCGATTTGGTTAAGGTCTCTCGACCCATTTCCTATTATTATATGACAATGTAAACATGAATTATGTAAACAAAATGTAAATAAATAATATTAAATATCTGTGCTCTATATTATGATAACTGTAAATATGTCAAGGTATTAGTAAAGATAAACAAATTGTAAACCCCAAATGACAAAAGGCCATATGATTCATAACAAGTTAATAGGCGTAGACGGGATGTGTGTACTTCGTGTATATGTAAATGAATTATTACATGCATTCATTTTTGCCAAGCTAGTCATTTCCAAACATATAGTATGTAGAGAGTTAAGTTGTACTCATAGATCAGCTGTGGTACTATCTAGAACTTTTAGAGTGCCTCGAACAATGACAGCGCGCATGTCTAGTGTGCTCACATGCCGATTGTAGAGATACCTCACTTTTGTATTATCTAATCAGAGCATTTTTTTTGGGTAATTACATGGAGGCACGTGCAGAAATATATGTACTATAACAATAATCTGTCTTTACATCTCTAACAACTGTACACTTGTCGAATTTGACATAATCTGTCGAATAAAATGTGTAGTATTAATTATTTGTACATTTGGAGAGTTTTGACTTTCGAACAATGACTACTTATTTTTTTAAGTGCTCCAAAATATTTGGTGTAGTTTAATGATCTGACTATAGTTATAAAGTTATAGGCTATAAGAAACTAGTTTGATTCAATAACGGTCTGAACTTCATCACACTACAGTTCTCGCATAACCGGGATCCAACAAAAGCTTATCAAGTGAGGACATTAAAAGAAACACTAAGAGCAATTGGCTTCAGAGAAGTCGATGCTAACAGAGTCCATGAACGTTTGGGAATTAGAAGGTTGTATAGATTCAATTCGTCAGGTCATTCCTTTTATATATTTTTACAGTTTAACTATAACTCCATCATTTTAATATTACAATTTTGGAATTTAAGGGTTTTTTGCACTTTCTGCGAGTGAAAGAGAACCCTACTATATAATCCTATTCTTAAAACATTGAAGAATTAGTTAAAAAAAAAGAAAAAACGTTAAATTCGGCTGTACCGAAGCTAATATACCCTTCACAGGTGCAGATTAAATTCTTTCTATGAGCAATAACTCACACCAAATTTCTTGAAGATATGTAGTAAAATGCGGAAGTTTTCCATACAAGCCCTTGATTCCGATAGTTCAGTTTGTATGGCAGCTATATGATATAGTGGTCCGATATCGGCAGTTCCGACAAATGAGCAGCTTCTTGAAGAGAAAATAACATCTGCAAAATTTCAAAACGATATCTTAAACACTGAAGGACTAGTTCGTATATATACAGACAGACAGATGGACGGACAGATAGACGGATATGGCTAAATCGACTCAGTTCAACATACTGATCATTTATATATATACTTTATAGAGCCTACGACGCTTCCTTCTGGGTGTTAAAAAGAGCTCTACTATCCAATTTTATTCTAAAAACTTTGAAGAATTACTTAAAAATAAAAATTTAAAAATGTATTATAAAAATCATAGTTCCAAAAAGAGGTCGAAGACATTGGCTTGAAAATCTAAAATATGGGTTATGATTAGAAGTCCTCCCGAAAAATCGAATATATACCTCGAGAAATTCTTTCTCCAAAAAATGTTAGCACTCTTTATTTTTCAGATAAAATTTTGAGAATATATTCGAAGGAATATTAATAGGTTCCTCAATCTGAAGACCCACCAGTTTTTCAATTTTCTTAGTCAATTTAACTATTTACTTTTTTTTTTTTCTTAATCTCAAACAGCTTCAGTCGCTGATATGGATGGGCCTCACCATAGTCGGCATTATCGCATACACCTGCAATATGCCGATTAATTCACTATTCACCTATGGTTCATTGATGCAATACGCCTTCTACACACTTTACTTTAAAGGCGGTTGCATACCCGCCGACTATCAGCAATTCGATCATACAATGTTGGAATCGGTGCAAACAGTGCTCTCGCCAGAGGATATCCTAATTTGGAATTGCGTGTATCTTGCGGTGGCGTTTTGTTGGTTCATCACATCGTTGCTGTTGTTGGCATGTGAGTTGCGTAATTTTCAGTAGTGAATTGTTAGTAATAACTCATTTTTATAATATATTTCCCATTTAGTGGTGAGAAAGGGCAACATCACTCACACCAGCGCCGCCATTTACAGCTGGATCGTGACGATATTGTGCATAAATCTGATGGACTTGGCGTTGGGCATTATATTTGGCATTGATTACGGCAATTTCAATAGCGCTGCGTACAATTACAATTTGTCCAGCATGAATGCGGGCGCAATCGAACCACAGGCAGCACAATTGGTCGCTGGTGGAGTAGCGGCGATTTCGTTGATGATCATCTCATTCAAGGGCTTCGTTTTGTGGCTGATCAATGTCGGTCTAATGTGTTATCTGCTGAAACTTGTCATTGAAATTGCCTACGATAAGGACACCAATGTGAGTATAATATATGATATTATGTTAATACCATGAATATTATTTACGATATTACTGGTCAACTAATAATATGCTATAAAATATCACTATATTTGAGCTGTACGCTCTTGTAAATGTTGAGACTGTTCCAAGTATTTGATTATGCCAGTTTATTTGAGAACAATTCCACCGTCGTGTAGCGTGAACAACTCGTAGGCAAAGAATGTATATATATTAGGTCTACAACTTTGCTTCCGCCGTTTTCCAATAGATGTCTCTAGGGTCGATTAAATCATTTTATATCGATCTTGGACATTTGTGCCAACATTAACCCAACAAAATATTTGTAGATCTGTTTGCATCCCAAACATATTCTCAACTGAAAATGTCACTTTTTGAGCCGAATTCTCGACATTTGCGGGAATGTCTCTAGGGTCAAGCACTGGTCGATTAAATCGTTTTATATCGATCTTAAATCGTTATCTACCATCTTCTACAAGAGTGTACAGCTCCTGGCGTACGCCGATGATATTGATATCATCGGAAGCAACAACCGCGCCGTTTGTTCTGCTTTTTCCCGCATGGATAAGGAGGCGAAGCGAATGGGTCTGGAGGTGAATGAGGACAAGACGAAATATCTCCTGTCATCAAGCAAACAGTCGGCCCATTCGCGTCTTGGCTCCCACGTCACTGTTGACAGTCATAACTTCGAGGTCGTAGATAATTTCGTATACCTGGGAACCAGCATCAACAACACGAACAATGTCAGCCTCGAAATCCAGCGCAGAATCACTCTTGCCAACAGGTGCTACTTTGGACTGAGTAGGCAATTGAACAGTAAAGTCCTCTCTCGACGAACAAAATCAAACTCTACAAGACGCTTATCATTCCCGTCCTGCGTTATGGTGCAGAAGCATAGACGATGTCAACATCAGATGAGACGACACTAGGAGTTTTTGAGAGGAAATTTTTGCGCAAATTTCCGTTGGAGGGACCAGGTGGAGAGCGACCTGGTTACACTTGGAATCTCCAACTGGCGCCGAACTGCGAAGGAAAGAGAGGAGTGGCGCGCTCTCATCGATTCGGCTATAACCGGCTAAACGGTTGAACACCAATCACATACACATACATACATACATTTCGATCTTGGACATTTGTGCCAACATTAACCCATCAAAATATTTGTAGAGATCGGTTTGCATCCCAAACTTATTCTCAACTGAAAATGTCACTTTTTGAGCCCAATTCTCGACATTTGCGGGAATGTCTCTAGGGTCAAGCACTGGTCGATTAAATCGATTAAATCGTTTTAAATCGATCTTGGACATTTGTGTCCACATTAACCCAACAAAATATTTGTAGAGATCTGTTTGCATCCCAAACTTATTCTCCACTGAAAAAATTTATCTATTAGCTCCTGTGTGAAAAGGCTATGAAGTGACAAAACAGGTTTCTCAATCAAAATTTTAATTGATCAATTAATTTGGATGTGTGAAAAGGCTATAAGGCTTTTAAATCTAGACCTTATCGGTTGCTGACAATATAAACTAATCACTTTATCTCGAGGCTTTGAAGCAATTAAGGAAAATTGGAAAACAAAATTACTACTTGCTTGTCCTTTTCTGGATCTTTAGTTGGATTTTTAGGGAGAGAGAGAAATAGAGAAAGATTTTTGGAGCTGGTATCATCTGTAAGTGGTATCTTAAAGGTTATTCTGGTGATATTATATCAAGAAAATATGACTAACAATATCGTAAATCAGCTTAAAGGGAAAGAGTGTTTGCTTAAAAAGAGAACTAAATTATTATTTATAAGATTGATAATACTAACTAAAACCTTTGTTTATTTAATTATATCATCAAAATTGAATAGATAGTAATAATTTAATAGATATATAGAATTTGATAGACCTCTATATATTATTTCTTTAAGCAACAAAAAATCCGAACATTAATTTATAACGCTTCACAAGTTGATTTCGTAATGAAATTGCGATTGTTTTAAGGCCTCAATAGCGAAAATGTACATATGTATTTAGAAAAGTAAATATGTATTTTGGTAATTAATAATAAAAAGGCTATGTCTCTGTACTTATAACGAGTAAAATACAACAATATTTCGATATAAAAAAGTTGGTCTATAATAAATATTTGCATTACTCATAGACACTCGATAACACAGACATATGTTTATATACCTGTATACCTATATATTCAAAATTATACATAAATGCGAACAATATGTTCCCAAATTTTATCGTCTACGTCGCACACTTTCTTCGTTTTTTTTTTGCAAAGACTTCTAAGATTATGAGCTTTAACAAAATTAATTAGCGATAAATTCTTATTCATTATCTATAAAATCACCATTATCTTTTATTGTTTACCGATATAATTTGTAATTGGTCTAAGAAATTACCAATATTCAACTTCTCCTATTCTTTTATATGTATCTAGAATTATACCTGATTTTAAATATTTTTATTTTTTTACATACACAGGATACTTTATTCATGCCACCAATGACAGATAAGGACTCAGATGACATAATTTCTAACCGACCGCCGATTAAGGCCTACGAAGAAGATATGTAAGTATTTTTTGCATTACTTTGAAATTATAAATCTTATAATGAAATAATTATGAAAGGAAAGTCAATTCTTTTGCCAATCGGATTTTAGTAAGAAATGTATTTTAATTTGTTGGAGATTCAGATTGAAAATTTAAATTTTCTTAATTAAAGCTGTCGGAAGAATTTAGGAACCTAACTATAACTAGTTCGGAACTCATTGGTGAATATCTCGTAGGCAAAAGTTAACAGTTCATTAACCTAAATGCTATGCTACATATATCGCCTAAGGATATAGCTAACAGGTGCTTTGCAGCAAAAGCTACTACTAGACTCAGGGTGGCTGGGTTTATGAAGGGTTTCGAAGCTGGCACATTCGCAAATCCTGTTCAATTTCGACTGAAAAATTCGACCATTGTGCCGTGGCGCCCAATCTTCCGGTTCGCTTATTCACAGTCGAATATTGGGGGAAGGTTGGAGGTGGAGTCTTCTGTAAGAAGCTTTTTGTCAAACTTTGTTTCAGGTTACCAGACCATTGTAGTATCATCTAAGCAGAGGTGTCTGCAATTAAGGTACTGTTAGATGAATTGTTTCGAAGGGAGGTGAGTAACCATTCGATAGTAGTGCGACATCTCGGTAGCTATACGTTGGGCGAACCAATCGAACTGGCCGAAAAGAACTCTAGCCGCCTCATAAAGTTTGTGATAGGGTCAAAGCGCTTCGGCGATATATAACGGTCTTCTTTACGACCTAATACTAACCATACTCTAGGGTATTTTGGCATCACAATGGACTAGTGCCTTTCGCTGTCCAAGTGAGTGAACAAGAGTCGCGTCGACCAGCCTCTGAACCTAACCCCAATACTGGATGATCTGAATAGATGGGAATATATTAATTTTTTGATCCGATTGATCAAATTTTACATTATATTCGGTATTTTTTTAATTCATAATCCATAAAAAGCTCTATTATAGTTCGTTACAGTTATAAAGTCTATATAAGGGTTAACTGCATATACCAATTCTATACAGTACCTTTGGGTGGTACCTGGTCATTGGCCTCTAGGCCAGAAAAGGCTGTTAATAGAATTATTTATAGTAAAGATAATTTAAAGATTTAAAAAGTGCTTCCAAGACAACTTTTTATATAGTAGAATCGGTAAAACTTCAAATAACAATATATAACTAATATCTTTATTAATAATCCACTAATTTCTTACACACTTTTTCCCCAAAACAGCACAACCAAAATATACACGAATGACGCCTTTGTGCCGGACAGTCGTTCTGTGGTCACCGTCGAACTGAATCAGGACGCTTTGGCGCGTGCCGCACGCATGTCTACCGATATTATGTCGCAGGGACCACGCTTCCGTAATGTGGACGCTTTCCAACAGTATCCACCACAACGTTTTAGCAACAATAACAATAATATTGCACTAAATAACAACAACAACAATAATTTTGTCAAACAAGTTTCAATAAAGGAAACAGCAACAACACCGGATGTGATATCACCCTACCCGGTACCGGACTACACACCACCAATGTCGCGCTCTGCTAACGGTATAATACGCAATCAACGTTACCAATGAAGCAGTGTGGGTTGCAAATGACGTACGCTCGAAGTAACTGCATATCTCTTCATTGCGTTAATTTTAAATTAGCTTAAATTAAGTGCCATCCATTAGCTTCATTCCGTTATAGCAATTTACCATAAATATGTTTATAGAGTGCTGCTCAGCGTTCGTTTATAATAGAACGCCGCCATTGCATTTCGCTCTCTAATTCTGACTCAGCTTTTACAACATCATCGATCCGGTATTAGCTCCCGCAAACACTTCTGTTTTTTCAATTCACTTGTTTTTCCTCAGCAAATCATAGCTTAACTTATATAGATATATACATATATACATACATACAAACAAAACGCAACAATGTACTTATTTTTAGAATGTATTTAATTGTATATTTTTATTTATTCAATTGTAAATAATAAATATACGCTATTGTAAATACTTAAAAGACAAAAACAAAATATTTCGACAATTGGACATATGGTAGGTATAATGGGTATAAAGTATATGAATGCTTTGGCACACCTTTTTTCATTACGACCACTTCAAGTCCTCAACTGAACCAATTTTATCAAAAAACATATAGGAAGCGTGGATTTGATCTACAAGGACTTGATCTAGAGGACTACGGATCTGTCTCTCTACTACTACTGCTACTCTTTCTCCTCGACACCTCAAAACTAGATATGCTCCATCTAGAACAATTCGTATTAGTTCCTCGAATGTTTTTCCTATGATATCTCTGACATAAGCATATACAGTTCTTCCTCTTAATTGGCGTAGACACCGCTTACGCGGTTATAGCCGAGTCGACAACAGCGCGCCACGCATCTCTCCTTTTGGCAGTTTGGCACCAATTGGTAATACAAAGTGAAGACAGGTCCTTCTCCACCTGGTCCTTCCATCGGAGTGGAGGTCTCCCTCTTCCTCGGCTTCCACCAGCGGGTACTGCATCAAAAACTTTCAGAGATGGGGCACTTTCATCCATTCGAACAACATGACCTAGCCAGCGTAGCCGCTGTCTTTTTATTCGCTGGACTATGTCTATGTCGTCGAACAACACATACAGCACATCATTCCATCTTCTGCGGTATTTGCCGTTGCCAATGTTTAAGGGACCATAAATCTTCCGCAAAACCTTTCTCTCGAAAACTCCTAGTGCATATACAGTTACTGACAATAAAATAGAATCAAATATATGGTTGCGAAATAATAAACAATTTTTAATATTTGTCCGATAGATTTACAAAACGACGTCTCAGGATGATAATTACATAGAGATTTTGTCAAAAGGCAATCCTTTCCAAAAAAAAATATCTTCGGAAGGTTGTCTCGGAAAGTTTTACCGTTGACAAAAAGACAGCGGAACAATCTGATTGCTTTAGCTTCAGCGCATATCAATTGGACCGGTGAAGAAAATTTAAAAAAATGGCGCAAGATCTTTTGGTTCGAGCAATCTAAAATTAATATGGTAAAAAGTGATATAAAAATTTAGGTTCCATGTCCGAAGAATTCTGATGTGAATTCCCGGCATATGACAAAAACTTTCAAACACCGAGGTAATATTATATATGTTTTTTTTTTTTTTTTTTCAAGATATAATTGTTTCTTATGCTGAATGAAACATACCTTTAGTTTCGCAGTTCCAGAATGACAATGATCCGTGGTATAACTCGGGTGTAGTCAAAACATGGTTACCGGCGAAATCTCAGGATTTTAATCATATAGAAAACCTGTGGAGGATTGTAAATAAAAAGTTGGGACACATTAAACCACGAAATAGGAAGGAACTATGGCAAAAAGTCCCAGAGGCTTGGTATTCAATACCGAATTCAGTCTGTAAAGCTTTAGTGGAAGCTCTGCTGCATTCAAAAATAAAGGTTTTGTAACAAAAATATGTTGAGTAAGTCGTAGGTTAGTCTGAAATCTGAAAACGATAGAAATAAGCCTAGTCTGAAACGTAATTCTTTAGAATTTGGCTCGAAGTTGTTACTTTCACTAAATATATCGTGTTTCTGAAATTCTAATTGAGTTATTGAAATACGATAGCTGAAGATAGATCTACTTCTATGCAAAATATGTTAGGGAAATGGATAACAAAATTGAAACATCGGACCATCATAAGCTCTCTGTAATACCCAAATGAATTAACAAGTTCGAGCAATGATATTAATAACAAGGAACCGGAAATCAAAGCAGTCTATCCCATAATTCTATATAACAGCTTTCTTTATCCGAAAATTATTAATATATGTAAAGTAAAGTAAATTTCAGTTGAAAAGATTAACAGCAAGAGGGCATTTAAGATTAAGATTTAAGATTAAAAAAAATCGTGGTTACAGATTTCCAATATTACTTTTGAGACATCTGCATATTAATTGATTGTGTATTGAGTATTTATAGCTCTGTAAACAAGTGCAGTTTTAAATTTCCACTGTTGCTGACTTTATTTCGTAGTAAATAATAAATAGACGTGCTGATAAGGTGGACATGTTTATTAATGCTGGGCCCCCTGCTGAGCTAAGACAACACATTATCAGTTTCGGTACGGACATTCATATTTAGCAACACTGCTTATAGAGGTTATTTAGTTTAAAATACATATTTATATAATACGAATATATATATATATATGTAAGTATATGTTTAAATATAAGTGCTAAACAGTTGTTGGTCATTGAATTATGAACGGTAGCGTTAAAAAAAATTTACAATATGGACAAAAGGCAAGTCCGAAGTCCAATTTTAGCATTATAATACAATAAAACAGAAAATAATATTAACGCAAGCCTAAAAAATAAATTATAGCTTTCAAGTAGCCCATAAAAAAGCCTACTTTTCCGTCTTAGTAATAAAAAAAAAATTAAAATTTTAAAATCTTATAAGCCTTCATATAATTTCAAAACTTTTTTGAAATCCAAATATAATTTTTTTTTCAAATAAAATAAAAAATAAAAGAAAAAGTCATCCCACTGGCAACGCTTTGTATATTTTTAGATTTCTGACAGTTCTCGCTGATTGTAGGCTTTACCTAATTGCTTCACTGGTGGTACAACTTGTACTTTCGTAGCGATTTTATTTTGTTTGCTATAAGCTATAATCGTAATATTGAGAGATACACTGATAACCTTTGCCATCGACGAGACGTTCACGAGGTTGCCGCAAAATATTTGATTCAATAATTTGGAGATAACCCCCGTTGGCATCAGCAAAAATCGACCATTCTAATAGTGGACGTGAAGCGTACCGGACGTACAAGAACGGTAGTACCGGCTATTCAACTTGGTGAACCAGCATCCAATACAACATTTAAAGAATGGCTTCAATTACAAGAATCGCACGTTTCGGCCTGCAGCTTAGCAATGTGGCTACAAAGACCTTGCGTATTACGCCCACACCACAATGTCATCATTGGCGTGCATTTAATGTGAGCAGTTTGTTGTTGGCAGGTGAGAAAGTGTAAAATTTGTTTTATAAATTTCAATTTATGCAACGATTTCTGCAACCGTAGTACTGATAATAGAACAAACAGCTGTTACATTACACTTATTACAGTGACAGTCAAACTGTTCTTGTTTAGATACGATAAGGTTGCGGTGCTGCCAGCATGAATTACAGTTTGATTTTAAATATGAAATAATAATATAAAAATGTAAAAAAAATTATTCATTATTAGAACGTCGTTATACGGAAAAACACGAATGGGTGTCTGTGGAGGGCACAACAGCAACTGTGGGCATTTCAGAGTACGCACAAGATGCTCTGGGTGATGTCGTCTTTGCACAACTACCAGATCCCGGCACAGCACTGCAGCAGAGCGATGAATGCGGCGCTTTGGAGAGTGTGAAGGCAGCCAGTGAAGTGTACTCCCCTGTGAGTGGCAAAGTAACCGAGAAGAATGGCGAAGTTGAGGAGACACCCGGTTTAATCAACAGCAGCTGCTACGAAAAAGGTAAATCCCTTTGAAGTAATTTGTTTATTTGTAAGTAAATAAATAAATTTGTTTTATTTTATCCAATCAGGTTGGCTCTTCAAGCTGACTGTGAGTAATCCTGCCGAAATTGAGAAGCTGATGAGCGAGGAACAGTACAAAGAGTTCCTTAAAGCTGCTGAACATTAGTGTTAACACGTGGTGCTTCAAGCCAGCTAATTGCCTTAACAAATGCGAAACATATTTTTTTTTCATGTTGAACGGTTAAGCGGGGTTTTACTCAATTTGCATGTAATTTATACGAATACATCTTGTAATATATTTAGTTGTAGCTTTAGTTTATGTATTGGTTGCTATACGCCTAAAATCACATTTATTTTAACGCAAGCATTTATGTATTTTTGGCGGGTGGAATTGAATAAAAAATAAGTGAAAATTTGATAAGCCTGGTTTTAAATGTATTGGTTAACAACTGTGGCATTGAACATTCATACATGTGCCAGTCTCATTAAGATTAGCTTATTGCCGAAATATGTTCGCAATGGTTTATTTATAAACTATGGAGGAAAATTTATAATTTTTTAAATTGTTATCATTTTAAGTGTAAACTTTTTGTTGTTTTGCGTGTAATGAAAGTTTAATAAGAGTCATGAACAAAAAAATTCAATTGTTAGTTGCGTTGCGGAAGCGTTTTTGTTTTATAGAAATTTTATATATTTTATAAATGTATATTATCTGTTAACAATTATCTATACATTAAATTAGTAGACTGTATATACAGTACCATGTAGGTTTCTGTTATTAAAGTAACAGTGAATATTTTAACAGTAAAGCAAAGAAAGTTTGAAATAGTAATTTGCGAATGAGATTTCATTATTACTTGAATTAACGCTAGACAAGTTAATTTACAAGTTTTGAGCTGGAATATTATATAAAACGCATTTTCTTTGGAGTTGGAATGAATTCATGAAATATTTGGTCTTCGATAAAACTAATTTGGTTTCTATCTTAGAAAATGTTTATTGTAATATAATGTATAATAGTATAGAAAGAAAATATCTTTTATTTATATGACTACGGTGCCTTTGAGGTTTTCACCAAAATATTTATGTGAAGCGTACGAACCCTAGGCGACATACTCTGTCTACGAGTTGTCTACATTCACGACAAAAAGCCTACGAAATTTGGAAGGAATGAAATGTAGTGATGATCTGGCTCAAAATCTGAGCTCATTAAGGCTAACCTCCGTTGCGGTTAAAAAAATAGTTTTGTCTTATTAAATAGTGCAATATGCTTAAAATATTATCCAAAAATATCAAATCTATCCGAGTAAAATACCCTTCTGCTCATCAGAACACATCAGTTTAAATGTAAAACTTTGAAAGTGTATCTCAAAACTAATTTTTTAAAGTCAGTGGACACGAAGCGAAGTTGCTTTGTTTTGCACACATATGGCGAAAATTTGAAAAAAAAGTGAGTTGTTTTGTTAAAATTCTGTAAAAAAATCAAATTTCAATATTTTCATTTTTCCTTCACTCACTAACTAGATTTATCCATGTACTATCGAAATATTTTTGTTTATTGCTTTTATAAGGGTAAAAATGTCTTTTGTTGTTTTTAGTCTCTGAAACCCACCGAACCCCTTAAGGGATTACATAGGTTTTGTGGGTTAAAAAAATTGTTGACTTATTAATTTCTACATCTCAAGAATATTATTCTAAATTTTCAAGTCGATCCAAATAATAGTTTCGGAGACACATCCTTTGGAAGGTGTGCGCTCCAAGTCAGGTATCATTGTTACTCAAAATTTTAAACGCGCTTTTCTCGGAACCATGTTTACAAAGTCGGTTGTCAAATGTTCTCGAAAACTACTCAACCAATCTTGATGAAATTTTGCACAGGTCTTCGAGATACCATTTACTCGTGTTTGGTTGAAGGATTTTTTTTTCAATTACAACTATAGTTGAACTTCCCTAACTCGAATCACCATAATCCACAAAAAAAAATCGAGTTAGAGAGACTTTCGAGTTACGGAAGATAATTTGTATGAAATTTGACTTTTATTGTCATCCAAGAGTTCGAGTTATGGGGAACTTCGATTTATAGAAGTTCGATTTATTCAACTGTATTTAAAAAAAAATGTCAAGCAAATTTGACCGAAATTTGTAATTTTATACCCTGAGTTTGTCACGAAGTTTGTAACACCCAGAAGGAAGCGTCGGAGGCCCTATAAAGTATATATAAATGATCAGTATGTTGAACTGAGTCGATTAAGCCATGTCCGTCTGTCTGTATATATACGAACTCGTCTTTCAGTTTATAAGATATCGTTTTGAAATTTCGCAGATGTTATTTTCTCTTCAAGAAGCTGCTCATTTATCGGAACTGCCGATATCGGACCACTATATCATATAGCTGCCATACAAACTGAACGATCGGAATCAAGGGCTTGTATGGAAAACTTCCGCATTTTACTACATATCTTCACGAAATTTGGTGTGAGTTATTGCTCATAGAAATAATTTAATCTCCGACAAAGTTGTTCAGATTGGTTCACTATAGCATATAGCTGCCATACAAACTGAACGATCGGAATCAATGGCTTGTATGGAAAACTTCCGCATTTTACTACATATCTTCACGAAATTTGGTGTGAGTTATTGCTCATAGAAATAATTTAATCTCCGAAAAAATTGTTCAGATCGGTTCACTATAGCATATAGCTGCCATACAAACCGAACGATCGGAATCAATGGCTTGTATGGAAAATTTTCGCATTTGACGTGGTATCTTTACGAAATTTGACATGGATTACTGCTTAAGGTGATAATATAATCTCCGATGAAATTGTTCAGATCGGTTAACTTAACCTTACCTACCTTAATGTTTCTAGCAAACAACCCGGCTTTAAAGAATTAGTAAAATGTTTTCTTTTTTCACTTACTCTCTTACGTCTTTAGATTTGCTTAAACACAGGAGTTATAATTTTTTTTTTGAGAAAATTTCAGGAATTATTCTTTAAAATTGTAAAATTGTATGAAAAACATATATGAAATTTAGAGATGGACTGGCTCAAAGTCTGGACCAGTAAATATTGCTCAATTATTCCGATAATCTTTAATATAAATATATTTTAAAGATTGTAAGTAACTGTTAAAATTAAAATACTAAAGTACTTAGACTCATATAACGGTACATTTAAAATTATCTAACTTAAATATTGACTTTACATAGTAAGCCACACAAGGATTAAATACACAACACATTCGATTACACATATTTAGCATAACTATAGGCTCAATTTTAAATAAAATTTCTATATACAAATGTAAGTATATAAAAGTAAAATGTGTCAATATGTATTAATCTCAGACATCTTAGCTCATTCAAATTCAATATGCAATGATCAATTGAAATAAATATTAACACTGAGCATTTGAGAGTCGCGTGTGCGGCAGCGATAAGCCAATGATTTGGCATGTCTACGAGTCGATATTCGAAGAATCAGGTGATGGTTGTTGCACAGCGCGGCGGACGGCAGCAGACAATAAGCTGAGCTGACGAGATGTTTTTTCTTATCAGAAATTAGATTTAATAGAAATTGAAAAAAAATATGTTTAGAGCTTGTTTGTATGAATCTAATCGCCAATGAAATTTTCAAAAATAATTAGCAAGTCAGTTGCAGGTCAAATGCATACATCTTTATAGAGTCAAATGAGGAAAGTAAAAAACATAGCGCGTGTGCCTGCTCAAAGTTCGAATTTGTCTGAACATCAGATTATTGTAGCATCTTCAAAACAGCCGGCGTTTGAAATACACACTTACGTAATGATGTTTAAAAATTTAAATACAAAATTTATTTGTACATATAAATATGTTTAAGTAGATGTGTGGAAACGCCTCCCATGTAGCGGAAATTAAATTCAGATATGGGTTTCGGAAGGGTGCTTTTGGTGATTTTTAGCGCTTTAAGGATCTTTTAAGCTTCAAATTGAAGTTGTGATTAAACATTATTTACCGAAAAACTACAACCTTGAACCCCGAATATATGTATTTGGGATAAA
Source organism: Zeugodacus tau (assembly GCA_031772095.1). Classification (NCBI taxonomy): domain Eukaryota; kingdom Metazoa; phylum Arthropoda; class Insecta; order Diptera; family Tephritidae; genus Zeugodacus; species Zeugodacus tau. Next base: position 60,663,451 of record CM062653.1, on the reverse strand, counting down.
AATCAGTTTTAGGAAACATAAGTTTTACTATTTTAATAAAAGTTTCTGCAAAACTATTACTCAGTTCGACATAAATTTTATTTAATAAAACAATTCGTAACTCCACTTTTAAAACCCGAAATAAGCCTCAAAATCTTTCGGGACCAGTAAAACATTAAATATATTCCCAATTTATAACAAAAAAATGTGATTGGCACCCGGGGAAGCTTTTCGTCAAAACCGCTTGGCAGGCAATGTGTTAAGAGAAAAGTGAGTCATATTCTATATCTATATATTTTTAAAAATTAACTCAAAACGGTATTCACTACTTGATCTCAAAGTCAGAGAAATTCACTTCGTAAAAATGAATCTAAAAAGTAAAACTAAGACCTAGTAAGCTCTAATTGAGTCTCTAGAGCAATCTTATGCTCTTGAGCATAAAAAAAGCAAAGTTAATTAGTTTAAGCCATAATTGCAAAATATTGATATATGTTGAGCGGTAAAAATCTAACTATTGAGGCTCAATTACCTCTTTGATCTACTCGGGTAACAGAAGCAGTGGTGGTATGACAAATATTTTAACAGGACTTCAATAGTTAGGGGTATCCAAACTCTTTATAACGGTGTAAGATAGACTTACAATTAATTAGATTTGGTTCACTAGTTAAACTCCCGCAACAAAAGTTGCTAAGAGAGTATTATAGTTTTGTTCACATAACGGTTGTTTGTAAGCCATAAAACTAGACGAGTAAGATATAGGGTTATATATATCAAAATGATCAGGGTGACGAGACGAATGTCTGTCAACGGATAACTTGAGTAAAAATTGAGATATCTTAATGAAACTTGGTACACATGTTCCTTGGGACCGTGAGAGGGTTGCTTTCGAAAATCGGACGCCCACAAAATGGCGAAAACCGAAAACACATAAAGTGTCATTACTAAGCCATAAATAAAGATAGAAAAAAAAATTGGTACAAAGGATCGTCCTAGTAAGGCCATATTTGGGTGTGATTTTTTTGGGGAAGTGGGCGAAGAACGTTAGAAACATTAAATTTTACAGAAGAAATAGCAGAAAGAAGCTGAGTTCAGATTTTTTTTTTACAAAATGGAAAATGGTATCGCCTACTTATGGGACAGATTTTAATGAATTTCGATATATAGCATTTTCTTGACACCCTGATGACACGTATGGAAAGTGGATGAAATCGGTTCACAACCACGACAACTTCCCATATAACTCAATTTTGAATTCCATTTGATTCCTTCACTTTACTAAATAAGGAATGTATACATAAGGAACCAATGAAGATAGCGAAATAAAACTTTACACAAATACTGTATATGATCTGTGGCATCACTTGTGCAAAAATTGCCGAAATCAGACTATAACTTTTCAATGCCCCGGATATCGAATACGAAGAACTCAGTACCTAAGGGTAAATTTTCATCGAAAATATCGTTAAATCTTTCAGATATCTCAATTTAATTCAGAGGAAATCTTTTCCTTCTAATAGTACCAGAAATGGTTAAAATATGGTCATAAGTTCCCCTTGCTCATATAGCTAATTATAGGATTTTCAAAAATACGGTGGGCTTAATAGCTTATATCTTAGCCAAATTAAGTGAGCATATAATCTAATGTTCGTGAAGAAAATGAGTGAAATCGGTTCAGGAATTACCTCAGCCTATATACTATATATGAAGATTTTCGCTTTTCTATTGGACTTTATGCCGAATACATATATTGGTCAAATTGTGTGTTATCTTTATAAAAATATAGCAATAAATTGCGAGAGTATAAAATGTTCGGTTGCACTCGAGCTTTGCCTTTCCTTACTTGTTTGTTAGATAGAAAGCATAAACATTCAGCTTATAACACTAACACTGGTATTGAAAGCTTGCTGAATAACAGTAAAAAATATTTTATTTTAAACCATAATGAAAATATTTTTAAAGGTGTTTTGCACAGTTTTAATAATTTCAAAGCTTATAATAAAACACAGCATACTTGCTTACCGTGCCGAAGGAAAAGAAGGAGCTTCAATTTTATGTAATGTAAAAAATTTCTAACTAATTTCCATATGCAACTGTATTCGTCCCCTGTACATAAAATAAATACTTAAAAATGTGAATTCATCATCCGAATCTATTATTAAACTTAAAACTTAGATATTTTTAAACATTTACAGTTATCCATGGAATATATATTACTATTTTTTAAGTGATGTTCTATAGTTCTTTGGACTTTTCGAAGATCTTTTCATTATGAACCGTTTCAGATTCTTCTGTAAATTCGGGAGCCGATGTTTCGATATTGTATAAAATATGTTTCAGGTTTTTTTTTATTTTTTTTTTTGATATATAGTGTCTAATCCGACCCAATTTCGTAGGTACACTAAACTAATTGGATTAAACTCTACGTATTATCTTTCCGTTTCTTAAACAAAGAGGAGCTAGAAGAAATGAATGAAATAAAATCAAGCAAATGATATTACGGCTTTAGGACCCTGTCTCAAGATAATCGAATGTATTTTGTCGGTACAGTCGACAGATCATTCGTATAGCTAATGAAGGCAGGGAATATTGTTACTAAACGTTGAGACGTTCCTTATCAAGGGCGGCTAACCTACGAATAGCGAATTATTGGTGACGATGAAATTAATTTTAATGTTTAAATATTGAATAAATAAAAAAATAATAAGATGACAAAATTACTGAGTAAAATGAAAATTAAGACAGTGAATAAGCACTTTTCTGAAGAATCTACAATCAAACTAAATGCAACGAAAAAATAAATAATTTATTTAAGAAAACTCTAGGGTTGTTTCGTACAAATTCTTACTCTTAAAAGACAAGTTTACAGCTTACTCTTAAAAATCAGATGCTTAATGAGCTTTTTTTGCGCTTGCGCTAGTGCGAAACGCGAATATTTGCTGAGCGTAAATTTGGCATTGAAGAGATACGAAATTCTTACAAAAAACACTAGGTTGTGGGATGTTTTGGGGTGAGTGTGTTGATGGTGGGGTGCTACTATGGTGCTAGGAAGCAGTTGCCGACTTGCTCTTTGCGCAGAGAACCGCTCGTAAGAAAGGAATAATAATAAGTACAAAAAATGAAAAGCGAAATGCCTAGCGAATAGTGAAAAATCGAAATGTGAATACTGTGAGGAATTCAAGTTCAGTACACGCGAACAGCTCAATCCGTTTGGACGGTGGTGCGCGAACTAAGCTCGGTAGACGACGGCAAAAACATAATACTTACACTATACATAGTATTTATGTATTTATAATAATAACAAACGTTACAACGACCCCAAACGCGATTATTTAATTGCACACACAAAGGAATCATATTGCAATAAATAATTAAAAAAAAAAAATTGCAACAACAAATTAAAAATTGCAAGCAAGGAAATATATAAAATTATTGTTTTTTCATAAGGACTGCGCAAGCGGAAAATTGTTGGTTTTGAAAAAAATAACGCCTTATTTTAAAATAAAAGTTAAATTAAAACTAAAAAATATATAAAAGTGTAAGCTAATAAAAAAAGAATTTAATTTTTTTTTTTGAAAAAAATATTATATTAACGCAAGCAAACGTTATCACAATGCCATCGGAAAAATCAATTTACAATCCGAATCCGGCACTTAGCCGTGATGCCTACATATCCAGCATGGCTGAGTATAGAAAATTCTATGAAGAATCATTGGACAATCCAGAGGAGTTCTGGATGCGCGTAGCAAAACAATTTCATTGGGAAACACCAGCCGATCCAAAAAAGTTCCTGCAATACAATTTTAATCTAACCAAAGGACCCATCTCCATTAAATGGATGGAAGGTGCCTCCACAAATATTTGCTATAATCTCTTAGATCGCAATGTACGCAATGGACTGGGCGACACTATAGCCTATTACTGGTGAGTCGATTGGAGAAGAAGTGATAAATATTAATGATATAATAAAAGTAATAAAAAAATTATAAAAAAATAAATTAAATAATTAAAATTAAATAAATTAAATAATAAAAATGAAACAAATTAAATAATAAAAAAAAAATAAATTAAAAAAAAATAAATATTTAATAATAAAATAATAAAAATAATTAAGTAATTAAAATAAAATAAAATAAATAATAATAAAATAATTAAAATAAAATAAAATAAATAATGAAAATAAATACATGTGTGTAAATAGTAAATAGAGCTAAATATTGTAAAAATAATAATCAGAAATCAGTTGATGACGCATTTCAAATGCAGCATTGATTCAGCTTGCGCAAGGATAATATGAGTGCCTACAAACACTAATATAATTTTTTGACGAATTCTCTTTTGTGCTTACATTTCGTAATTATCGATTTTTCACGTTGTTGTTATGAACACATACAGTCATGTATACAAACGACGAATTTATGGACGTGGTTGTGTTGGTAAAGCGCAGAGGCGATATAAACAAAGTGGATATTCGTTGCAATTTGCTCGTTTCCTTGCGACACGTGTATATTACTCTGTGTGTGTGTGTGTGTCCTGGTGGTAAAGCTTTCACACTGCCGTTTATTTCGCAATGTAACCCAAGTTTGGTGGGGTCAGGCGGCCATTATTGCGCTAACAATGTCCTTTGGCGATATGAGGGTTGTGTAGGTTAGGTGTCAAGAAGAAGCAATAATTTTGTGCGCTTTAGAGTAGTGTTGGCCTTGTGTAGGATATACGACAATCACACCTTACAGTGGCATACAAAATATTTTTGTATTGAAATGCAATTACATAACAGTTAGAAGAAAATGAAGGCGGTTAAAAAAATGATGCTGGAAAAAAACTGGCACTTGTAAGCCTCAAGGATTTTAATGAATGTTTGAGAATGAATAATAAAGAAAATGTGAGAAATTAAAAGAAAATGAAAAAAGTAGTATTCAGTATGAAAAAAATAAGTTTCTAACTGCGACTTTTCATTTTAATTGCTTAATGTAAATATAAGAATATAGCTAAAGGCAGTGATAGAGGCAACTGATTGAAACTGATTTAATTACTCGTTTTATATCGGCGTATAAAATCATATTTATTTATGATATTTCTAAGTGATTATCAAGGCTTTAGCATTGAATTTAGATAAATTAGATATTTTAATTCCAGAAATTAAATAAATAAACTCGTTTATAGCTTTTTTGGATATATGCACGAAGTCGAGTTAAGTTGTTTTGTAGAAATTTCAATTTATTTTCCAAATTTCATGTAAAAAAATACTAAAATTTTTTTATGCCGTTGAAAATTTAGTTAGTATTTACTTTTTTTTTAATAGATCTGTAGCTTTATCAAAGAACTACCAACAAAAATTTAAGTGTGTACTAAACATAATATTAATGTATAAATATGAGGATATTTTTTTCAACTCTTTTATGGGTCAAGAAGATCAAAAACAGTTACAACTGTTAAAAAAAAAGAAAAAACAATTTAAACAAAGCTTCCATATATTCTTCGTACCAGTTTCAACTGGTTCAATCAGACAATTCTGGAGAGGTTACAAAATCTATTGTCACTTGAAGTGCAATTATATAATGGTCGTGAAAAATTATTGCTCAATTAACAAATCGTAAAATATTTTTTTATTATATTACTAGCATTTTAATATTAAAGAAAGCAACAAAAAAAACATAATTTTCTTCAAAATTAATTTTTATAAATGGAGATTTAAAAAAAAATTGTGCTTTTACGTGTTATGTAATATAATTTTTTTCTATTATACTTTGAACTTAAATTTAATTTTTAACCAAAATATATATAATTAATTACATAATAACCCGTTCTAGAGTAATATTTTTTTAAATTTATTAGACGAAAAACAAACAAGTCAATTAAAATATGGCGTAAAATTTGAAAGTATTTGCGACTCGTTTATGTCAGAAAGCAGTTTGAGAATAATTTTGAACAAAATATTAATTTTGTGTAATATCACCTTTAGGTAATGATTATGAATTGTCAATGAAAAAAGTTATAATTTTCCAATTATTTGTAATTGTACTGTAATTTAAGTGGATTCTAAGTTAATTTAGACTTCATTAATTAATTATTTTCTTAATATTCAATACTGAGTTGAGTTGTAAAAGAAAGTTGTAATTTTACAATTATTCATAATTATACTCTAGCTTAATTAAGTCCTTAATTAAGGTATACTTCAGTATTTGTATAAATGTATTTTTGAAAATATTCTGTTTGAGTTTATAAACATTAATTATTAATCAAAATTATTATTATCAAGCCTACTGTTGACGAATGTGCTTCTGTTGCAATTCGATTGCACTTAATTTGAACTTCAGAAATTATATTGCATAACCAATTTTACACGCTGAGGAGTACAAATTGAATTGGATATGTAAGCGTGTGCATATAATCCCAGTAGGAACATTCACTAGTTAAAAAGCGGTTCGGTTCTACTGCACTGAGCATTTTTAGTAGTTCGCGTCCATGCACGAACCAGTACGAAATTTCTAATTTCCGAAAATCCAGTCAATTTCATGGTCGTGACAATGCCTACATTTATTTCATTACCATATTTTCTATTCGAAATATTTTGAGATCACCACGTGAAATTCACAAAAATATGTCACTGAACTAGACAAGTGCATTAGCCCGTTCTAGTTTCCCCACTAGGGTTATGCGCCGTGTTCCACTTGTTGTTTGAATGCATAAATAGATTTGCGATATATAGTAATTGACCCAATGTCGTATAAATTTTTTATTACAAAAGCTCAGCGTATGGAAATTTGAATACTCTTTCATTTCTACTTGTCATTGTCAACGATTTCCCTTGACTTTGATTTTATTTTCTTTGGAAATTGGTTTTAGTATAATATTTTTAGTGCTGAGTATTCAACAGATATATCCATAAATTATATAAAAATTTCAGATGATCTTTAACTACAATCCAAGTCCCTATTAAATTTAGCAAATATTGGCCTAGGATTTATTTAATTTTATTATAGACGTGTTATCCGAATCTATCTATCTTATGAGATGAACAGATTTCAAAGCTTTTCATTGCGAGCTTTCTCAACAACAAATATAAGTTGTTGTCAACCACTATCCAATCCTGTAATAATCAGAAAATTACTATCTAAAATATTCGAAAAGAAAAAATTATCGAAATCTTACAAGTTCTACGCTCAGCAATATACAGATAATATATACTGTGTATACTTATATATAGGGGTAATATATACTATATATAATATGTATACTAATTACCTTTGATTGAAAATTAAACGTCTGCACCATCAGTGGATTTCAGCCGATAAACTTTATTGAATGAATAAATAAACAAGAATTAAATTATGTGAGAGAAATATATTCAAAATTTTTGCAACAACAGTGCCAAATATTCTCATACACAATAGAAATCTATTACTATTATTTCAGAAATAAATGCGGAATAATATATCAAGGTCATCTCTTCAATTGTCGACTTTAATTATGAATTTTTTAGAATAGTTTGTTATTTTTGTTGTACTGATAAAATAAAATTTCCAATATTTAATGTAAGTTCCTTAACCCTATATAAATATCTGTCTCTTCCCACCAAGTAGACCTCCATTATTATTATTCCAGCATTTAAAAGAAAAGCCGCCCAATAAAATATATAGGTTTTTTTCTGCCTTTCAGCAAATTATAGCAATTTAATAATTACAATTGTAAAATGCACAATCAGCCCACCTTATCAAATTAAAATAATCTTTTACATTTATAGCTGTAAATGTAAATAAATTCTCTATGCGGGAAACTCTATTAATGTGCACTTGTAATGTGACTAAGTAAATGATAGACACTTATTTAAGTACGAAGACCCTTTTATAATGAGTGTTAATTAGATAATGTCTGCGACTGGGTCTACACAAATATTAAACACATGATAATGCGTGCATATAATACATATAGACATACATATAGACACTCATACAGAAATATATATCTATGTTTTTAATGGTGTATGAGAGTTCGCACACTTTATAAATTGTTGATTTGCAAATGAAATGATTTTTTTTTTTGCAAATCACTTTTAGCTCTTATCGCTTTGAATTGATATTTTCTGATTCTTCAACACGAATGAGAAATGGCATAAACCATATTTTTTTCACAGATAATTATGTGGACGTAAATACAATTATATATTTATATTTTTACGCGTGTTTCTATAGTATATATTGTTTGTAGGTAGATATGTATGAATTTACTATGGTATAAACCATATTGGAGAATCATTCACAGGGGGTCACAAGTAATTGCTCAAGATTCTAAGTTTTTCAATTTGTATTTAGAACGGTCGAGGGGAGATCTTAATTAACCAAACATTCCTTTACGAATAAGAGAACCGTAGTATTCCTATAGTATATATTACTAGAACCATGCCTCTATGAAACACTTGAGTTTTTTGAAAAAGAGTGTAATTTATAGACGTAAATTAAATATTTCCAAAAAATAACTTAAAGTATGTACTCATAAGATCTGCTTTAGGGCAGGTATTACATTTGTGGCAATCTCTCTCAGTTTGAGCTAATGCAATGAGTCCCGGTCATATCAAGATTTTTTCTCTTCGAAGTTCGAATATGGCTAGATGAAGTCTTGAGAGAACATAACGGTGTGACTACCTTAAACTGTTAGGATCGTACCAAACCCAAACAAGTAAGGAAGGGCTAAGTTCGGGTGGGTGAATATTTTATACTCTCGCAATTTATTTATTTAATTTTATTAATATAACACACAATTTTACCCACATATTCGTCATATATATTGGTATAAAGTCCATTGAAAGTTGGAAACCCTAATATTAACTAAATGGGAGCTAGGTGAACTTTTGATCCGATTCCACCCATTTTTGGCATGGATACATATTATTAGAAGAAAAATATTCCCTCTAAATTTCTTCAAAATATCTGAGAGACTTACTTGTATTTTCTGTAAAAAAAAATTAGAAGCACTGAGGTCCTCATGTTTGCAATATAGAATACAGAAATATCTTAGTTAAAATATTAAAATTCTTTGTTTAGAAAATGAAATATACTGTCTTTTCGAACCACTCTCGTTATTATTATACAAATAAGTACTAATATTGCAACATGTATATAAATAAAACTAATAAACACTCGTCCACGTGTAATTCTATGCCCACAATCGCATATATTTGAGTACTCATATGCGTCGGGTGCTACAAAAAATGTTGCTTGAAAGTCCAACTATGTTTAATTTAATCAGAGACATGTCTCGTAAATGCACTTTGTCATAGATACTGCAAATTGTATGACTACAAATACAATATAGACATAATTAACAGTTGGTACTCATGCATAAAATTGTAAATATGTACACTAATATGCAAATAGAATAAAGGGAGTGTGCGAAATGTAAGGTGATTGAATATCTCCCATATTATTCAACAATATATTAAGGGCCTGTTCAAATGCTGAAGTTTCTTCCAAGCTGGTATCTATTCAATGGTATTATTCTATTAATTATTTCATGGATCTGTTCACACATATTTTTGCGCTTATCTTTACACCAACGGTCGACAGATCCAATACTCCTTCATTGACATAAATTCGTTTCATAAAGATTCTTCAGTAAATCCTTGACTTTTCTTCCTTCATTGACATAAATTCGTTTCATAAGGATTATTCAGCAAAATCTTGACAATTCTTCGAAAAAGCTGTGTTTTTTGAGTCGTAGCCCTTGTGAGTTCTACTGTTGATCTTTGAGCCAATCGGAATAATCGTTAACATCCTTAAATAATTACTGAGAGATGTTCGAGTAACGACTCTTCTTCTTTGACATTAATCACTTCAAAGATTTTATTTCAAGATCTAATATAAGTCTTTCAACAGTACCTCTAATAATTATCCAACTATTTCTTAAGGTTTTGCTTTTTTCATAAAGTTGTTTGTATTTGTCTACCCTCTAGGCCTAGTTGAAGGGTCTTAACTACTTATTTTCTTACATAGCATAAGCTTACACTATTTTTCTATAACCTAACCTCACTACTTTTCAACTACACCTCGTATTTATATTAAGTTGCATTGTATGTTCTTATTGCATATACAAATGTGATGTGATGCCGGCAAAAAATAAAAAAATATAAAACGCAGACAAAACACTTCACAGCAACAAAAAAGTGAAAAGTATACGAGTATAATCTAAGATTACGTTAATGTTAACATAAGCGTATTTTAGATGTCAGAGTGTCTGATAAGTTAGCTAATAATATTAATATTTATAATAGAAGTTGGCAACAAGTTTTTAATTAGATTTGAATTTATGTATATTTTTATTTTTAATTTATAAAGTTTTTAAATGTGAACGAAAAGTAAATTATTTAAAATTTAATTCATAAATTTGCTTACAATAGAGAATAATTTCTCATACAAATGATTATAATAATACAGCCACAAAAAAATGTTTGTCGTGACCTGAGAATGAGAATCCGAGGTCCATTTTGCGAGTTTGAAGCGAATTTTTCAAAATAGCATCCGCCATATTGGATCCGCTATTTTGAATTTTTAAAAACTGACACCGGATTCGTAATCAGAGACTCCGTAAACCCCCAAGTAACGAACTTCAAGCTGATGGTCAGGTCATGACAAGTTTTTTTTTGTATGGCTGTGTAATTATAAAATACTTGACACTGAGTTATAGCATTTGTAGTTATACAGAGTGGGAACTCCCACACATCTACAATCGATTATCAGCTGATTTGTTTTTAGCTTTTACTTGGCTGCGGTCTAATGATTTATGACAGCTTGAAAACCAAATTATTATTCGCAGTTAATAAATATTTTTTAAATGCTTTTCTAGTAGCGCGTTATCATACCATATTAATTATAAAATGAGAAATAATGTATATTTAATCTGACCACAAATGCGTATGAACTATTTTTGAAAAATAAAGGACAATATTTTAAAAATTGTATTATTATAATAACAAGATATGAAGAGTATAACACAGATTTTTTTAAATTTGTAATTTTTTTTGGAAATTTAAGGCTTTTTTCACTTAGGACAGATGAGCCTCAGCCGCACTTTACTTGGAATTAAAAAAGAAAAGCAAAATTTCACGCAAATGTCGAGAGTTCGGCTCAAAAAGTGACATTTTCAGTTGAGAATAAGTTTGGGCAGATCTCTACAAAATTTTGTTGGGTTAATGTTGACACAAATGTCCAAGATCGATATAAAACGATTTAATCAATTTAATCGACCAGTGCTTGACTCTTGAGACATCTATTGGAAAACGGCGGAAGCAAAGTTGTAGACCTAATATAAGGATAATAATAAGAATTTGACAATGAAAATGGTATCTTAAACAAATATAAGTCGCTTCGATTCGCCACATCTTTACTCGCTAAGTTAAAATTCGGTACTTTTGAAAACATTTAAATGAGAAAGAAAAAGTAAAGTAATTAAAAATCAATACAATCGATTAAGAAATGCTATAAATGTTTGCTATTTGATTATATGTACCAGGCTCTATATATTTTATACCAGCTGCTTGTTCGATTTGCCACGCTCTAAAGTTAGATGAACTCAGAATCTTTATATTTACATATAGAAAACATTACCACCAAACTAAAGCGCGTGTAGGCACCCAAATACTCTCGAGAAATCAACGCTAATCAATTACTAATCGACTGAGAATGCCTTGAGTAAACAAAAAATTTAATAGTTTACAGTAAGCACTAGCAATTCAATAATTTTCAAATTTGTAAAATCACTTTTCATTCATTTATACTGGGAAATATGCACGCGTGTTTGTATTTATGTATTATGTTATTAAATTTGCACATCAGGCCACCTTTGGGTAATGACTCTACAGAATTTCTAAAACACGCAAAGTGCGCAGACAAGAAAGCTCAGACAGTAAATACAATATACTATGTATGTACATACAATTTTTAAAACGTTTCATATATATTTCATATATTTCTCTGTATTTATATGGTAAATGCATGCATTTGTGTTCTCGTTCATATTAAGCTATAATGCTTTGGTTGAACAAATCTGTGAGAGCCTCGCGCCTTGTTTTAACAAGCATTTGTTTGTTTACTTTCAGAATTTTTACTAGCACTTATGACACCTGTCTAGAGATATATTTATACATATATACATATGTTCTTTAAAAGCCTATATATTTTGGTTGAAAAGTGCAAAGTCGAAAATTAGATGCAACCGTGTGATTTGAAATTTCGCTGAAATTTGATTAAAGTGTCTAAAAGTAAGATTGCGGCTGAAAGCAATGCAATTAAAGCGCAAAGGTTATCACTGCAGTTGGAAATGGGCGTTCTTTCATATATTTTAATTATTATATTTCAAAAATTTAATATTTTAATTTACCGGTATAAACAATATACATATCTACATAGTATATATACATAGCTCCATATATTGGTCAATTATACGAAATATGTAAGTGAGAGAACTTCTCGACTAATTACAGAAATATGGAAGAGACGAATTAAAAAACAATTGTAGACCTAAATATTTCAAGAGTAATGGCAGTAGTAATAGACGAGGTGTGTTCAAAAAATAACGGGAATTTTAGTTGTTTGAAAAAAAAAAGTTCATTCGCCTCCATTAATCCCCATTCGATATTATGCACTTAGGCCAGTGTTGCTTTCAATCGAAACACTTCTCAAACTCGATTTTCGGGATAGCTTTTAGCTCTTTCAGCGATTTTTCGTGTAAAACGACGACCCTTTGAGGTTTTTTTTGGAAATACGAATAAGTTACACGGAGTCTGGCGAATTTGACAATTGGACTCCCAAAATCCACGAAATTTTAAATTAAAAAATTCCCGTTATTTTTTGAACACAAAACTTTTTGGAAAGCTTAAGCTATGTATTAATTTATTTGAAAAGAAAAACTTAAAGAATGGTTTTAATTGTATTATGACATTATTTTTGTTCGTATATTTCCCATAAAACCTGCGCTTCACTAGAAGAACAATCACTCTTCATAAAGCTCTTGAGCTTTTGTGTCCATTAAGCTTTTAATGATGTCAGCGAGCTTTTATATACATATGTATATATTCAATTATATTTACTCAAATACGACAAGTTTTGCTTTATTGACTTAAAGTAATAGTTATTGTGGCTCTAATGTATCCACAGTCCCATAAATAACCTTACCCTTGACAGATATTGAGTAAAAAACTTACCAAAGCTGGATTAAAATTGATGTCAAAGTGAACGGTTGATATTGAAGGAAAGACTTTTGAAATTTTTTGAGCTTTCGCAAAAATTTGATTTTGAACTCTCAATCTTTATGTTAACGATATTTTCAAAAACAGATTTGCCGTACCATAAATAATATATTAACAAATATCAATATAATAATTTCCCTCTTTAAATTTTTAAAATGTTTTTTCCAAAGTCTCCCTAATATTGTTTAAAAACTTTATAGCCATATTTTCATTAAGGAAACCAACAATATAGAAGTCCATAAATATGATATCGTGCTTAACTTAAACAAAGCATCAACAGGGTTTCTTTAGCGGAACCCTTCTAAATGCAATACCCCTGCCTGCAAACATTACCAGCTGTTAGTGTCGCCATGCGAATCACGCGATCAACATCGCCCGATACCGCACAGCCAATTGGCATAGCGTAGCCGCACCAAGTCCACTATACTACCTACCTACATACGTACTTACGTACATATTGTGAGTAAAGCTGTCTACTAAATGCTGGCGAGCAAACATTGCATGTGCTGCCGGCTTTTTCATCACCGGTTGATTACTCATATCAGTGGCGTTAGCCAAATTTCTGCAAAGTCAACGAATTTCATTAACAAAAGAGAGATTTCAACAAAGCGGCAAAATGAAATTTCTCATTAAAAGCACTAAGAAGCTCTTCGGGTAGTGCGAAACTCTCTTAACAAACAGCTGATCCGCATACACTAAGTAGTTGTACAGTACCACTATATGTATATGACCATAATTTTTGCTTAGCAATAAAAACACTATAAATACATACGTCTGTCAGAACACTCTTGTAAAAGCTTTATGTCTTGCTTGCGCGTTCTATTTGCCCATTCGTGGCGGGAAAATATATACTTGTTGGAGGCCTATATCGCATTGATAAGCCTAATTCATTATACTTTACATATAATTGTGTGTTTATAAGCGAGAAGCGCGTGAGTGCTACTTATAAACAATTCAGATAGATATTTCTACGCAGCTTTTAGAGATATTGCTGTGGAAAAACATATTTATAGAAATATAGGTACATTATTTATATATTGATTAAAATAATGATGATGGTTTTCTACTTTGTCTACTTCTTTTGGCAAAATCACTTTATTTCTATTTGATTATCTTCGGAGCTTTTACCTATAACAGCTGTTTAGCTGAACTTCTTCCAAAATTTTTTGGTTAAGATCGCATTTGGATTGAGTTTTGAATTCGAGAAACAGCAAATTCAAAAATTTCTTTTTGACCGGAAACGGAAGCTACTCGAAATGGCTTTTGTTAAGGGTCGTCTTTTTAACCCATATTATTTTGTTTCGATACCTAGCTGCTTAAGTTGTTGAGTATGACTTCTAAGTTTATAAACAAATCATCCAAATTCCAGAGAGCTTCATTTTTCATGTGCCGAGTTCGATAACTGCATTGAAAGTAAGTGAAAATTACATAGTAACTCCTACCCAAGTGGAATCTCCATAGTTCCGTTGTACTCTCCACACATTACAAGCATAACGCCACGTTCTTTAATTACATTGTTATTTGTTTTTATTAATCATATGAAAATAATTAAATTGAATATTCATCGAAGCGATCTCAAGCACTCTATGGGCTTATCAGCTCATTGCCCAAAATTGTGAACAAATAAACATTTTCGGTCCTGTACTCGAATTCTCATGATGAAATATATAAAAATAGAAATACAATCTAACAGCACCGCAATGACAGAATCTTGAGTGTATTTCTGATTTATCAAGAGCTTTTCTTAAGATTTCGTACACCCGAAATCCATTCACACCTGGAGAGCATGCAAAAATATAAGTAATCCAATAATTATTTCTAATTTATTCTAGATATTATATTTAGTATAGGTATGTCTGTATATCTATATTATTAATTGCCTCAAAGTAAAATTAGTGTGTAATTTTATAAACGATTTTTTCATAGTGCATTGACTGGAAATATTTGTAATGCAAATACACATGTATAAAAATTTTTACGAGTAAATATACATATGTATATGTATGTTTGTTCGAGGTTTATTGGTGATTTGTACAAATGTTCTTATATTTATTTATAATATATTTTTAAAAAATTAACAAATAGGTTTTAGCATTTGTAAGGGCACTGACGTCAATCACAGTACTATTAAGAATTCGTAATTTTAGGAATTCCGTATTACTACAAATTTGACATTAATTCATAGTTAACTGCAATAGGGGTCTAAAATTTCCTAGAATTTTAATAAATTTTTATGACAATCCCATTTTTGAGAAAAATTTGATTTCATTTTTAATTATATTTCCCATCATGGACGATGCACCATATATATATTGGTCTTGGACACGACGATTATGTCTTCACTTTGGTTAAATTCTCTAATACAGTGCTCATATAGCTTGTACGTAAACTGGCTCGGCTCAAATAATAACTATTTTAGATGCCTTTTGAGAGTATGAAGAACTCTGAGACCTTTGAAAATTTTTTCGGTAATAATTCCTTTATGTGAATCAGACATAAGAATCCATTGATATTTTGAGGTTTCATGAAGATAATTTAGGGTTGGACTCCTTTTGGAATGTACCGTTAGCTATATAATTCAGAATGCTAGGAAACCAAAATCTAACTTTCTTCAGGTCCATTAAAATATTTTTTCAGTAAGATACATATATTAAATCACCTTAGCAAACCCGACACTAAGTAAATTTTTTTTTAAGAATTAACGCATAATAAAGATTAAGCTGCATTAAATAAACCGGCGTACAATTATACACAAATAAATGTAGAAATATTTGTTTTTTAATTAATAATACAAACATACATATGCGCATATACTATTTGTTGAGACATTGTAGACTATGCGTCGCCGTTACGTCTATAAAGTTTTTATTGCTCTTGGTTGGTCATTTAAAAATGAGTTGAGTACGTGCTAAGTGTAGGGAGCTCTTTAACTTATTTTTCTCGGTTTAAGACAAATGGTCATAAATTACTCAACAATACTATTTCATAAGTCTGACTGTTTAGATATCAATATTTCAGCAATTTCTAGCATTACTAATAATAATATATTGTTTTCTACATTACGTACATTTGTCTGAGTCCCAATTCCCTGCTGCTTCAGCGTGAACTTTGGTTGCATACGTAGCGTTGACACATTTTACGTTTTGTCCATTGGCCGACTGGCTTTTTATCACAAAGCAGTGTTTACGACTTTGTTTATAATTAACAAGTGATTAAGAAAGTAAAAAGAAGATATTATTGATTCATAATTTACCTACATTGATGCGATATTATTACTCGAGTGACATCAGTTCAGATTAGTTTTGTTTTCTAGAATTTTGTTATACGATCTTTTTGTACGAGTAAATTAAAGCCTGATTCATTAACAAAAAATAATTAAAGATACTTATTAATGTTAGATGCCATCTATTCAATTTTTGATATAAAAGTTGGTAAGCATCTCATTCAATTTTTATTAACGTCTTTTGGGAATCCTATTATGGAAGTAGTTTCAGAGAGAGATATAGATTTGGCACGATAACGATAACATTTAAATAAATTTAGAAGGTATTCAAAATTATGTGTTCGATCTACTTTGAAATCCTGATTCTCTGACTGATCTCAAAAAACACTCTCAAAGATAGTGAAACTGTGAGGTCCCAACTCGAACCTATTTCCATATCATCTGTCTATATTTGTTGTGCTTTAGTATTTTAAAGAGCTTACTTTCTTGTATTTTCGTTTGAAAGTAACTGCCTAAGTAAGGTAAATTGTAAGCGCAAAACATATTTAGTTGCCTAGAGGAACCTTGAGCGTGGTTTAAGGTGAGAACCTGCTGAACTACTTTTATACTTGAATTCAGTTGTCAATCTATTTATTTGGTTCGTTAGATGAAGTCTAGGGAATAGTTGAAAAATAAGCACTCTTAACTAACTAATACTATTAGAATATTTCACATATTCAAGATAGATTTCAAGCAAAAAATCTTAATTTATTGGAACTAAACTAATAGTATTTCTGATCCATGTCTTCTATACACTATCTTCTTCTTCTTGACTGGCGTAGACACCGCTTACACGGTTATAGCCGAGTCCACAATAGCGCGCCACGCATCTCTTCTTTTGGCAGTTTGGGGCCAATTGGTTATACCAAGCGAAGCCAGGTCCTTCTCCACCTGGTTCATCCATCGGAGTAGAGGTCTCCCTCTTCCTCGGCTTCCACCAGCGGGTACTGCATCGAACACTTTCAGAGCTGGAGCCCTTTTGTCCATTCGAACAACATGACCTAACCAGCATAGCCTCTATTTTATTCGCTGGACTATGTCACGTCGTCGAATAACACATACAGCTCATCACTCCATCTTCTGCGGTATTCGCCGTTGCCAATGTTTAAGGGACCATAAATCTTCCTCAAAATATTTCTCTCGAAAACTTCTAGTGCCGTCTCATCGGATGTTGACATCGTCCACGTTTCTGCACCATAAATTAGGACGGGAATGGTGAGGGACTTCTAGAGTTTAGTTTTTGTTCGTCGAGAGAGGACTATACATACAACAAATTTGAGGTTCATAACTCCTGCTGGTCCAAAGATATACTATATGAATATAATTAATGAACATTTTTTATGATTTATTAACCGTTATAAATCTCAATTTCGATTCAATTGAATTATGTTGTAACAAAAGCGAACAGTTATGCCTGATTTGACCGTCAATTCGGCACAAAGAAATCAACACACTTTTATTAATAAATTCGCTAAGGTTATAAAGCATGAAGAAAGGTCATATGAAGACAATAATACAACTGACAAAAACAAAAATAAAGAAATCTATAAAAATCAATTATATCTTGACTTTTGTCTATTTTACCAATCAATATGGGTTAAAGAACTAACCGCTTGCAATTTACTTCCGTTCGCCTTGCGACAGATCACGTTTCATTGTTTTTGCTAAGCCATGCTTGCTGTCACTATACTACAAGTTGACCTTTAATTGAAAATTGCACAATGACAGCAAACACTTTCTATTTGAGTGCTGCTTTTGTTTTATTTTTATTTTGCATACTCTATATTAGTGCTTAAATACATACATACAAATGTATTATATATGTATATGTACAACTACAAAATTACTTGTAATTCATTGTAGTATTGTATAGTGTTTGTTGTTTAATCGATTGTCAGCGCTGGAGTACAGTTCTTTTAACACTTGACGTGTTTTATTATTTTTTTTTTAAATGCAACATAACTGTATTTTATTGTAAATGATTTCATTTTATACAATTCCATACGATTTGCAAGTACTGTATATATGTATGTAAGTAGATCTATATATATGTAGGTAATATGAAATGCTCGTGTTTGCCTGTTTTTGAAAGTCTGGAATTTTAATTCGCATTTAAATTCAAGAATATAAGCAACAAAAAACATACAGACATCGTTATACATATATATTTACATATATGTACATATGTATGGATTTTGTAAGCACTTAGGCGTGTCTGTGTGCAGTGTATTTAAACAATTTGCAATTGGGTTTCACGCAATAAATGCACAGTTTACAGTACGTTTGTATCGCATGCATCAGGTGGTGATACACTGCGCGAAAAAGGCGCGTGTGAATTTGAAAAAGTAAACAATTAAGTAACAAAATAAATAATTTGTGTTATGAGTGATTGTTGAACTAGAAGTTTATGCAATTAGAATTGAGAATTGTTTCCGCAACACATTTCCATTACACAGGAGTATGGTGATTTGTACACGGTTCAATAGCATGTTGTTATGAGATAGTATTTGATTTGATTATAAGTTATCGTGAAATAGTTTCTGAATTAAGTATTTACAATAGAAATTTCCACACTGATTAGCTTTCAACAGCCGATGTACAAGTCTGAGGTGAATTCTGACAATTTTTATAATAAGAAAATACCAAGTACAAACTCCTTCTAATATAGTAACCCTTCTCGTATAAAAATTTGATGAAAGTAGACCTTCTTTTGACTTGAAATATCTGAAATAAATAGATAATGTTTTCCACGCAAATACTCCCTTAAGACTCTAAGACATTTGAAGATTTTTTAGAGCACCTGTTGTATTGGGAGATGGTTTTTCAAAAATTATAAAATTTTATATATCAACAAGTAAGGAAAGGCTAAGATCGGGTGCAACCGAACATTTTATACTCTCGCAATTTATTGAAGAAATTTTATTAAGATAACACACAAATTTACCTATAAATTCGACATAAAGTTTAATAGAATAACAAAAATATATATATCCTATATAATGTATGAGGGCTGAGGAAATTCCTGAACCGATTTCATTCATTTTCACCAGCAAGGTACACTATATCCAAGACTATACACTCACTTAATTTCGCTAGGATATCTCACATATTAATCAATATATAAATGCAGATTACAGCCCACCGTATTTTTGAAAAACCTATAGTTAGATATATGGTAGCATGGAGATGTTATGACCCAATTTTAAAAAATTGTTTAACAGAACACTATTAGAAGCAAACAATTTCCTCTGAATTACATTAAATTATCTGAGAGATTTACCCTAATTTTCGGTTAAAATTTACCCTTAGGCGCTGAGTTCAACATGTTCGATATCTGGAGCCTTGAAAAATTATAGTCCGTTTTCGACAATTTTTTCTCAAGTGAAGCCAGAGATGATATGTACTATTTGTGTAAAGTTTTATTCCGCTATCTTTATTGGTTCCTTATGTATATGTACATTATAAAGTGAAGGAATCAGATGGAATTCAAAATTGAGTTATATGGGAAGTTGTCGTGGTTATGAACCGATTTCATCCATTTTTCACATGTGTCATCAGGGTGTCAAGAAAGTATTATATACCGAATTTCATTGAAATCGGTCGAGTAGTTCCTGATTTCATTTTGTAAAAAAATCCGAGTGCAGCTTCCTTCTGCTATTTCTTCTGTAAAATTCAGTGTTTCTGACGTTTCTCGTTAGTGAGTTAACCCACTTTTAGTCATTTTCAACCTAACCTTTGTATGGGAGGTGGGCGTGGTATTTATCCGATTTCTTTCATTTTTGGACTGTATAAGGAAACAGCTAAAAGAAACGACTGCAGAAAGTTTGGTTTATATAGCTTTATTGGTTTGCGAGTTATATACAAAAAACTTATTTGAGGGGGGGTCACACCCACTTTTCCAAAAAAATTACATCCAAATGTGCTCCTCCCTAATACGATCCTATGTTCCAAATTTTCATAACTTTATTTATGGCTTAGTTGTGACACTTTATAAGTTTTTGGTTTTCACCATTTTGTGGGCGTGGCAATGGTCCGATTTTGCCCATTTTCGAAAGCAACCAAGGAATATGTGTTCCAAGTTTCGTTAAGATATCTCAATTTTTACTCAAGTTATCCGTTGCACGGACAGACGGACGGACGGACAGACAGACATTCGGATTTTGACTCGTCTCGTCACCCTGATCATTTTTATATACATAACCCTATATCTAACTCGTTTAGTTTTATGACTTACAAACAACCGTTAGGTGAACAAAACTATAATACTCTCTTAGCAACTTTTGTTGCGAGAGTATAAATATGTTCAAGAATCTGAAGCATGGAATGAAATGGAAATCTTTGGGTAGAACTTCATATGTGTTGGATAATGGTAGAACAGTATATCAAATACACTCTTAAGGATCGGGATTTCTACTATTATAATAATATCCAAGACATAGCTGTATCTGACCTTAGCAAGTCTTTAAGAGAAATAGGTTGTATTAAAATCAGTAAAGGAAGCGATTTGAAAAACAAGACTATATTCAAAACTAAATGGTCCCATCTTTGGCGACATAAAATATATTCGTCCTTAAACTCAAAATTTATTTCAAAATGAATCAAGTGCTTTGGGTCTGGCATGTTACGAGCCTTTCGACATGAAATTCTTAATACTTTGGTAAGACTGTCTTCTAACTGGAAAATAATAATGTTCCAGATCCTCTGGGGACCATTGTACTTCTCTAATCATAATTTCGGGTAAAATTCTTTTAGTGGGACAAACCTCTATAAAAGCTTTGAAACTGATTTTTGTACGAGGAGTGTTCAAAACATAGCGGGAATTTTCGTGTTTTGAAAAAAATATTTATTCTTTCGTCGATAACTCTTCTTCAAAACTCGATTATTGGGATAGCCTTTGGCTCTTTCAGCGATTTTTGTTATGATTGTAAAACGATGACTCTTTAAGGTTCCCTTTATTTTTGGATAGAAAAAGTCACACGGATCCCTGGAGTCTAGAGAATATGGAGGAGACTGGGACTGGGGATCCAGGCTTCACAAAGGACTGTAATTTAAAGTCTACGTGTGTTTCCCTTTGGGAAACAGCCTTACAACCTAACCTAACCTAACCTAATCTCGGAACGAAGAAAAACTTATGGGATACATTTTTTTTAAATTATATTATCCAATCAAAACTAATGGACAATATAGAGCCTACATAGAGTAATGATGGCAAAATCAACTGCCATTTTTTCTAAAAATGGTAAAAAAATATATATATTTTATATTGATTATATGTATATCGATCATTTAATATTTTTACCAATCAACTTTTATATATAAAAAATAAAAATAAGTGTTCAAGGCCTTTGTAAATCCGAACTCAGCTTGTGGCCTTACCGGAAATGATAGTATGAGACTAATTCAAAGGCGCATTTATAACAATTAGTTACACATATCAAAAATCATAAATCAGCATATTTGTACATACATACATATGAGCGAGTATATACGCGAGCATTATACAACTCATAGAGGCTTTAGCATAAATCGTCAATTATCAATTATGTGGACAGTCTAATTAGCAGCGAAATTTATGCCAAACATATTATAATTACTAAATAACGAAGGCAAATAATATGCACTGACAGGCTAGATAGTAAGCGTACTGATAATTGAATGCTATGATCTGATAAATTCTAGTTTATCACCATCACTTAGAGATACTCAACGTAATCATATTTTAGAGCGCGGTAAATACCCAACAACAACTAGTGATAATTAGTTTACAGTTTGACGACAATCGAACACACTCACACTCCAGCACATGTGCAAACACATGTTGAGTTTGTACTATCTTCTCATTATCTGGTTAAGTTACCGAACAACGAATTTGCTACTCGAATAAAGGAGATGAAATCATCAATATAATAAATATAACGGTTTATTCATAGCTGTTATATATATTTAGAAAACAAATGATAACTGTTATCACAACATTAAGTTAATTTTTCATCCATTTCTTGCAGGGAAGGCAATCATCCCGATGACTACTCACGTGGTCTCACCTATCGTAAATTGCTCGAAGAGGTCTGCCGCTTCGCCAACGTACTTAAAGATCATGGCGTGAAGAAGGGTGATCGCGTGTCAATTTATATGCCGATGATCCTTGAACTACCGATCGCCATGTTGGCTTGCGCACGCATTGGTGCTGTACATTCCATTGTCTTTGCTGGCTTTTCACCCGATTCGTTGGCGGAACGTATGTTCGATTGCCAGGCAAAGGTGTTGATCACCGCTGACGGTGCTTGGCGTGGCGAGAAACCATTGTACCTGAAGGCACTCTGTGATGTGGCGTTGGAGAAGGTCGAAGAGATGGGTCACACGGTGGAGAAGTGCATTGTGGTGTCACATTTGAAGCGCGTAACACCCTGTGCCGATGATCATGTCGAACAGGATATACCATGGACGGAAGATCGTGATTTCTGGTGGCATGAGGAGATGGAAGACAAGGAGCCAGCCTGTTATCCCGAATGGATGGAGGCCGAAGATCCACTTTTCATGTTGTATACAAGTGGTTCTACTGGTAAACCAAAGGGTGTATTGCATACTACAGCGGGTTATTTGCTGTATGCGGCTACGACATTCAAAATTGTCTTCGATTATAAGCCTGGTGATATTTACTGGTGCACAGCTGATATTGGCTGGATCACCGGACACACGTATGTGGTGTATGGACCATTGGCCAATGGCGCTACATCGGTGATGGTAAGTAGTGTGATCTTATTAATATTTTATCATAGATTTATAGCTTTTCTTATTAACTCTTACAGTTCGAGGGTACACCTTTCTACCCTGACAATGATCGTTTCTGGGCTGTAATCGACAAGTACAAGGTGACACAATTCTACACCGCACCAACAGCTATACGTGCGCTGATGAAGTTCGGTGAAGCACCGGTTTTGAAACACAATCTAAGCGGTTTAAAGTGAGTTCGAAGAAATTTTAGTGAGTTTGACTTATAAAAGTAAATTAAATATTTCTTTCTCCAAAGGGTACTTGGCAGCGTGGGTGAACCCATTAATCCCGAAGCTTGGATGTGGTTCTATCGTTATATTGGTAAAGAGAAATGCTCGATTGTTGATACATTCTGGCAGACAGAGACTGGTGGTCACGTGATCACACCCATTCCAGGCGCTACTCCAATGAAACCGGGCGCAGCGGTAAGCTTTACTTGCGATTTTATTAAAAAATGCAGTTGAAATAATATATTTTTGATTTTGCAGTCATTCCCATTCTTTGGCGTTAAGCCGACACTACTCGATGAGAGTGGTATTGAAATCAAAGGTGAAGGTGAAGGTTACCTAGTATTTTCACAACCATGGCCTGGTATGATGCGCACGTTGTTTAACAATCATGAACGTTTTGAGAGCACATACTTCTCGAAATTCCCTGGCTTCTACTGCACTGGAGATGGTGAGTTGGGTTTTTAAATTTTGCAAAATTATTGTAGGTTGGGAAAATATTGAAATAAAAGAGTATCCCCAATGACATGATAGTAGATTGTTCGATCGAATTTGTTTAGATAGATCACAAGGAATGTCCATTTCGTAAAATTTTGGTCCAAAGTTTGCTGTCTTTTCTTCTAAATATTATTCTGCGAATATTTTTCTGTTCGCAGTACCGTTCATTTTTCCCCCGTGGTATTCTTAGATGCCTTAAGATCTCGAATCAGATTTCAATACAGATTTTGCTTCCAAGTACTTTTTCATTGTTGGTAATACGAATTCTTAGAAGTTCAAATATCAAAGCGTTCCGAAAATATTTTTGCGGATGGATCTAAATTTAGATGGTTTGGAGAACATTAGAATCTGATCCTACGAGTGATGATCCACGATCCCCGTAGTATTATCGATATTTTTGTTTAAAACCCTTTTCTTAATAGACAATTTATAAAAACAAAAAAGTAGTCTTCCCAATCTTCTCTAGTTCAATTTTTCAATAACCCTCCCAACTCTTTACAGGCGCACGACGCGACGCTGACGGTTACCTCTGGATTACCGGACGTGTCGATGACATGCTCAACGTTTCGGGACATCTTATGTCCACCGCCGAAGTAGAGTCAGTGCTTACCGAACATCATCGTGTAGCCGAAGCTGCTGTCGTCTCACGACCACACGTAGTCAAGGGCGAATGCCTCTATTGTTTCATTACGCCCAATGAGAATGAAACCTTCGATGCCAAACTCGTTGCGGAATTAAAGAAATTGGTGCGTGAACGCATCGGACCTTTTGCCATGCCCGATGTGGTACAACATGCACCCGGTTTGCCGAAAACACGTTCCGGTAAGATAATGCGTCGTGTGTTGCGCAAAATAGCGGTGAATGATCGCAATGTTGGCGACATCTCAACGCTGGCCGACGAGAGTATCGTGGAACAATTGTTCAAGAACCGACCGGCGGAAAAGTAAATAACAGTAAAGCGTTGAATGATAAAAAACAAATTTGCAGAAAATACAGAAATTTTAGTAATAATTTGTAAAAAGTATGAAAAGGAAAGGCAGCCGGCGTCGATATGCAACGATACAGTGAGAGTGTGCGGCAAAATGGTTATACATAGGCAATTCAAAAAAATATGCTTGATACATTAAATTCGGAAAATCAAACACAATGAGCGCGGAAAACGCTTACAAGCCACTAAATTTCAATAACACCTATATATATATAGCTGTTGGTTGGAAAAAATATTTTTTTTTTAACTACCTAGCACAAATATAATATCTCTAGCTTGTGAAATAATGGCTCAAGGTGGTAGTTGAAATGGAAAAAATTGGAAAATAATTTTCATAAAAAAATTTAAAAATATAATATTTTTGACAGAAAACAGTTTCAGCCAGTGTTGCCAATTGTGCATATTTTTTTATTTTTTTTTTCTTTTGTCATTTATTTTTTTCAAACACTGATTATACGCCTGTCAACTGTATGTACATTTGTAGCTTGCTATTCCAGTATATTCTTAACAAATAATTTACTTGCGTTCAATATCTTTATATATATATATAATATATATATATGAAAAATAGTTATGTAATTATGTAGTAAACAAATGCAAATATATTTTAAGGCAAAGGCAAATGTAAAACAAGTAGTACAGTGAACCACGAATATATACATACACACAAACATATATACATATGTAACTAGAAAGTTTGTAGAAAGTATAATAATAATTTTGTTTCCGTTAGTTTGTACATTAGTGAATTATCTCATATACATATGTACATATATGTATAGCAAATACTTGCAATACATATGTACTTTTTGGTGCTTTGGTATCTAGAAAGCATGTTTAGCAATTAGTTTTAAATATTGCACAATGTTGTTATGAATGCACTTGTTTTTTCGCTTATAATATTTTTTTTTTATTTAATGATTTTTGATTTTTATTTTTGGAATTATTGTAGATTTTTAATGTGATAAATGCGTATATATTAGTTTAAAACGTACATACATACATATATATAAATATATAATAAATTTAAATATATTGTCATGTAGCATTTGATTATGTTTAGAAATGTATGAACTTGTATGAAATATCAGAAATACATAAAAAACAAAAACAACAAAAAAACATTTAAACACTGAACTTTTCGTTTTTCATACAACATTGAAGACAAGCTCACGTAGGGTAGATCAAATAGTATGGATAGACACAGCGTGCATGAAAGGTAAGTAAAAAGCATTTGGTTGATTTCAATTAGTAGTATTTTTTAATGAATAATAAATATTTGTTACTCGTTTTGTTATTGCAACACTGTTTCATATAAATGTGATTAAATTTTATTTTTTTTGTAATATTATAATAATATTTATGGTTTCAGACAAAATGATTTTAACTTATTTTTTTCAAAAAATATTTCTTTACAATACTAACATTTATAGTAACTTTTAATCATTTTTATTATACTCTCGCAACATGTTGGACAGAGTATAATAGTTTTATTCACATAACGGTTGTTTGTAAGTCATAAAACCAAACGAGATAGATATAGGGTTATATATGTATATCAAAATGATCAGAGTGACGGTTAAAATTCAAATTCGGATGTCTGTCTATCCGTCCGTACGTCCGTCCGTCTGTGCAAGCAGTAACATGAGTAAACAATGAAACTTGGGACACGTATTTCTTGGCAACATAAGAAGGTTAAGTTCGAAGATGGACGTAATCGGACCACTGCCACGCCCACAAAATTCAATAACCGATAACATACAAAGAGCTATAACTAAGCCATAAATTGAGCTAAATTCCAACTATGGGCATATGTGGATGTAATTTTTTTGG
This sequence comes from Zeugodacus tau, assembly GCA_031772095.1. NCBI lineage: Eukaryota > Metazoa > Arthropoda > Insecta > Diptera > Tephritidae > Zeugodacus > Zeugodacus tau. The sequence continues at coordinate 60,636,653 of CM062653.1, read as the reverse complement.
GGAAGTGGGCGTGACCCCCCCTTTACTTTTTTGTACATATCTCGCAAACTACTAAAGCAAGCTTTATCAAGGAAACTTTCTGGAGTCGTTTCTTTTAGGTACTTTTAGGTCCAAAAATGGAGAAAATCGCATTATAACCACGCCCACCTACCATACAAAAGTTATATTGAAAACAACTAAAAATGCTTTAATTCAGTAAGGAAAACCACCAGAAGCCTTAAATTGCATTATAAGCACTCAAAATGGTATAGAAAATTTTAAATGGGCGTGGTTCCGCCCACTCATGGGTCAAAAACCATATCTCCGAAAGTAATCGACCAATTTCAATGAAATTCGGTTCATAATATCTAATATTTCTGTCTTCCCAATGATATTTTGATCGGTTCACAACCACGCCTATTTCCCATATACCAGAACTTTGTTGTCGGTTTGAATAGTTTTCTTTACAATATATAAATTAAGCACTAGTAACGATATCGGAATCGAACTTTGCAAAAATATTGGATTTAAAGAGTGGCATCGCGCTTCTAAAATCGTCGAAATCGGCCAATAAGTTTTCAAGGCCCTATATATCGAATATAAGGACCTTATAGGTAAGTCTCTCAGATATATTGAAGAAATTCCGAGGGAATATGTTTCTTCTAATAATATATCTTCGCGCGAAAAATGAGTGAAATCGGGTTATAAGGGGAAGTTTCCCATATATTTAATATTAGGGTTTCCAACTTTCAATGGACTTTATACCATGCATATGCCGAATATGTGAGTCAAATTGTTTGTTATATTAATAAAATTAAATAAATAAATTGCGAGAGTATAAAATGTTCGGTGACACCCGAACTTGGCTCTTCCTTACTTGTTGTTAAATTATTTTGAAAACATTAGTGTATTTATGGAAATATGAAATTAAATGTACAATAATTTTCTAAAATTTTCAGTTAATATCAAATTGAAATTTCGGAACTAGTTTAATTAGATCATTTCATATCGAGAACTGGTACAAGTTTTAATTATAAAACAACATTAAAATGGGGTCATGTCAAATAAATAATTAATTTTGCTGAAATCAGTGCTTCACGTGCGTGAAAAAAATATATTTAATTGATTTCGCAAATATTAAAACAAAGAAAATGAAAATCAGGTAAAGATCGATTCATTAGTTTTAATTTTTTTGATTTTTTTTTTAGAATATTAAACACAAACCACAAATAATTTTATTTAAAAAATTAATTTGACTTTAATTAAATATGCTTATGCTTTTCTAGTTTAGTTGTTATAAAATTTCTGTGAAAAAACACAATCTTTTTTTATTAAAGAAATATATTTATTTCAAAAAATATATAGAAGTTTTTTTAAATGTAATTTTGTTTTACAATTAACACAAGCACACTTTAACTTTTACTTATTTAATTAGAAAAAAAATGTATGATAAAAATATTAAATATAGCAAATTAAGCCATCCATAAGTATATAGTAACATACATGTGTATACTTGAAGAAATGTCAAAAATATTGAGAAGGTAGTAGAGAAATTAGTATAAAAACTAGTGACTTCCTCAATGCAACAGGTAAATTGAAAAAAAAAGAAAAAATAAAATTGTAGTTCACTTGGATGCAACCACACAAAAATACGTACGTACATACATATCGTTAGGCTGTAAGTTGTGATTATTGAACATATCAGTAGGGATAACAGAGAATTGTATAGCATATAGTATGGGTTAAAATGTGAAGAAGTCTGCGTTTGTTCAAGAGGGAGGCAATAAATGACTGCTTGTTGTTGTTTTCGTATTATAAGTACGCACATACATATAATATATATATATGGAACTGTATTGAAACACCTATTTAACTGCGTGGAATTTACCCATCCAATGATGCAAACTATTTGCAAAAGACTCGCAAGCAACAAATACATATCATGCAAATTACATTTGTTTTTGAAAAATAAAATATTGTTTACACACTTTAAATGTAATTTTGGAAGGAAAAATTAAAAAAAAAAAAAAAATTGCAAACCTGTAATCCTCCCAGAAAAAGGCTATATACTAGAGTTACTCTAATGCTAAGTCATGTTTCATGACTTTAATAAACATTTACATGTTTAAATAATATTATTGAAATCTTTATTTGTTACATAAACACGCTGTTATTGTTGTTTGTTTGAATTGAAAAAAAAACAAAGATTTGTTGTAACTGTGGCAAAAAAGAAAGCCAAACTAAAAGCGTATACACATACATAAATATGTAACCTACATGTAAATTGTGTTAATTAAAAAACTTAATATTTATTTAAAAACTTGTCTAATTGTTGCAAAAAAATAAAGCTGATAATGGTTATTCAACACTAACACATATACAAATATGTACTATGTAAATTAATGTATAAATATTTAGTCCCAAACATGAGCGTAATAAAATGCAAAATAAAAAAAATAATAATTGATTTTATAATTTATATTTCTTAGATAAAACGTTAAACTTTGCAGATCTCACAGCTTTGAAATTTAAAGTATTGGCAATGCATTTCCTTTTCATTTACATGCACATATGTTTTCTATTAAACATTTCAAAGCCATTATAACAGTTTGCATGCTATTGTCAATATTAGAGAATAGCAGCTAACACAGTTTTGCGTACACTGTATTTTCACATATGCGCTTAAAGCAAATTTCGCGCAAACTTTGAGAGAAATATATTAAAATCAATGAAATATAATTACAAATATTGAATAGTAACAAATATATAAACAATTAATTAAACGCAAAACAAAAAAAAAAATTATTTGCAAGCAAAATTTATTAATAACTAATTATCGATAATCGTGTACAATCGATTATTCATGCTGTTTCTTCACAAATGTTGCGACAGTCGCAATGGGTTTGACATCGTCAGCTGCTTCGATCACGTCACAACAGCAAATTTTTTAATAAATAAACAAAAGCATAACATTCCTGTTTATATTTTGTGTTAAATTAACAATATGAAATGGTAATGAGGTGTGCAGTTGCAAATTGTTCAAGTCGAAAGATAGATAAGGATATCAGCTTTTTCGCTTTTCCACTTAATGAAGAGTTGGCAAAGAAATGGGCAAACTTCTGTCGGCGCAAAAAACCTTTCAATTATCAGAAAGGTTTGATATGCATGAAACATTTCGCAAAGGAGGACATCCGAAACGCTGTCAAGTTCGAAATGGGTAAAATAACGTTTATTTTTTTTTTTTAATTTTGTTACAACAAATATATGAATATATTTTATTTAAAACTTTAGGTTTTGCAAAAAGGCCTTTGCTTAAACGTGGTGCTTTGCCAACTATTTTCAAAGAGGAAGTCATTAGCCCAAAAAGCAAGGAAAAAGCCCAGCGAAGAGAATATAGAAGAATTGTAAGAGAAGCGTTGAAGCAACATAATGGGAAAAATAAAAGTGCCGGTAATACAAATAATATAGGTTTTGTAAAATTTTATATGTATAAAATATGTACGAATTTGTTTTTATAGCATTGGTTACAGATGATTCGAGTATGGAATCAATGGAATCCGTTAATTTAACAGAGAGTAATGCGCCGTTAGTGGATGGGAATAATACTATCGAAACACCAACATCTCTTGAACCATTCTTGGAAACGCACAGAACTCCGCTTGCGGAGTTTGAAGATGTAGAAACGAAGTTGTAAGTGTAACAAAAGCTAAATATGTAATATTTGAAAAAAAAGTAACGTACATATCATTACAATTTCTCTGTAGAGAAGAACAGCAAAAAGAAATTAAGGAACTTCGACAAGAAAATGAAAGACAGCAGGAAGAAATCGCCGTAGTTAAGCATCAATTAGATGTTATGCGGCTCAAAACGGCAGAATTGGAAAAACGTGCAACAAGAGCAGAAGGTGATAACCAGGCTTTAGAGAAGAGTTTATTAAAGTTTCTATCGAAAAGTCAGTTATCGTTTTTAAAGTATGGAACGCAAAGATATTCTTGGTCCGAAGCCGATGTAGAAATAGCTAAATTTGTTTATACTACAAACCGCAAAATCTATAAGTTCTTATTTGAGAGAGGCTTTCCAATGCCCTCGATACGCACAATGCAAAGATGGTTTCGCACAACTGAGCCACCAGTGGTTCGAAAAAAAGTGCCAACGAAGGTACCATCAGTGCCATCGGAGGTACCATCAGTGCAAGTGGAGGCACCAACAGTACCATCGGAGGTATCCAAAGTGCTTTCGGAGGTACCAACAGTGCATTCGGAGGCACCAACAGTGCATTCGGAGGCACCAACAGTGCATTCGGAGGCACCAACAGTGCATTCGGAGGCACCAACAGTGCAAGTGGAGGCACCAACAGTGCAAGTGGAGGCACCATCAGTGCAAGTGCAGACACCATCAGCGCATTCGGAGGTACGAATCATACATTTACAGCTACCACCAGCGCAATTGAAGATAACAACAGCTCATTTGGAGGACCACTGCTATACTATAGACACCTTAAAATAAACTCTTTGATATATGTTTTTAAAAAATGAATATATTATTTAGTAATTAAAAATACAATAATGAATTAATGTATCATAATTTTATTTTCAGTTTGGTATTCTAATATTTAAAAATTATTATTTTTTTAGTTAGTCTTAAGATTTGAGAAAAAATAAAAAGTTATAAATAAAATTCAATGTGGCAACTCTTATATCACTCATCCGCAATGCTTGTACTCTCGCACACTTTTGATTTTTTTTTTGTGTTTATCAAATTTTTGCCGGCGATAGTGGAATATTTCCGTTCGCCAGCTTTTGCTATTAGTTTTCTTATACATTTCCGTCACTTCGGTGTGAATGCGAGCAAATTTTCCACTCGACCAGCTTGTGATTGTTACTTAATTGAATTAAACTTTTTACAAATTTGGTTGATAATTTTACGTAGAGTATTGTGAAGTAAGACTTTTCTACTACAACGGCTTCACTTCGCAGTTCCTATTTGCTACTTAAACGCTTTACAACTCAACAGCGCATTTATTCAGCGCTAAATCTTAATTCCGTATCCTGTCGTTTTATACACACATCTAACTTTAGGAAAAGTAAAAATATCAAAATGGGTGACTGCACTGTTGACTTGAATAAGTGCTTTGAAGTGGTCTCACAACTCGTGGACAAAGCTGGTGAAGTAAGTTTCCAGTATATACATATATTCAATATTTTGTCATTATGTCATGATTGTTTATACTGAAATGTCTATATATATATGTATATATAAACATTTATGTATGTATATCGATTTTGTGCTATACAGTTGGTGGCGAAACGTAATGAAACAAGACAAGAGTTCGAAGAAAAAGCAAACGATATTGATTTGGTCACTGCCACTGATAAAGAGGTGGAACAGCTGTTGATACACGGTTTGTTAGATGTCTTTCCCGACCACAAGTGAGGGTTTTTAAACTGCAACAGGTCAAATGTGTATTTCATAATTAAATTAAAAATTCACTACAGATTTATTGGTGAGGAAGAGAGCGCTGCTGGCGGACAACCAAATAAGCTAACAGATGCGCCCACCTGGATTATAGATCCAGTTGATGGCACCATGAATTTCGTGCATTCCTTTCCGCACTCGTGCATATCCATTGGTTTAAAGGTGAATAAAGTCACCGAAATTGGTATTGTTTTTAATCCAATGCTGGGACAACGTTTCACTGCGCGACGCGGACAGGGTGCTTATCTAAATGGAAAACGGATTCACGTGAGTGCCCAAAAAGAATTAGGCAAATCTTTAGTTACAACCGAATTTGGTACATCACGCGATGCGGAAAAACTGAAAGTGACTTTCGAAAATTTCCAGAAAATTGTGCCAAAGGTGCACGGGTAGGTTGCTAATTAATAATTTAAGTGTTATTTTGTATAACAAAACTTTTTTGTAAATTATTTCAACAGCATTCGTATGTTGGGCGCTGCCGCGCTCAATCTTTGCATGGTGGCACTTGGCGCGGCCGATATTAATTTCGAATATGGCACACATGCTTGGGATGTATGCGCTGGAGAGCTGTTAGTGCTTGAAGCAGGCGGCGTGGTTATTGATCCCACAGGCGGCAAATTCGATATTATGTCACGGCGTGTGTTGGCCGCATCTAGTGAAGAATTGGCACAAGAATTCGCTAAACAATTGACACAATTCTATCCACAACCACGAGATGATTAATATAAGAGCGTTTATCAAGTTCAAAGAAAAATACTGCTGAATAATGTTAATTGGTGTTCAAGAATTAATGTTGTACACATTACATACATAAATTATTATGTAAAATATTAAATAGCTAAATTTATTGGGAAAATAAAATAATACAGGATACTCGAACTAGTTAAAATCGGAGGTATAAATAAATGTTTATAAAAATGAACCGTTTTTCCAATATACATTTTTGCTGCACAGTAAGTTGAAGAATATAGTGGAATATATGTTGATAATCGCACATCTAATTATTGTTTTGCATTTCGTCATACTTATGTACATACATACTTACACATTTATAAGCATGTAATTAGCATTCTGAGTGCACTATTATTTGCTTGCATAACGCAAACGTCTTAACTCACAGTTATCAAGTATGTAGTCGGCAAATTGTGGGAAATTGTGTGTGGCAAATAGTTTAAGAATGTTTTTCACTGTACACTTCAAAAACGTTAATTTAAAACTATTTAAAATTCTTGGCAATAAATCAACATTTTTTTTCATATTCATATTATATAATTTTTCATATTTTATATTTTCAAAGAGGAAGTAATTAGTCCAAAACGCAGAAAAGAAAAGAAAAAAAAACATGATATGAGAAAATAGAAGAATTGTAAGAGAAGTGATGAAGCAATATGATGAGAAAAATAATTGTGCCGGTAATACAAATAATATTGGCTTTGTAAAAGTTAATATGTACAGTATACTCTAGAAAAGTAAATCGATTGGTATTTTGGGTAATTTACTTTTCCAAATATATACATAAATTATCTGTTTTTATAATATTAAATGCATTTTTAAACTTAAAAAATTCATTCATTTATTTGCTTCAATAAAATATATGGATTTACATGAAAAACATATTTACATTTACATACATACATACATGTGTATTTACTATGAAGAGAAAAAATCTTGAATATTCTTTTGTTATTTTTTCATTTGCATTATATTTTCTGACCATTTTTGTACGACAATTCAAAAAGTCTGACACCTGATTTGCATCGTTTTCATTTTTAAACCAGTGGATCAAGTAGGAGAGTTTATTTACTAAAAAGGCGCGATAAACAAGAGAGTAAGTGTTTTTGCAACATCGTAAAAAACGCTGCTTGCTTCGTTTTGAATTTTTTATCATACTCTCTGAAAAGTAAATTAAAAAAATTACTTTTTCGAGGTGCATGTGTAATCTTAAAGGTGATTAACTTTTCCACAATTATTTACTTTCTGAGAATTTACTTTTCGAGAGTATACTGTATAAAATATGTACAAATTTGTTTTTATAGCATTGGTTACAGATGATTCGAGTATGGAATCAATGGAATCCGTTGATTTAACAGAGAGTAATGCGCCTTTACTGGATATGAATAATACTATCGAAACACCAACATCTCTTGAACCATTCTTGGAACGAAGATGTATGTAAGTTTAACACAAGCTAACAACAGCTAAAAGAAATTTAAAGAACTTCGAGAAGAAAATGAAAGACAGAAGGAAGAAATCGCCGTGGTGAAGCTTGAATTAGAAGTTATGCGGCTCAAAACGGCGGAAGTGGAAAATCGGTTAACAAAGCAGAAAGTGATAACCAGGCTTTAGAGAAGGGTTTATTAAAGTTTTTATCGAAAAGTCAGTTATCGGATGTAAATTAAATGCATTCGGAGGTACCAACAGTGCGTGTGGAGATGCGTCGTGCATGCACAGTCCATTTGAAGGATCACAGCTATACTGTAAAAGCATTACCATTAACTCATTGATATAAGTTTAAAAAAAATAACATATCACATACATATATAGTAATCAAAAATAAAATAATGAATTAATGTTTCCTAATTTTATTTTCAGTTTGATATTCTAATATATAAAAATTATTATTTTTATTAGTCGTAAGATTTGAGAAAAAAAAATAAAAAAATGCAATATGGCAACTCCCATATCACTCATCCGCATCAGGCAGTTAGTTTCCTTATACATTTCCGCCAGATCCTATTTTCTACTTAAAAGCTTTACAACTCATCAGTGCATATATTCAGCGCTAAATCTTAATTCCGTATCCTGTCGTTTTATACACACAGATAACTTTTGGAAAAATAAATATATAAAAAATGGCTGACTACACTGTGGATTTGAATAAGTGCTTTGAAGTGGTCTCACAACTGGTGGACAAAGCTGGTGCGGTAAGTTTCCAGTGTATATACATACATATTCAATATTTTGTTATTATGTCATGATTGTTTATACTGAAATGTCTATACATATATATATATTTATGTATGTATGCATATTGATTTTTTGCTTACAGTTGGTGGCGAAACGTATTCAAACAAGACAAGAGTTTGAAGAAAAGGCAAACGATATCGATTTAGTCACTGCCACTGATAGAGAGGTGGAACAGCTGTTGATACACGGTTTGTTAGATGTCTTTCCCGACCACAAGTAAGAGTTTTTAAACTGCAACAGGTCAAATGTGTATTTTATAATTAAATTATAACTTCACTACAGATTTATTGGTGAGGAAGAGAGCGCTGCTGGCGGGCAACCAAACAAGCTAACAGATGCGCCCACCTGGATTATTGATCCAATTGATGGCACCATGAATTTCGTGCATTCTTTTCCACACTCGTGCATATCCATTGGTTTGAAGGTGAATAAAGTCACCGAAATTGGTATTGTTTTTAATCCAATGCTGGGACAACGTTTCACTGCGCGTCGCGGACAAGGTGCTTATCTGAATGGACGTCGTATACATGTGAGTGGCCAAAAGGAATTGAGCAAATCTTTAGTTATAACAGAATTTGGTGCGTCACGAGATGTAGAAAAAATGAAAAACCATTTCGAAAACTATCAAAATATACTACCAAAGGTGCACGGGTAGGTTGCTAATTAAAATTTATATGGTATTTTGTTGATACATATTTTTTTTGTAAATTATTCCAACAGCATTCGTATGTTGGGCGCTGCCGCGCTCAATCTTTCTATGGTGGCTATGGGCGCGGTCGATATCAATTTCGAAATTGGCATACATGCTTGGGATGTATGCGCTGGAGAGCTGTTAGTGCTTGAAGCAGGCGGCGTGGTTATTGATCCCACAGGCGACAAATTCGATATTATGTCACGACGTATATTGGCCGCATCCAGTGAAGAATTAGCACAAGAATTAGCTAAACAATTGACACAATTCTATCCACAACCACGAGATGATTAATGTGAAATTCATATAAAATATAATATATTCTGTCAAATAAGTACCCGGAAATTCTCATTATTTGTATATACATATGTATATGTATTATCAAATTGAAATATAAAATTTTGTTGAATGATGTTAATGATGTGTTCAAGAATTAATGTAATGTGCACAAACAAATATTTTTATGTAAAAGATTAAATGTATTGAGAGAAGAAAATACAGAAATCGCGAACTAGTTATTCAGAAGTATAAATAAACGTTTATAAAAATGAAACGCCTCTGAGTTCATCATTATTTGCTTGCATAACGCAAACGTCTCAACTGACAGTTATCAAGTAGTCGGCAAATCGTGGAAAATCGTAGTGTTTGATAAATAGTTTAAAAGTGTTCACTGTACACTTCATCAATAACGTTATTAAGAAAATTAGACAAATTAAAAAACCATTTAAATTGCTGACAATAAAACAGCTGTTTTTTTTTTCATTTTCATATTCATATCATATATTTTTGCATAGTTTAAAGTTTACCATTTTCACCAATATTTCTACATATCTATGTATGTATGCATGTACGCCGATATATGTTTTAATAAATTGAACTAAAATTTTGAGAATAAAAAAAATGTATGGATTACTATTTAGTTTTTGCTCTATCTTTTAAAATCAGTAATCGTAAATCGTTTATATAATTGTTATTTTATCTTTCATTTTTGAAATAGCCACCACTATTTTCTTAATGATTTTCGTTATATTAATTATTGCTGCAGTAATTTACAAACTTTATATTTATTATATTAGAAATGCGTCACCTGCACTTTGTTTTCATATTTGTAAATAAATTATATCTGTATGTATGTATGTATAACGCTTAAGTGTACTATCTTTTTTTGTTATCTATGCATAAATAGTTAAAAGATTAAATTGAACTACTTCGAGATCAAGTAAACATTTAATTTTTTTTATTTATTTTTAGTTTTCACAGCAAAAGCGAAGAGTAGTTTACATTTACATTCACATATATTGTATATGTATGTGTATGTGTATATATGTATGTACTTGCAAGTGTTGTATACTAGCATTTAATTATTAATTTGCTTATTGTTCTATTAGATAAGTAGATTAGAATAGTACTGCAAAACCTTACATTGCCTCATAAAATACACTTGGAAAAATGTTGAGTTCATTGTTTTTAGGAAGAAGAGCAATAGTTGAAATTATATTTATAATTGTGTTATTTAAAATTCATCTTCATATGTAGACCCACTTAAATATGTAAGAAAACGCGTTTAGTAATTTGTGCTATATATTTTTTAAATATATGATCATAAATGCATATATTTATGTATTTTATTGGGATATACATATCTATATGCAATTTTTTTTTTATTACGGCATTGAATCGATTATGCTGCTGTATATACATAATGTATATACTTTCTGCCAAAATGCAAATATATGCCGATATTTTCATAACTAACACACAATTTATTACGTATGTTCGTACAATATATCATCTAGAACTAGATTCTACCTTAAATTCTACTTCAATGTGTCGTTCATACACATTTTAATGGAAATTTCATAAAAAATTGAAAAATTTGACACTTTCATATGTTGTTTTTAGTATAACTATAGTTGCGCCACTACATAGTATACTGTATGCGATTCATTATTATCACTGTTATAAATGTAAATTTATTTTAAGTAAAGTTTTATTATTGTTGCAAAACCGAAAGCTATTTGTATACTTTTATTGCATGTATTAAAATATAAAATATGGAATTATTATGGCATACAAACTTAAAAACGCTTTAAAAGTGTATAACGGGTTTAATTAGTGTGAATTTATAATGTTTTTCTCTTATTTATTTAATATGACATTTGCACACAAGCCGCACTATTCGCAACCTTATCATTTTTTGAGCCCCGGAAAAAAGAGTAATAACCGGTAGCAAACGATTGTGATAAATATGTTTGTATATTTATTAGATGTGGCAGAAAGTATAAATATCAATAGAGAAATTTATATTAAAATGTATTTAAAATGCAAAATTAAAACAAAATGTATAGTAACCGAATTTCATTATACCGGACCACTCAAAATATGCAAGCCATAGATGCTGCTTTAGTGATAATAAAAAACACTTTAAAACTAGTTGACTCATATACATATACTTAAGTGCATTCCCTGTTTTCATATTTGTTATGCTGATCTTACGTTTTATATTAAAGTATTTTTTTTAATCGCGATAATTTTAAAAATAAATACTTATACAAAACTACATATACTGTCACTTAATTTTTTATATTTCTAATGCAAGGGTTTTTTTTCTAAAAATGTATTACTCAAACACATACATATTTACGCAACTTGTACTTTATGATTTACTCTGAATAAAGGCAAAATGAAAGGCAGAAAGTTATTTACTACCAAGTGATTAAGTTTCTTATAATATTTTTTTATAGGTATACATTAATTATAAGTAATATTATTAATTTTCAAAAAATTTACATTTGATTATCATTTGTAATTTGAAGCTGTTTTTTAAATTGTATTGTGAGGAGCTGTGATTTTTGCCTCTCTATATTATTAACATGCGTAGTGGAAGTTGAGGGAATGTACAGCGAAAATAAGATGAAATTAAGGGACACTTTCAATTTTTATTTTTGATTTAAGTAAACTTGAAAAATTATATTATTAACTTGATGGAGGGATATGAAAGTGTACTAATATTGCTTCCATAATATACATATGCGTGCTTAGTGCTTGTGTAAAATCAGTGAAATACCCTAAGAAGTGTTACATATCTAAGATGTCATGGAATATGAATGCAAGAAATGCTTGTACTTTAATAATATTTGTATTTAATGAATATTAAATTAAATTAACTTATAAATGGAAGAAGATAAAATCACTTACATTTGCTTCGGTTTTAACCGTTTATATGTTTCAATGTAGATGGTCAATATTTATTTTGTACACTACGTTTATACATATACATATATCTGAAAAAGATTTATCTAAACCATGGCACACAACCGGAAACCAAATTAATTATTAATCGGAGCGGATCTGCTTCAGATATTTTCAGATTCACTTTCATTATGTGCAATAATATTAAACTTCACTAAAATTACTTTTTACTACAATTTGTCGAATTTCACAAACATTTTACTACAAATCGACTGAAGTGACGCGAATTTTTTACACTTTACGCGCAATAACCTACGCGTTATGGTGGGAATTTTGGCAGCAGTGCCTCACACATTTCACTACAAATAATAAAGCACTAAAGCTGCAACATTTTGCATTGAACACACTTGACATTTGCAAAGGAAACGATTAAACATATTTTTGAACAATTTTTACCAATCAATTTTATTAAATATAGCAATAAACGCCTTCAATTTAAGCACCCGAACTAATTGCAAATTTGTTCACGCTGCAATGACAAGACGAAAAACTAACGGCTTCCTGCACAGTTGCATTTTGCATTGCCTACTTGTTGCTTATCGTAATATCGTAAGATCGTAATGTGGTAGTGCCAATATTCATTTCAATTGGAATTTATTGGCGAAATTGTTATTGTATTTTCAATATAAATATGAATAGAATTATTTGCGGTTTTTCTGGAAAAAATTGAATACACAAAACCACAAAACTTAATTTTTTAAGTAAAGTTATCTGTGTGAATAAATTAATAATTTTTGCAAAATTTTGGCAACTCAAAGCTGACAATTTCACAGCTGATTTTAGAATATTTTATTTGACAGTTAAATTTAATTTAAATATTAGCAAGAAACATATTTTAAAATCTGTTTACTGGAAAGTTATAAACTTTCACTGTAAAAAACAAATGATTTTCCAAAATGCACTGTTAAATTGTATAAATTTATACAAGAGACACATTGGCGAGATTGCTAAACCATTAAAGACCAGCGTACCGCAGCTGGCCTGTAGTGAACTGACTTTTCACATTGACTCTAAATTGTTTTAAAAAAGTTACAATTAATGACAATAACAAGTCTACGTTTGAGTTAACCTTATCATCGAACAGCCAAAATTTAAAATAATTTTTAAATAATTACACCAGTCAAGTGATATAAATATGTACTCCAATTCAGATGAAATGTCTAATTACAACGTTTAATGTTGAAAATAAAACAAAACAAAGTGATGGTTTTGTGTAATAAAAGTTTAAGTTTTATTTAGAAAAAAATGTATATCTACATAACTAATAATGTTTTGTAGTCGTTTGCTTGCATTTACTTTTAACTATTTAAAATTGCAAAAGTAAAACATAGAATTAATGTAGTTTGTTGTGTTTCTTTTCTTTTTTTTATATATAATGTATAAAAAAATATTTAATACAAACAAAATAATAATTAATGCGCAGTGTTGTTGCTGTGATTGCCACTTACATATACATATACTCAGGCCTTAATATAAAATTCATAAAAATTATGCTTAATTATTTATATAAAACAAAAGAAAAAATAATAATAACCAAACAAAAACTACAGGGCACTTACAAGTTAAATCATTTAAATGAGAAGGACGAAAATGATATATGTATGTATGTATATATATTTACTGCAGATGAACATATTTATGTATATTGCTGATTGCTAAAATGATCATGTATTTATAATATGTATGTATTTTTAATGAGTGAAATATGTTTATGTGCTGATTTACACACATATCTACATACACATATGTATATATGTTATTAGTTAAATATATTTATTTTAAACATTATTTACATTATTATTAAGGCTAGTTTAGTATGAAAGTCAACGCAACAGTGATTTGGAAGATTTCGCAGTAGAACCTCAACTAAATATGTATGTAATAGTTGCAACTAATAAGTGAAAATTATGTTACAGTTGTTGAGGTGAAACCTTAAGTTCATTACAAAGTGTATAATGGATTAAAGTCTACAAAAATTTTACAACATTTTTTAATGAGACGCAATGAAATAAATAATATTTTTACGAGTTTGTGAGTAATGAAGGCGAACGCTGTTTACTTAGTGTATGATTTGTCAAGAAATTCTATTGGATTACATATACAGGTATGTACTTACATACATATAAGAATTTAATCTTTAATTTTTTTTGCATTTAATTATAATTTTGAAACTGAAAATAGTATTTTTTTTAATTTAAAGCATTCTATAGCAACTCAAAAAACTGGAAGTACATAAAATATCTTCACTAGCATACCGATTTGTTATTGTTATTTGTAATTTTTTCAAATGTTCCATATAATCTATGTATGCAGTTGTGGTTTATTTTACGTGTGTTGTGGCATAATGTATGTTACGTTTACTACGTTAATTATACGTGCACTTATTTACATTTGTTTTCTTGTTTATTTTTGTTCGAGTAGTGTGTTTTCTGCTTTTAATATTTATTTTACGTTAGTGTGTAGTTGTGGGCGCTAAGTTTGCTAAATATGCTCTAATGCTATGTACCGTAGTTATGTATATGCAATTTACTTATGTATATCATATACATATGTATGTTTTAAGTGTAACAGTTTTAACAATTGAGATTTATAGTTGTTGTTTTTTTGTTTTTTTGTTCTTTTAACTTTTACTGTCATTTAATATGTGTTTCAATGAAATTAACTGTTAGGCAAGCGTAACATTAATAAAAAAAATATTTGCATAAACAATTGAATTATTTTCTGCTTTTTACATAAGTTTTATAGCAAATAACAAATTTTGAAATTATTTTTTTTTTTCAAAAATTTATTTTTTGAATTTATTGATATAAATTTTCTGCATGATATATAGCTTTCTTTAAAACAAAAATATATTGCATAACATGCGATAAATTTATGCCGCTAAGTGTGTTGAATTTTCATGTTAAAATAAATACTTTAAAAATTTATTTAGTACTTGTCTTATAATTGCAGATTTTCGATTTCTGTATTTTTTGCGATTTTTTGCTTTTAATATTGTTTTTTAAATTTATGTAGGTATGTATGAATACTTATTTTATTTGTTCACGGCTAAATTTCCACTATTTAGTTATGTTTATGTTTATGTCAATGAGTGATTTTATGCATTTTACTACACATGTAGTTAGGTTACTAATTTTAATTATTATTTTTTAATGATTTCTCGACCTTAAATGCTTAGCTATTTTCATTTTCATTTAAATTTTAAATATTTAAGTTTGCTTATTTATTTTATTTTTTATTTTTTTGCTTTTTTTGCTGATATTGCAATGTTACATTTGTCTGTGGCATGATCAAGTGATGTCTGTATGTATGTAATGTAATGTAATGTATGTAAGCTTGTAAATAATGTTTTTCTCGCTTTACTAAAATTATTTATGTATATAAATGTATGTATGTATAGCTAAAACTGGTATCTATTTTTTTTCATAAAACACAAATTATGAAAACACTTTCTGCTAAAATATTTTCTTTATAAAACAACAAAACATTTTTTTTTAATTTTTTATTATTATTTTTTTTTAGTAAGTAGCAGAAAAACCTATAAGCTAATCGTTCTACGATTACTTTTTTAAAATTATATAAACAATTTGTATTATTTTTGTTTTTTGTTTTTCATAATAATAATTTTCACTTTTTTCTCCTTTTCATATAAATTAAATATGTAAATATGTTTTCTTGTTGCTTAAAAACTATACACGCTAGGTTTAGAAAACGTTTAGTAATCATATTCATATTTGTTGTTGTTGTTGTTTTCTGCACTTTTTCTCACATACGTAAATCTCTTGTTTTGCAAACTGTGTGTTCACTCTCGTAGCTCCACACAGCGTCTCCTCACACAAAAGCTTACTCTCTCTTTCTCTGCTTTCCTTAACTCATCCCCATTCCTCCTTTCACTTTCTTCCGTATGTATTTTCGTCTTTTGCGGCAAATTTCACTTTCATAACGTTTATCCTTATCTCTTCGTGTGTGTGTGTGTATTCTCTCTTTTCCATTTTGGATTATCTTGCATCGCAGTCTATACGTCGTCCATCCTTCACAGATCATCCTCTGTCTTGGGTATATCGAATATCTCCGCGAAGAGTGGTGGCAATCGCAGTTTGGTCCAATTCATTCGTAACCAGTCTAAATGTGAGAAATGCTTGGCGCCCAACGAACGTAATTCGGGTATTTTAGCCTCTAGTGCTGGCATCAGTTGTAGCGCTTGCGTGGAGCCGGCACGTGAGCGTACGAGTTGTACGCGCAATGCCTCGGCGACGCGTTCGCGTGATCGGGAAATCACTTTCGGCTCAGCGAGGCCGGACCGATCGGAGGCGAGCAATACCATGGCGGAGAAGAGACCGATTTCGGTATCGCTTAAACCGTAACTGTTGAGGGTGTTGGCGAAATTCACTAATGAGATGACGAAGTCGTTCTGGAAAGGAAATTGAAATTAATTTATTTTAAATAAAATAATTGAATAGTAAATTATTTGATTTTAGATTAATTAGCTATATTTCTCTTGTACTTGCTAGATCTAAGTCTTCATTAAGGCTTTCAATTGTCTAGTTCGAGGGATTCCAGAATTTCAAATGATAAAAAACTTTTGAAACCCAATTAATACGATAATCCCTGCCAAAGTTTTAGAAATCCTTGTTTGGGATATTTATTTAGGAGCTTATAAGCTACCGTAAGTTCATTATTTTTGAAGATGAGAAATTTTTATCGAGGAGATTTACAGTTCTTAAGGTTACTGCTGTGATGGACCGAATGAAAAGAGAATTCTACGGAATGGATATAACGGTACAAACGTTATGGAGCTTGAATCCTGTAGTTGTTGTTGTTGTAGCGGCATAGAAACCTCAAATACATTTGAGAATACTGCCGATTTGAGAATACTTGAACGGATAAAAGTCCGGGTTCGTTATGGTTACGTTGAACCGACTGTCATGGGAACGAAGCTAGGATCCTAAGATGATACGGACAATACGATGTTTCTCTAAGTCCTATTCATAAACAAAATAGTATTCTTTAGTGAGTTTGACTGTGTAACTTGGCTCCATTTGGGTTCTGTGTCGAAAAAAATACCAGTGTCCGACTAGATAGAGCTATATATTCGGATCCAGTATAGTGGAGAAGAAGATTTACTAGTCTTACTGCGGAATACAGCTGACAGCAGTCGAAAAATATTATTTCTTCTGTAGCTCTAAGGTTCTAGAAAGGGCTCCATGGCAATATCTATACTATAGAGATATCAAGGCCATTCATTTATGTTTTATACCTAGCCTGCAACATTACTATGTAAATTTTTCGAGTCCACAACAAAGTTTGATTGAGTTTATTATGTATACCAAATATTATGCCACACCTTCTAAGTGAAGTAAATTATTCGAATTACACTTACATCATAGAGAATTTCGAGTTGTTGTCGTGTCAGATAAGTGCCATCATCGAATGTCAACGTTGCATCATTGATCATACGTGCCACATGGCTGAGCCACACCTCGAAGAAGCCCAATTTGATGAGTATCAGCTGATCGTCTTGTGTGAAATCACAAAAACCGGGTACACGTTTCGCGAACTCGACGATACGTTGCACGCCGGGCGTGACACGCCCCGCATATAGTTGCCACAGCCAAATTTTCTGAAATTCCATTGTCTCCGATACTGAAGTGGCAATCTAGAGAAACGAACGAAAGCAAGAAAAAAAACAACAAATAGTTAGTGAACAGCCATGAGTGTGGAATAGTTTGTGCATAATTTCGGGAATTTAGGTCAAAGCGGTTGGGGGGAAGTAAACACATTAAAATTGGTTTATGGTTATGTAGGCTGTAATGGCTGTTAGGCCGCTTTTATGGGTCAATGGTTGCGCTACATGACAACCACGGATGATGGTGATGATGATGAATGTAATTTGCAATGCGTCAGTGGAAGTGAGGTGATGTTAGTGGAGGTTTGTCATCAATTTAGCTGGACACGGGATTTGCATAACATATACATAAATAAAGCACAACAAGAACGTTTACCTACATAGCATGTACTTACTCCATTCTGCGGCACCGCCACCGGTCGCCGCATCAGCTCGCGTGTCTGCTCCTCCGTGTATGAGCAGTGCATGCGATGCGCCTGCGAGACGCACATAATCACATCGTAAACGGTCAGTTCGGCGGTCGGACCTTGCATATCGACCACACCACAACCGTTATTATCGACATTTGTAATGCCAACATTAACGACGCCGCCGACACCGACGCCGACACCACCACTGCCACCATTACCAACCACATTCATACCGTTAACGCTGACATTGCCGCATTGTCCCATCATACCGCCAGCACCGCCGGCACCTACACTGACGCTCATATTGACGCCCACTCCCATGCCACCAACGCCGCCCGGTCCCGGTGTGTTTGCTGTGTTGGCGACACTACTTTGGCCCGTACAGCCCAATTCGGAGGGTGACGAGGCGACTGAACACATTTGTGGCGTTTGCGGTGTATTCGGTGTATTCACACGCACAATAACGTTCGGATCATCCGTGGACGAAGGTGTGCCATTTAGCTCACGTGAACGTTTCGGTACGCGACCATAACGTACAGCTGGAAAGAGAAGGGAAAAGACGAGGAAAATTAGATTTTTAATTCAAAAATTAAATATTTAGTTATAAATATATAACGGTTCTTAGTGAACTTAGTTGTTGGTTATCTAAAATTAATTAAATACTAAAAATCGGTCCCACGTAATCCGGTCAAACCCGAACAGACCTCAAAATAATTTATGGGATATTTTTCATCGCCAGAACTACAGCAACAACTGGACCCTTTTTTGAATTCCACGTTCTTTACCAACAAAATCACTTCTGTTTCTATCAGAACTCATTATTTTTTGGGGTCATGAACAAAAGAAGGGAGGTACCTATAAAACGTAGACACCAGCATTAGATTCAAAACATTTTCTGCGTTCAAAATGTTCGTCGTCTGTTATTCACTTAAAATAAATTATATTTCAATTTCGATATGTAACTGTAAATGCGAAGACGCATAGTGAAATCTCAGACGATTTTCTAATTATGTAATTTTTTTATGAATCAGAATTAACCTCGTGCTCTTTTTCGAGACGCCAACGTTTTGCTTCATTGAATTAGTAAATTATTTTTTATTTCACTTCTAATGAATGCATGATTTTCTCATTATAATTACATCTGTTTGTTTATTAGCGGTTTACTCCAGATTATCCGACCTTGAAGTGTGGATTTATTAGAATTACAGAACTGTGAAATAATTATCAGAGACAGTTATTATTCCTATTATATTCAATGTCACTGAGTTTCTATACAATAATTGAGGACACGTTAGAAAATCGGGTGGAGAGTTGGGGTGGTAAGACTTGCCTAGACTTTGGATCATTACAATCCCTTAACAAACATTATACATACCATCCCATTTTTTACGATTACTCTTCACTTATCGATGAATTCATAGAAGGTTATCGAATCTGATGATGATTTGAATCAGATTGGGCTGAATACTGGTGGAAAGAATGTTTGACTTGATCAACTCGCAGGCAAACGAGGGCTGATGGGAATAAAGGCCGTACACGCCGGTTATTGAAATTTAAAAGTACGGACATAAGAACTCTAGTAGGAGGAATAACTCTCTGATAGGAAGACACGTCAACAGACTGGGCTTACCAAGCAATGACTACTGCAGGAGCAGTCAAGAAAATGAAGAAGAAGGGACTGTTGTCAAGAAATGGAAGAAGAAGAGACCGTTCTACATCTCATCTTCTATATGAATACAGAAAAAGAATCGCAACAATCGGACATTCGTCGGATTTCTCGACGACATCTCGGAGGTTGCACACATTAAACTTGTTGAGTTATTCAACTTCATAAAGGCCACAAAGTGGTGCAAAGGACATTGTAAAGGGATTATAGTCCCGGTGGATTCACAATGGGCCTCCTAAAGTCCTAGTTGCGTTATCTGACATCCACTTTACCTGCCTATCGAATTCGTTAGAATCGAAGATTATAAAGAGTGTTTTTTAGACACGTGGTTTTCAAAAATAAATAAACGGATTAAAGGGTTTGGCATTACGTTTTAAAAATGATTTACGAATAAATTCTAGACAAGAGAGAGGCCCATTTCGATTTTCGACTACTTTTTGCAGAAATTAGGGTCATATGTCGGCAATAAATGTTGTTCCGAAGTAAGTAGGATTCAATGTCAAATGGCAGACCAACTGGGTATAAGTCAAGTAATAGCTATAAAATAGAACCAACTCCAAATATTGCCTCATTAAAGACCACTCTCCAGTGAAATACTAAATTATATTGGTCTACAACTTTGCTTCCGCCGTTTTTTTGTAAATTTAAGTTTTTTTTTTATAAAAACGGTTACAAATATCGATGAGCCTCAGCCGCACTTTTCTTGGAATTAAAAAAGAAAAGCAAAATTTCCCGCAAATGTCGAGAATTCGGCTCAAAAAGTGACATTTTCAGTTGAGAATAAGTTTGAGATGCAAACAGATCTCTAAAAGTATGCTGTTGGGTTAATGTTGACACAAATGTTCAAGATCGATAGAAAAAAAATCGATTTAATCGACCAGTGCTTGACCCTAGAGACATCTATTGGAAAACGGCGGAAGCAAAGTTGTAGACCTAATACTTCTGGAAACAATATTTATTGCTGATAGAACTCACATAATTTAAAAATATAATGTCAATAGACATGAGAAATGTTGATAAAAATATCAATTTTCAATTCTTCAAGCATTAGAGGGTAGCGAATCGAACAAACTATACTATTCTAAATTCAGTAAAACAAAACTTGTTAAGATTGAATAAATTGATTTCGTTACTTTAATGAGGTATCTACATAATCTCTTGTTCCAAATTCAACCCGATAATTTTCTTATTGTCTTTCACATGTAAGATTTTTGATAAGCTAGCTGCGCTCTCATGTAGTGAGTAGAGTAATGGCGAATCGAAGACGGCTAATATAAAGTGATTCATATAGTTGTTCAAGGCCTATCCAAGAAGCATTTGTCTTACAAAAAAAATCTTATGAAAGAATAAATTTTTGCAAAACAAGAAAAAAAACATTAACTTCGGCTGTACCGAAGCTAATATATCCTTCACAGGTGCATTTCTTTTAGTAACTATGTGTTTAAGAAAAACTAAAGACGTAAGGAAAAGTAAGTAAAAAAAAAGAAAACATTTTTCTAATTATTTTTAGCCGGGTTGTTTGCTAGAATCATTAAGGTTTTATAGTCAACCGATTTGAATAATATCTTCGGAGATTATATTATTAATTTAAGCAGTAATCCAAGTCAAATTTCGTGAAGATACCACGTCAAATGCGAAAATTTTCCATACAAGCCATTGATTCCGATCGTTCGATTTGTATGACAGCTATATGCTATAGTGAACCGATCTGAACAATTTTTTCGGAGATTAAATTATTTCTATGAGCAATAACTCACACCAAATTTCGTGAAGATATGTAGCAAAATGCGGAAGTTTTCCATACAAGCCCTTGATCCCGATCGTTCAGCTTGTATGGCAGCTATATGCTATAGTGAACTGATGTGAACAATTTTTTCGGAGATTAAATTATTTCTATGAGCAATAACTCACACCAAATTTCGTGAAGATATGTAGCAAAATGCGGAAGTTTTCCATACAAGCCCTTGATCCCGATCGTTCAGCTTGTATGGCAGCTATATGCTATAGTGAACTGATGTGAACAATTTTTTCGGAGATTAAATTATTTCTATGAGCAATAACTCACACCAAATTTCGTGAAGATATGTAGCAAAATGCGGAAGTTTTCCATACAAGCCCTTGATCCCGATCGTTCAGCTTGTATGGCAGCTATATGCTATAGTGAACTGATGTGAACAATTTTTTCGGAGATTAAATTATTTCTATGAGCAATAACTCACACCAAATTTCGTGAAGATATGTAGTAAAATGCGGAAGTTTTCCATACAAGCCCTTGATTCCGATCGTTCAGTTTGTATGGCAGCTATATGATATAGTGGTCCGATATCGGCAGTTCCGACAAATGAGCAGCTTCTTGAAGAGAAAATAACATCTGCAAAATTTCAAAACGATATCTTAAAAACTGAACGACTAGTTCGTATATATACAGACAGACAGACAGACGGACATGGCTAAATCGACTCAGTTCAACATATTGATCATTTATATATATACTTTATAGGGTCTCCGACGCTTCCTTCTGGGTGTTACAAACTTCGTGACAAACTTAATATACCCTGTCTGTTCAGGGTATAAAAATATGCAAAACTAATGGTAGGGTGTCCTAAATGGGAACAACAGATCACTAAACTAAAAAGAAAATTAATATGAAATACCAGAGCATTCACGAAAAGAAACACACGCACTTGTAGTGGCTTACGCACGAGACACTACTAATTTTCTTGACACAACAATAAATTATTGGCAAACATTTTTTTTTTAAATTTCCAACACTTGTACACTCATTATTTGTTATTAATATTCGCAATAACCTAATTGAGTATGGGTGTTCGTGTGTGTGTTGAACCAGCACCCACTCAGAGGCATTTATCAAAGTAGCTTAAAGGCCCAACATAAGTGCGAATTTAAGGAATTATGCGCGCACCAAATTTATGTCACATACTATAATAGATAAATAGATGAATTTTATATTTTATATATGTGCATATAACAGTATATATGATATATATATATAGAGAGTATATATGTATGTAGAGTATATATATTTCCAAAGATTTATTGTAGCTGTTATAACATTTCAGTTGTCATGAGTCAAGAGCATTTCATTCAGCGCTTTTTTATGCTACATAAGTATGTACAACAACAACAATAGCAACAACATTTATGTTTCTTTTTTTTTTGTTTTTTGGAAGATGTTGCTAAATCGCACAGAAATTGCTCTTTGTACGCGTCAAGTGGATTTTGACTGTCAAATATTAGTTTCTTGTTGTCTTTCTTTTTGTGTGTTTTGTTGTTGTTTTTGCTTTTACTCATATGTACATATGTATGTCTATTTGTCTATATAAACTATAAATATCTAGTGGCACATAGTTGCTGCTTTGGTAGTTGTTGCTTCTTGTTGACTGTTGTTGTTTGTAGTAGCAATAGTTGTTGTTGTTGTTGTTTTTGTGTTTATTCTGTCTTTCAGCCTGTTGCTTTCATGTTTTTGTGGGTTGTCAACGACACTTTTATTTGTTAACAATTAAATTTCTCATAGTTCAATACACTTTGTTGATATGCCGAGTTGAGTGAATGAGTGAGTGAGTAGGCACAAGTCAAAAGCGATTGGGTGGCGTAGATATACACATACATACAAACAACATAAAAACAAAAACTGTAACATGCTAAGCTAATGCGTTTATGTGTCAGCTTATTTGTATGTATGTATGTACATATGTATATGACTGTTGCCAGCTTAATATAGTATTTGTATGTATATATGTATGTTTGTGTATATGTTAGTTGCTTGTATTGTGCTATTAACCGCTTTTATTTATAACATAAAATTTTATGCTCATTAATGACTGTCTCTCTTAGCGCTAGCGCGTGTTTCTATCGATTTCTGTATCAAAGTTCGCCGACTGTAGTGTGCGACTGGGCGTATGAGTAATAAATTAACAGCATTACATTTGTAATGCGCTCAAATTTCATTAATTTTGTGGCGTAAAAAACACAATTTATTTTAATTTGCTATAATATTTGAATTGAATTTTTCACTTGACACTAGAAGTGGCTTTCAATTACCGAAAATATAAAGGGCTTGTGATTTTAATGTTGCTGCATATCACATAAATTACCAAAACAAGTAAGGAAGGGCTAAGTTCGGGTGTAACCGAACATTTTATACTCTCGCAATTTATTTATTTCACATTATTAATATTATATAATACACAATTTCACCCACATATTCGTCATATATATTGTGTAAAGTCCATTGAAAGTTGGAAACCATAATATTAGGTTAGAAGCACCGAGGTCCTCATGTTCGATATATGGGGCCTTGAAAACCTATGGTCCGATTTTGGCGATTTTTGTAATGGGGCTGCCACACTATAAACATAGTATTTGTGGAAAGTTCTGCACCGATATCTTCACTAGTAAAGTAAACGATTCAGATCGTCTTCAAAGTTCTGGTAAATAGGAAGTAGGTGTGGTTGTGAAGCGATTTGGCCTATGTTTACAACATATCATTGGGATACAAACCAAGTTTCATTGAAATCGGTCGAGTAGTTCCTGAGATATGGTTTTTGACTCATAAGTGGGCGATGCCACGCCCATTTTCCATTTTGTAAAAAAAATATGAGTGCTGCTACCATCTGCCATTTCTCATGTGAAATTTGGTGTTTCTGGCGTTTTTTGTTACTGAGTAAACTCACTTTGTATGGGAGGTGGGCGTGGTTATTATCCGATTTCTACTAATTTCATGGTGTGTGGTGGGGTACGTAAGAGAACCGATGGTTTATATAGCTTTATTGGTTTGCGAGATATATACAAATAACCGATTTGGGGCGGGGCCACGCCCACTTTCCCAAAAAAATTACATCGAAATATGCCTCTTCCTAGTACTATCCATTGTTCCAAATTTTACTTTTTTAACTTTATTTATGGCTTAGTTATGACACTTTATGGGTTTTCGGTTTTCGCCATTTTGTGGGCGTGGCAGTGGTCCGATTTTGCCCATTTTCGAAAGCAACCCTCTCACGGTCCCAAGGAACATGTGTTCCACGTTTCATCAAGATATCTCAATTTTACTCAAGTTATCCGTTGCACGGACGGACGGACAGACAGACATTCGGATTTGAACTCCACTCTTCACCCTGATCACTTTGGTATATATAACCCTATATCTAACTCGTTTAGTTTTGGGGGTTACAAACAACCGTTATGTGAACAAAACTATAATACTCTCTTAGCAACTTTTGTTGCGAGAGTATAAACATAATAAAAAATAAAAACAAATATTTATAATAAAAAAAACTGTACATAAAAACATTAAAAAAATTAAAAATTAAATTTAACAAAAATAAAAAAAAAATATTTACAATAAAAAAAATAAAATTTAATAAATATAAAAAAGTGTAATTAAAAAACAATTATTTAAAAATATAAAATAATACAAATTTTGTTTTTTCCTGACACTTTTTTTCCGAAAAGTTTTTACAACACACAACAATCAAATTTTTTGGTATGAGAAAGAAGAAATATTTATATTTTTTTTTATATTCTTAATTGTTTTAAATATATTATTGTATTTATTAATTTTGTAACTTAATTAATTTTTTTTTTAATTTTTTCAATGTTTTTTTTTTCTAAATATTTTTTTTTTTTTCTAAATAATTGCCAATTACCAAAAAAAATAATTTTCAAAATATTTTTAAAAATTATAAAACAATTAAAATTTTAGTTTTTTCTTCACACATTTTTTTCTCCGTAAGTAATTTCAGCCAAATTCCCCACTTAAATGCCAAACTATGTGGCTGTCTTCCGCTTTCGAAAGTAAAAGTGTGCGCCAGGCCGCATGCCAATTTGTGCGAAATACGCAATTTTATTGCTGTCAACTTATTTTCACGCTTGGCAAGCGGCAAATAATTGCTTTCGTGTCTTTTTACAAAAAAATATTTTAAATATTTTTAAAGCAAATTTTTTTTTCAAATATTTCTTATGAGAAAAAAATTACATTTAATATAATTAATATTTTTTAACCCAAAATTCCACATTTTTGTTTTAAATATGTATGTATGTTTTATATAGTGCATATTAGAATAATAAAAAAAAAAATATAAAAATATATATTCTTTGTGAAACCAAACATTTGTGTAATTTTTTTATATATTTTCATGGCAGGAATGTTCTTTTAGTTATGAAATTTAATACTTTTAGCACTAGGAAATACTATGAAGAAGTTATTTGGTGCTATTTCGAATTCGCTGCAGACTTTAATGAAGTCAGTCGAGCTATTTACAATATGGAGGCGTCACTTGTTCGATGAATCGCAAAGCTTTTTTGTCAGCAGATGTAACTTAGACATCGCTAGATGTTTGACTGTTATATGCCTTTCGAACAACTCCTTAATTAAGTAAATTAACCAATTGTCAACACTAATGAACTGAACTAATAGCCTTTTCACACAGCCAAATTAATTGTTCAATTAAAATTTTGATTAAGAAATCAGTTTTTGCCGATTTGCGATAACCGTTCGGCTGTTATAAATTTTTGTTTTCGCTTTTCATAAGAAGTTTGTAAGTTTCTTCAGCTCATTGCTATTTTTAGCAGCGACATCTACCGTAGCTTTTATCAAAAAATTCAGCCAATCGCAGACAAAGAACGTATATCGTACGTCTTTGTCATTGAGTTGCATTTGGTTTTCAAGTCGATTAAAATTCAATTAAAAATCAATGTAGATTTTTATTTTATATGGTAAATCGATCTTAACAAGCGTTTTAATCGAGCAGAGGCCGGTTAATTGATTAATTAGCTCATGTGTGAAAAGGCTGGAAGAGTGCTTTGAAAAGCTGATGATCTTTAAAAACTCATGATTCCAGGAATACTTATACTGAAAGAGATTTAAAAAACCTCAAATCACCAAAAGCCTTATTATAGCGATCGAAAATAGATATATAAGCTTGATATCAGTGACATCAAAGTAGATAATTGAGTTTCAAAGTCAGTTGCTCAAATGTTGATCTCGAATAGGAAAGTATAGAATCCCACAGTAGTATTCTAGGGTACCCAATAGTAGGTTTTTAGTCTGTTAGAGTCTTGCAAGTGGAACATTTCAATATAATCTCTTATAATATGATAAAAAAAATATTTTGGAATTAATTGTAATGTGAATTACGATCTAAATTTGTCTGCTATAAAACAAACTCGCCGGCGTGATATAGTGCCCATTTAGATGATTCTTTCTAATATAATAAATTATGCTCAAAGGTTGGTCATTTATGGCCATTTATTCAGATTTGATTCCAAAAAGAGACCTCAACTACTAAGTGGTATTTAGAATGAGAATATTTTATATACTAGATCTATACAATTTAAAATAATTTTAGCAGAAAAAAATTTAATTTATTTCTTAAACTGTCTTCATAAAATACTTATTCAAATAAAAAATAAATAAATAATTTAAATTTCTGTCATTAATTAAGTTCAAAATATTTAATTATATGTGCGACAATATAGATATTTTAAGTAGGAATAGTTCACCCTCCCTTTTCAGTTCCATCTGCTGCCAACTCTTACTTTTGTGTTGACAAAATGATTAAGTGTCACATTTGCTAAGCTGTCAATTCCTCGCTGCTGTGCCATTTGGCATGCTGACAGCACAAATAAAGACAAATCCAACGCCAGCATGTAGAAAATATAGTAAAAGTAAGTTTGAGGGGAAAAATAGAATCGACACTAGTGAAAGACTAAATAGATAAAAAGTGGCGATATATTTTTTTGCGTGTCTGCGCACCACTAATTCCCAGTAAGTGTGTGTGTGTGGTGTTTGTGCGACTATCAGCATGCGGTCAGCCGAGGCACTCATGCACGTCAACAGTTTTTTTTTTGGTGGTTTGCTTGACTCGTAAGAGGATTTCTAGGCATTCTAGCACAACAATATTGCAGAGACCACACTGGGATGATAAGAAGAACGAACAGCTAGCGAGTCAAATGAGACAGTCAGCCAGCCGGCGGATCATTTGCAGCCGGCAACAGCGCAATACGCAACGGCAACAACAAGAACTACAGCAATAGCAACGGCAACAGATTGTCAGTCATTGGCTATTAAGTGGTCAGATATATGTGCAGGCCAACTGAGATACCCAAGCGTATTGCCACATGTCTGTATGTAAGTGTGTGTGTGTGTGTTGTGCGCGGCGACTTTGAGTTGCAAATGCGAAAATGAAGAGTGAATGATGAGTTCATTAGCCTGACCGCATCGTATTGCAATGTGGCGAAGGACTTTGTTTTGCATGAATTTTTCAACGCTGCACATTTGAAAGAAATTGCGCTAGTATTTAGACTGCAGCAATTTGTCGAGACGCTTGAGTTTTTTGAAATATTTTGTTCTTTAAAATTTTTTAACATTTTTTTAATTTTAATTTTTATTTTTTTTTTCTATTTTTTATACATATTTTTTATTTTTACCACATTCTCATTTGTTTCACCGTCTTATTCAGTCACTTGCAATGATATGCATGAGTTGCCACCTTTTTTGTTGTTGTTATTGCTTTTGTTGTTATGGTTGAAAATTTATATGCTGCATACAAGCGTTGTAGTAGGTATGGCATGGCATGGCATAGCATTGCGTAGCGTTGCATGCCACAAATTTGCAACTTCACGGTATGCGCACGTAAATTGTGCATTGGCCGAATTTATCAACGTAACTTAGAAGTGGGTTCCACAGCGTGGCAAACAATTAAGAAAGACAGAGCATATTTTGTAAGTAAGTGCCACGATTTATTAAAATTTATGCAAAAATATGAAAACGTTTGGATCTAATTTGGTGGCAGAATTATTTGTACCACTAGAATGTGTTATAACGGATTTTAATATTTTTCTAAGCATTTGAAATAAAAAAAAAATTTAATTAAAAAATTTAGTTAACAATTTAACTTAACAATTAAATTAAAATTAACCTAACAATTTTTTACTGAATCTAAATTAGAATCATTATATTGAATAAGATTCAAATGTTAATATTTTCTTTACTATACCAATACATTAAAACTTTTACTAAATAAATTTTGAATTTTTAAAAAGTAACGTCAAATTCGTGATCAGCGACAACCAGAACCGCCGAGTAACAAGATTTAAGCGATTCCGATGAGTTTTTCAAAAAATCGTCCGCCATATTAGATTCGCCATTTTGAATTTTGAAAAACCGACACTGGATTAGTAGTCAGCGACCTCGAAAACCCCACAATAACGGGTTTCAAGCGAATCCGATTAATTTTAAAAATCGCTGTGCGCCACATTGGTTTTCTGGTTATCTCAAAACCCTGATCTGATGGGGTTAAGTGGACCTCGGATTTAGATTCAGCGACCCCAAAAACAAATATTACACAGAGTAAGAGCCCCAGGTCATGACAAACAATTTTTTTTGTGTGGCTGTGTAATTATTAATTTAATTTATTAAATTATCTTAATTAACTAATATAATGAAACTTCTTTAAGTGGTTAGGTGGTTTTCAAAATTTAAAAATTTGAAAAAAAAAATTATTGTATTATTACATAGTGCAATATTTATAAAATATTACCCAAAAATATCAAATCAATACGAGTAATATTCTAAGAGATATACATTTTCGAAGTTTCGTCCATTAGGCCACGTCAATAGAAATATAAAAACTTAAACGCATTTATCTCAAAACTCAATTTTTCAAGTCTGTGGCCACGATATCTAAAAATATTATGTAGCGATTTTTTTCAAAATTTGCACATATCTTCGGAATAACATTATCTAGTTAATGAACGAAGGATTTCTTAATATTTCGATTACAACTATTTTTTTTGAGCCAATATATGCCGAAAATTTTACCAAAAAATTAATTTTTTTTGGTTAAAACTCTGTCAAAAATTCAAATTTTAATATTTTCTTTTTTTCTTCGTCCATTAACTAGATCTATCCATTGAATATCGAACTATTTTTGGTTTATTGATTTTGGATGAACCAATCATGAGTTATGATGTCCAACGCATGAGCTTTTTTTCGACACGTCATGGGAGATGAGGTGCCAACGGCTGAGTTTGCGGAATTTTTAAATAAAAATTTCACAAAATACTGTTTAAATGTGAATCTCTGATTTGCTGAATTATTTAAGTGAAATATATGATTTTATATTATATATTTAAGAAAAAAATTGAAAAAATACCCTGGTTTTTAGCCTCTGACACCCATCTAACCGCTTAATAGAGAAAACTTCGACCTATTCGAAAATCTTAAAAACGAAGGTTGCCATCCAAATGCATTTGAAAGTATCAAACAGAAGAAAAGAAAAGAATATTTATATTTTTTTTATGAAAGACATTTAAAGACATTTACTATAATGCAGATTTACAAAATTATCAACTCAAAAAGTAAAATCAAACGGTATGGCAACTATGAAAGTCAAAGATCTTCAGGAAATTTTAGCATTCGTTAATGAGTTTCAAAGTTCAGAATCATTTTATTCTGAATACTAACAATATTCCAAAGCCTATTAAACTTGGCTTAAAAAATCGCTAATAAAACTATAATTCCGAATGATTTAGACTTTATAATGACATAATAAAATTGAAGGGCATATTTTTATGAAACACTCTAACACCAATTTTTGGATTATTTTGAGTATTATTTTGAAAAATAAGGGTTAAAATGTTCCAGAAATGTTATTCAGAGAAAATTTTTATGAAAGCTTTAAGCATATACATTTGTGTTACTAAAATTCAATATTTTCCGCTCAAATATTTTCATTAAACACAAAACACAACAAACATAGCAGAAACGCATCATGAATCACTTAAAATTCATGCCACATCCGTGACAGAAAGTGACCACTGACCGACCGACAAAAATGGTTATGTTAAAAGCAAAAAAAGAAAGAAAGAAAGAAAAAGAAATGCAAAAATTGAGCTAAAGTAAAAACTGGAACTCGTGCAAAGATACACATAAAACATATTATAGATGCTTTATGCAGACGCTGCGACCCGCCAAAGATAAACAACTTGCAATTGCAACACAAACACACGCACATCAACACACACAGACTAGAGCAAATGTTTGCTTGCGAAAAAGTTAGCACGCAACGCATTGATGCCGCCACCGCCGCACAGCATCATCACATCTCTTTCACTTGTGCCCATTTCATTGGCGCGTTTGTGGGCCAACACCAAATTCAGATACCGACAAACATACAACAACAACATGATGGCTACTACGTGCTTACTAATTTTCTACTTGCATACAACATACATACATACATATATAGCGTTGTGGCAGCAACATATTTTCCAGCAACTTTTTACAATGCAGCGAAACTATTGCCACCAACCGACCAACAACAACAGCAAACACAAGCAAACAATGCCAGCACGTAAAGTAGGCGAAGAAAAATTGTTGTTGGAAAATATATTCGTAAGTTTTGTGGCGGCGCAGTAGAAGCATTGGTGGGTGTTTGATGTAGAGGGGGGAGGGCTTTCGCTTGTTATACGGTGGCAAGTTGGCGAGAGCGAGCTAAGTGAGTAGTTAAGCTGCGCTGCGCTGTTGCCGGCGGTGGCGTTACAATTTTCACTAAATGCCGGCACAGAAATGATAAAGGAAAATGCGGCAAAAATAACAACAACAATAAAAATCTATGTGGCATAAATATTGAGCACACAGCGAAGCAGCGATAACAGCGAGTGGCGGTGAATGCATAAATAATATAGTATCTAGCAACAACAAAAACTTTTATATACATACATACATATATGAGTATGTACATATATATATATATATATATGTACATATGTATGTATGGACAGTTGTAACACTTTACGGAAGCGAATTGCATATGCTTGCCGAGTATGTGTATTTTTTGTGTGTGTGCAAATTTGTGCTTTTCTGAAATGGAAATGAAAGAAAAAATTCGAAAAATGTTCAAAAACATTTGCTCTCTAAACTTATTTCCGCTATTTTCGTAAGCAGATTTTCCGCTTTCGATTGTTGTTTTTGTTGTCTGTGTGTGTTGTAAATTGGCTGGAGATGAAGTGGCAAGTAGTTTTGTTGGTAAATGAAAATGTGAATTTGTAGTAATCAGGCGAAGAATGCGTAGTCATTGAAAGCAGTTTCTTGGTTTTAAGGGGTTAGGGGTAGTCAGAGACACGAAAAAATAAGAAATTTCAGTAATTTTTTTTGCTATTAAATCATTTTATTTTACAAAAGTAATAATATGGCAATGTTTTGACTTAAAGTCACGAAAATTTGAAAAAAAAAATCAGTGTTGAACCAGTTTCAAAAAAAGGTCCTTGCGGTGACAATCATAAGGCCTTGGAGATTCATCCTGGGCCTGAAACTTTTTTTTCAAAAATTAACAAAACCAGGATTTTTTTTTTTGGATTTTCGGGAAAAAATCAACAGTTAGTATTGGTCTTAAAAAGTCGAAATTTTTGAAAAAAAATCTTTGGTTTAGGCTTGAGCATTCTAAAAGCTGTAGAAATTTCATTAAAATCTATCGAGCGGTTTTCGAGTTACAGTTGTCACCAGTTCAAAAAACATAGTTTTGAGAAAAAAGCATTTAAAGTTTCACACTAGCGTGTTGGATAGCCCGAGCGATCTTTGTTATTTGTCGAATAACTCGAAAAGTTATTATCGGATCAACTTCAAATTTTCAGAGAATATTTTTAAGATATTACACTTAACGAAAATGTAAAAAAATATTTTTTGAAAATTCTGACAACCCCTAACCCCTTAAAGAATGAAAAAATTTTAACTCTAGAAATTCGGAATTGTAGTATTTTTCCTTTAGCTCAATAGTTTTAATATATTCTAGGAAATATCTTCAACTCTTAAAGCATGAAAACTATTCAAGACCACGTTAAACTGACACTACAGTAATGATTATAACTAAAATACTCTTAAAATTACTGAAAAAGGCATAGAAGTTTTGCGAAATATCGAATCAAACCACAATTAAAGCGAAGATAATATTTTTCTTAGCATATCTTTAGGCGCTTTAGCTATACTGCGCTGAATACCAACCGCATCGAACGTATACATGAAAGGAGAATTGTTTAAATAAAAAATCCTTTAATTCTAACAGATTTTTAAATTCTATTGCTAAATTATTCGACGACTTGTTGCAAGAAGATGCATCTACACACTCAAATAATTGTCTCCATAACTCACTATCCACCAATTATTAATCACCTATATCTTTCACCAACATAAATTAAAATTGGTAAAAGCTGCAAAACAACAAAAAATTGTCTGCTAAATCCTGCTACCGCTTGCAGTCATTACAACACCATTACTCTCAGTCAAAACTACTTGAAGAGACCCCAAACGGTTGCGAGACACAAAAATCACTTAATGCCCTGAAAAAGTGTGAATGTTGCCTACTGGTTGGCGTTGTAAAAATGTAAAAGTGGAACGTACACAATAATTAAATGACAGTTCGACCCGGTATGCGGTGAGCCGGCATACTCGCAAGACCAGTTTGGTCCCAAGTGAGTCTCTTTGTATGGCGGCAGGCAGCGCAGATTTCGTGACGGCTTGTCGTTATCAACCGCCTATGGACATTGACCTAGTGTTCCCAATTGATTGTGCGACCATTCTACTCTACTCCACTCCACTCTATTTTATTTTGTTTTTGTTTTATTTAAGAAGCCACTATTTCTACTTAATTTTATTTTCTTTTTCGATAGTGTTTTAGTTATGAAGTTAAGAGAGAAACAAAGGAGTTTTTAGCAAGTTGCGGTTGAAGGTAATGTAAATAATTTTGATAAAACTGAGGGAGGATTTAAGGAAAAATAGATTATTAAAATTGTAATGACCTCTGAAGAGGTTCCCACCAACCAAACTTGATATTATAGACAAGATCAAAGAGATTTAATCTAAGAACTGCCTTCGAGAATAGTTTTGTTGAATAAAAGGGAAAGAGAGCTTATAAAAAATATTAAAAGAATGGTTATGTGGAAAATCGTGGTTTGATATCGACTAATAGAAAGTCTGGGTTCTTGTAGTTGGATCCTATTAAAAGTTGACGAAGTCTTGCTATATCTCATGGGTGATCATCGAAGGTGTCAGGTTTCTATCATGTCGATGACTAGAGTGAATTCCAGATCTTAAACCCTGGTCTAATATAAGCAGAGAGAGGTCCGAAAGAGAACTAGAAGAATGCGCTATAAATACTAGATCTACACCAACCAATTTATATATCTTGAGATGCCGAAAAATACTAAAAAAAATATTTTATTTTTCTTCTCATATGAAATCAATGATAAACAGCACATCTCTTTAATACCCACAATCTACATCTATACAATATCGACAGTCATTATTTGCATTGAAAGTAAGATTAATTTGAATGCCAAACTTCACAGCTGGATTATAAGAAATATCTTTTTGCTCAGCAAAAACTATTAACTCTGCCGCAAGTTAGTTTGAAGCTGACCTCTTTTCTCTGATTTCTTTTTCATATTCGAAATGAAATTTTCTACTTTGCTTTCCAACTTAGTCGGCGCTCCGCACGCCCCCCCAATGACACTTATCCGCTAGCAAATAACTCACTTCTTGATTCTTGCGAAAAAGGGCTTAACCAATACATGCGAGTATGTATGGAAGATTTCTTTTGCATTTCCATTTCGACTGAATGTAGCAAAAGTTTTCGGCTACTTCAACTTTGCCACGACGCTCGACAAAAAAGCATTACAATCATCGACCTATATTCACAATCGCAATGGAAATGTGCCAAGCCAAAAGTTAATAATTTTTTTTTGGAATTTTTCCTTTTTCATATTTTTTTTCTTTTTTGAGTTTTTAGTTTTCGAACTTTTTCGCTTTTACACACTTGCACACTCGCCATGTCGAATGGAAATTGATTTGGCAATTGTGCATACATATCTACTTGTTAAACATTTTCGGGCGTACATATTGGTTGTAACGGCAAACTGCAAATTACCGTTACATAGCGCTATGCTAAATAACCGTTGGAAACTTTATGAGTACACAAGTGGCACACTTTTGGGTGGAGTAGCCAAAGTTCAGAGATTTTTGCATTTTAACTTTTTTTGTGGGATTTATATTTTGCGAACTTAAACTTAGAAGAGCAAGTATGGCTCGGCATGTTAGGAGGATTGCGGTAGGACATTACAGAGTTAGTAAATTTTTTACTTTCTTTATTAGTATATGGAATATGGATTTAATATTGCCATTTTGCAATTTCATTCATGTCATAATTGCCTATTCCCTTGCGGATAACGATTAACTGAGTTGCTCAGTGGAAAGTTGTGACTTGTATTTTTGATAGAATTGGGCTTCAAATCAAATAAATTAAATAGTTACAAAATAAAATCTGTTTTAAAATCAATTTTGAAACATTTTGTCAATCCCGAAATTTCGGGATCCCGAAAAAAATTCACGGGATTTTCACATTTTGTATCTGTAAATATGATTCAACTCTGATTTTAATACTATAATTCGCTCAAAACAAAAAATTAACAAAATCAGTTTAAAACAAGTTCTTTAAAAAATTAAAGATTGAAATCATTTCTCAATCCCGAAATTTCGAAAAAAAATTACGGGATTCCTATAATTAATAGTGGATTTTTAACTTAACAAAAACAATTTTGAATTGGATATATATACAATTAGCTCCTTAAATAGTCAGCAATTTCAATATCGAAATTTCGGGATCCCGAAAATATATTCGAAAAATTCAATTTTGGAACATTACATAAATCCTGATCCGATCCAAAAAGCAATCAAAAGAAATCAGTCCACAAAGTATAAAAATGCCTAAAAATTACCTTAAAAATTTCTTGCAATCCCAGTTTTTTCTACAGTCTCGTTATTTTCCAAATATAATTACATTTGTCACTTCTTCAGAAATTTATGTCTGCTGCTTAAGCAGGCGAAAGTAATGAGCAATGAAAATCTTTTTGTTTTTGATCTCTCAAGCATAAATGCGAAGTACATTGAGGGCCGTTAACTTGCTGCATTCAATTGAAAAGCAATTCTATTGAGAAATCATGAGACAGTGTAACGATGATTCAACACAAACTAAGTGAAAATAACACACACATACATTGAACATCGGAAAAAATATTTAGGCTCTATCGAGAAAATCAATAGCATCTCCATTTTATCATTAATTACATGGTCAACGGCATTTCGAGGCATTAACCTATTTGATAAGCGAGTGAGAGCTGGCTGGTCGAAATAAATAGAAGAAGCGAAAGAGAAGGTGGCAGTGAAAGCCATAACAACAAAATAATAAACTAAAATACAATAAAATAGAACCTAAATGACAACAAAAAAGCCTAAATGTTATATTAGAAATAGACAGCAACAGTTTAACACCAACGGTCTACTTTGCCCACCTCCCCCATAGGCTGCTTGACGGCAAGTACTAATTTCCGGGTAAGTTAATCAGTGATATAATTTCTATGCTTCTAACTGTCACTCATATCTGCGCATTCATTAATTTAAGTGTGGCAGATAACCGCATTTTAGTAACATTAATCAAATTACCTTAATTAATGTGTGTTTGCTCTATTATTTCATATATACAGTTGTGTGCGAAATAATAGGATAGGTTGGGAAAATTTAAAGGAAATGTTGCAAAATTAATTCCAAGCTCTTAGAATTTTTTGATTTTTTCTAGAATGCAATAGTATATATAATACGCCAGAGCTTGATTTTTTGAAGAAATGTGTTTTATAAATACAATGGAAGCTGCGATGTTATTTCGAAATATTTTCTCAAAAATTATATTTTGCAAGTTTAAATATAAAAAAAATTAACCCTTATGTGATCATGGAGACTCCAACGCATTCTCGGATTGAAAGTTTGGTACGGACTTAGAAGCAATGGAATCATTAGTAAATTTTTTCTTTAGAAATCTTACGAAAAATTCAAGTCGGTCAATGGTAAAAACTAAAGACGGTTGATAAACGATTTTTTGGCAGAAAACAGTTCTGGATTTCATCAGAAAACATGTCTAATCAAAACACAATCCGATATTTTACTCATTAAGTTCTTTAAGAGTGTTGAGCGTCATCTCGGCGAAGTCAATTAAACCCACACTAGGCACTGATTCGATGTCTTTAAATTTTACGATCCTTTAATGAACAAGGCTCTTCTGAATAAGCTGACATAAACACGTGATAATTCGAATCTCAATCTAGACTCACCACCGTTAACGGCAATTGGACGTAAAATGCTTCGATTAATAGAAAAAATGCTACAATTTTATAAGACCTATAGGTGACTTTCAGGTTATTTGCTAATCACGAGATTAACTACATTGTTATGAGTTCTTTGTAAGAAACTAATATCTAGAGATAGTCTTTTTATACTCTCGAAACAAAGTTGCTAAGAGAGTATACTAATTTTGTTTACATAACGGTTGTTTGTAACACCTAAAACTAAACGAGTTAGATATAGAGTTATATATAACAAAGTGATCGGGGTGACGAGACGAGTCGAAAATCCGAATGTCTGTCTGTCCGTCCGTCTGTTGGCATATCCGTCTGTACAAGCGATAACTGGAGTAAAAAATGAGTTATAGAAATCGGTTACCAACCATGCCAACTTCACATATAACTCAATTTTGTATTCCACCTAATTCATTGACTTTATAATATATAAATTAGGAACCAGTGAAGATAGCGAAATAAAACTTTACACAAATACTGTATTTGAGCTGATGTATCACTTGTGAATAATTGTCGAGATCGGAATATAACTTTTGAAGTTCCTTGATATCAAACATAAAGGACTCAGTGTTTAATGATAATTTTTGATTTTAATTTTTTAATATCGGTAAATCTCTTAGATATTTTAATGTAACTCAGACGGAATAATTTTCTTCTGATAATGCGTCCCTGTACCAAAAATGGTTAAAATCGGGTAATAACTGCCTTAACTCCCATATACCTAATTATAGGTTTTTCAAAAAACACGGTGGGTTTTACTCCGCATATATCGGTTAATATGTGAGATATCTTAAGAAAATTAAGTGAGCGTATAGTTTTCGATATAGTATACCTTAGTGGTGCAAATGAGTGAAAATGGTACAGGAATTACCTCCGCCCCCATATACTAAACATTTTCGTTTTTTTATTGGACTTTATGCCGTATATATGGGACAAATTATGTGTTATCTTAATAAAAATATAGCAATAAATTGCGAGTGTATAAAATGTTCAGTTGCATCCGAACTTAGCCTTTCCTTACTTGTTTGATGTAATTTTAACAACATTTAGATTTACCACAATACTTCATGAAGAGTTAAGGCTTGCCTAATAGTAAATATGTAACATTTCGAAGGGTTAAAGTTGAATGACACATTCGATAGCGCAGTGGTGAAATGAGATAATTAAAATGGTAAAAAAATAAAAATAAATAAAAAATATTATTGTTCATATATTTGTGCATATCACTGTATATATACTATATATAACATATATATTTTTATGTGCATTAACAAAATTGTCCAAATTATCACATAATAATATGTTTTATACTTTTTTTTTTTTT
The DNA here is from genome assembly GCA_031772095.1 of Zeugodacus tau. Lineage (NCBI taxonomy): Eukaryota > Metazoa > Arthropoda > Insecta > Diptera > Tephritidae > Zeugodacus > Zeugodacus tau. The sequence goes on along the minus strand of CM062653.1, from coordinate 60,598,064 downwards.
GGGTTTCACATGCCTAAGTGCATATGTATGTATTGTGCATACGGGTGACCACAATCGACATGTGCCAATTTTTTTTTTGCTTTCTGATAATTTATTTATGTTTATTATTTTTCACATTTTTACCATTTTTTTTTTGTTTTGTACTAAATTCACTTTTTTTTCTATTTTATTTCATATTTTCGCCGTTGAGCCATGTCGCATTTACAAATTAGCACAGAAAATCATTAATTAATGGCAATGGTTTTGACACACTTTTGCCACAACGACGACGACGGCGGCGACGGTGGCGGCGGCATGGACTGCGACTAGTAAGTACACAAAAAACACAAAGATATATATAGTACATATGTATATGTATGTATGTATGTATGTATGTGTGTATGCAAATATGCGAGCATTTGTGTACTTGGATTTTTGTTATTATTTAAGTGAATATGCATAGAACCGGCTTAACAGGCAAAGGGCAGAGAAATATCTGTAGTCACATATACAAATATACATACATACATTCATAGTGATATGTACACACATGCCTTAAGTTGCTATTAATTATTTATGTTCTACAAATTTGTGAATTGTTGTTGTTTATTTTTAAATTTTTGCAAATTTTTTGGTTCAATTATTTTTCGGTTGTTAATTTGCACTTTACTGTTGTTGTTGTTGCGCTTAGCATGTATAGCAAAGCATATTATTTAATATTGTTGCTAATTTCGCAAATTTATTTGCTCTCGCATGTGTTGAGCTTTTAGCTTATTCATTCATTCTGGCGATTATGTGATAATTAATTTATTTAGTTCAATTAGCAAATCAACTAGTCATCCATCCAAGCAACGAAGCAAGCAACTCACCAGCCATCCAGCTGTTGATCTGACCTTCGTTTAGCTTTAATGCTTGTGGAAGAAGAAGAAGAATTTGAGTCAAGGCAATAATTAGAGCTAGAGCGATAGTATGTCTGGTGCTGTGTGTGGTTTTTGTTGTTTTCTTCCAAAAAAATAGCTTAATTGTTGGTGATGTTTGTCGGTCACGCGTGTTGCCTAAGCTCAGACGTCACATTCAACATTGAAGACTGATAAAGTTGGGTTATGTGGTCGACAGAGAAGGAATTTGAAGTTTAATAAGATTTTAGAATTCAAGTTCAAAATAGGTCAATTCTTAGAAACGTGCATTTTGTGGACAAAAATAAGTTTGAGTTCCCTAATTGATTTCAAAAATGATGAAGAAAGGGTTGTGAGGAGTCTCAAGTACTTCAAATCTATGGAAATGCTTTTAATATTACCATTTTAGACTATTTGCTCATTTGTTGTGAAGACTTTAGTGAGTCGTTACCCAATTGAATGAGGTTCTGAAATATTTTCTTGCTGCTGAAGTGTTTTCCTGTATATGAATATTGGATATTGCTGTTAGTTGAATACTTTTGCTAATCGAACTTGATCCCAGTTTAGTGAAAGTTTTAAAAGCACGAAAATTGGTACTACCGAACTTCAGTAAAAAAAAAGGATTTATATCAAAGGTAAAACTTATGAGTAAGGTTAAACTCGATCATGCATGCAAAAGACCCATTAATTAATGCAACATCCGATGAGACGGCACTAGAAGTTTTTGAGAGAAAGGTTTTGCGGAAGATTTATGGTCCCTTAAACATTGGCAACGAATACCGCAGAAGATGGAATGATGAGCTGTATGTGTTGTTCGACGACATAGACATAGTCCAGCGAATAAAAATACAGCGGCTACGCTGGCAAGATCATGTTGTTCGAATGGACAAAAGTGCTCCTGCACTGAAAGTTTTCGAAGCAGTACCCGCTGGTGGAAGCCGAGGAAGAAGGAAGCCTCGACTCCGATGGAAGGACCAGGGGGAGAAGGACCTGTCTTCACTTGGTATTACCAATTGGCGCCAAACTGTCAAAAAGACGAGTTGCGTGGCGCGCTGTTGTGGACTCGGTTATAACCGCGTAAGCGGTGTCTACGCCAATCAAGAAGAAGAAAGTAGTGATAAGGCAAATTCTATAACGGAGCTCTAGAAGTCTTTATTTAGTTATAGAAAGGCTTTCAATATACTTTACTATACAAGGCAACCAATAGGACCCAATTTCATTTGAAGAATTTACGAGGAATTATATAGAATTTAGTTGGAGAGAGTGTAAAATCCAAGACAATTTTCTTCTGAGCGAAAGAACAGAAAACTATCACAAAGAAGAAATTTTACATTATCATGTAACCCCTATCTTTAATAAAATCCTACTAGATGGGATGGGTCTTGGAGAAATGTAGTCTTTTCGAAATTATGTGTTGCTGTTTTCAACGGCAGAATCGAAAATTATTGGATAAAAATTAAAGCGTGGCTTAGGAGACTTCTGAGATTCGTATAGGTACACACAGATATCAAAAATTCTATCGGTTTTGATATTATGCGCTCAGAGACAGCCCGATATAACTTTCCGGTATTGACTATAACATTCTGATTGCTATAGGGTGAGTTGACAGAGCTGTCTTTATGCAGAGCTATCTAGCTAGAAGTGTTGTTAATAATTTAAGACCATTCCTTATCAAAAAAATGAATCAGAGATTTTATAAAATACCTGATATCTTGAATTTAGGATTTCGAGTGATGACATCTTCAGTAAATTTAAATTTTAGAGCGGTTGTTAGAAAATTCGATATCAATCGTGATATTATTGAAATTAATAGTCGTTTAAGATAAGAAATAGCCATTTGACAAACCTCGTTTTAGCAGTTGCATGAAGCATAGGGGATTTCACTAAAAATCAATCAGCATTTGTGGCAATATGATATGCGATTTATGCCAATGTTTATATTATGCTCTTACTATATACACACACCTATATTTAGGTATATATGTATATACATTTGTATATGCTAAAGTGCATATTGAAGACGAATGGTGCAAGCGTCCGCTTAGCCTTTGGCGTTTACAAATGGAATTCCATGTGCGGGTAGTTGAACGACCGATGCGGGAGGCCTTCATTGTGGTTACAACACATCAGAGCAAGCTTTGTAAGGCGTGCATTGAAAAAGCAAAACAAATGCACACACGCACATACACTAAGTCATACATATATATATAGAAACTACAAAGGTGCACTTTATTCACTTATAAATGAACATAGTTTGCCTTTATACTCGCATATATACATATATGTATGTATATATGTATATACTATAATGCATGTGGCTATGTTTTGCACATGCCATCAAGTCAAGTTGTAAATTTGCTCGCCATTAGTGAGCGGCGCTCTGCCTACGCGCATGCAACACTGTTAAAACTGCATTCAAAGCTGATTGGATTTACATACACCCAGTGAGATATTCCAGTACTAATTATCTCCTTAGACTAGTCAAAAGGCTGTATGTAGAATCTGAGAGGAGAATCGAACTTTTCTTTCTTCCTGTCGCTTGAAGGTAAGATGAATGATTTTCAATAGATGAAGGACTTGGCCTACCTCTTCAAGTTTATTCAAAATGATTGTAGACTTGAGAAAATCAGAATGAAATCACTCAAAGAGAGACCTGAATTATGAACTTAGTTAAGAAAGTAGTCGAGAAGAAGGAGATATATTAAATAAATTATAAATAAAAATTTCTCCAATCGAAAAAATTCAATATCAACACCAAAGAACCCATCTTGAAGCACCTATTTTATCCATTAAGTGAATTTCCCAGCAGGGCACGCACATTTCAACGCTTAAAAGCACATAAACTTACAAATAAATCTATAAATCTAGGCATAAATGCGCGCGCATCTATTGTGCAAGCGAAAACATACAAGCATTCAAGCATATGCAGGTGTGTGTGTGTGTGTTTGTGCCTCAACCACTTGTGATCATGCGCATTTTTGCAACTTTGCTTATTGCATTTTCTTTTAGTTTTTGTATGCATTTTTATGCCCTTTGCAGTTTGTCAATCATTCGCGAAATCGCCTCCTTGACGGTGCTGTCAAGGCAAGGTAAATGCGGCCGGTGTTGAGAGTCCATACATAGGTACATATGTACTTTTGTATGTACGAACATATATATTTAAATATATGTATGAATAAATGTGTGTTAAAATGACTGATGTGTGGGCCTTTGGTCATTTATAGATTCTTTGTTTGTAAGTCCAAGACTTCGTTATGAATGTATGTAAATTAGACTCGAGCATTTATGTGTTTATCTACTTGTGACTTACTAAGCTGTGGTTTCTTAAGTAAAATGCAGTGAAATATAAAAAAAAATATATTATAAATATTTCGAAGAGAATACTGTATGTATAGTAAGTAGAGTCAACATATTTTTGTATTTAAAATAATATATGTACGTTTTTAAATAGATCGTCGCGTGAAACACTATAAATATACAAATCTAAATTTGTACAATTAAAATAAAAAATATATTTTCACCTCAGCTAGTGTTGAAATGCAACTGCTATTGCATATATGTACATCTTTTACACCCTTTAGGAAAAATATTAGAAACCTCTAATTTATTAAAACTATACCACAAATTTGAATAAAGCCCATAACGAGTATACTCTAAAAACATGTCAAGAATTAACTATCATTAAGCATTTAAGACAAATTCAAATTAGCCCCTAATTGTGCTTAATTTATCATATAATTAATCAATTAACTAATTATTAAATTATACTTAATTTGCAATTAATTGGACAGTGCCCATACAACTTTGAGTCATTTGTTGAATGAATGGAAGGGAGAGATATACGATTCTTCATACTATAATTCAAAAATAAATGTTCGAACAAATTTATCAAAATTCAATATTTATATAACTATTTAATTAATGAACCAATTAGGTTCAATAATTTTTAGAAGATAATATGAGACTTACGCATGATCGCAGAATACGTCAAAACTAGCGTGTGTACCAAAAAATGGGTTTAAAAAAATTTATCAATATTACCAATTTTCTGAACATTTAAGATTAATGCAAAACACGACAGTTATTTACAGCCTTACAGCATTTTTAGGCCGGAGGTAATTGATCAAATAACCGGCATCTGCTCGATTAAAACGCTTATTAAGATCGATTTGCCATACAAAATAAAATCTCCATTAACTTCTAAGTGAATTTTAATCGACTTGAAAATGAAATGCAACTCTGCGACAAAGGCGTACGATATACGTTATTTGTCTAAGATTGGCTTAATTTGTTTATAAAAAAGCTGAGATAGATGTCGCCGTTAAAAATATTAATCAGATGATGAAATTTAGCAACATCTTATGAAAAGCAAAAACAAAAATGTATGACAGCTGATCGGTTGTCGAGTAGCCGGCAGTATAAAAGACAAAAAAGGGTTTCTCAATAAAAATTTTAATTGATCAATTTATTTGGCTGCCTAAAAACGCAATTACTGTTGATACTAATTGAGTTAATAACTTTCAAAATCGTTGAAATAATTTAAGGATAGGTTCCAGTAGATAAATTTTAACAATGATTTTAACTAAAAATTAGAGCTACTCTATATATAAATATCATGATAATTTAGTTTTTACTTTTTTATTTTAATTTTATTGGACCTATCGTCATCTCAATTGCTAACCACATTTGCAATTTCTTGCTGGGTGTTAATTTGTTACTCTGCTAGCCTATTGTGCTCATTGCTAAATAGTTTTTTTTTCGATAATAAAATAACATAACATCCGACCATTTGAAGGATAAAGCGAATCCGTAAAGTTGAAGGTTTCTGTTGCAAAGTACAAAATTCAATGCAAATACATTTTAACAAATATATTCATGTACATTAGAGGCACATGCACGGTGCTAATATTTTTGTTATATTTGCATTTTAATATTTCATTTTCTATTACACTTACAATACAATTTATGTTTTCCTTTGTTCTCTTTGTTGTTAGTAGCGTTCTAAGCGCGGTTCAAACACTCATTGAAGGTGAAGTCGTTAAAAGAGCTTGGATGTAACTGCATAAATGTGGATAGGTATGGACTTATGAGAAACAAATTATTCTGAAAACCTATAGATAAGAGTTCAACGATTCCTACAGTTTTTTGGGTTATCTATCTGAGGGACAGGCCTTTCGAAAAGTAAAGTTATTAACTCGGCTTCTTCAACGATTTTTATAAAAGTAAAAAATTTCAAACTGAAGCAATGGTAACGAATGGATAGGCATCAAGGGCAAATGCCAGTCAAAAAGCCATGAAAGGAGCAAAAACAGGGAAAGGAACAGAAAAGAAGGAAAGGATCGATTGAAATGAGAGAGAATTTCAGTAAAAAGAAGAAAAATATATGATAGGAATTTGTATAAGGAAAGGAAAGGAAAGGAAAGGAAAGGAAAGGAAAGGAAAGGAAAGGAAAGGAAAGGAAAGGAAAGGAAAGGAAAGGAAAGGAAAGGAAAGGAAAGGAAAGGAAAGGAAAGGAAAGGAAAGGAAAGGAAAGGAAAGGAAAGGAAAGGAAAGGAAAGGAAAGGAAAGGAAAGGAAAGGAAAGGAAAGGAAAGGAAAGGAAAGGAAAGGAAAGGAAAGGAAAGGAAAGGAAAGGAAAGGAAAGGAAAGGAAAGGAAAGGAAAGGAAAGGAAAGGAAAGGAAAGGAAAGGAAAGGAAAGGAAAAGAAAGAATATCACAAAGGGAAGGAAATTATTGAAAACAGAAGAAAGAGAAAGGAAAGAAGAAAAAAGTAGCAAAAAAAGTAGCAGAAAAAGAAGACAGACAATTTTAGTATATCAAGTGCTGCCTCTGAATACATTTTCATTTCAATTAATCGACAAATTATAAATGGCGTTGCCAGATGTACTGATTGAAATACGTGAATCACTATAATGTATCATTTTAAATCGCGCATTTTTTTTGCAAAAATATTAACCACTAAAAAAACTAGTACTCAATAAATTTCGAAATTACAAAAGTGGAGTAATTGTGCTAAAAACCTAATGTATGTATATGGACCCACTGCGACGCAAAGTGGTTGTTAGCATAAATGCATAAATAAAGTATATTTGCACAAATTATATTTGTGTGCCATTTCACGGCAATTCAATTACGAAGTCTTTCACATCTGATAACCTACATTTGCGCGCCAACGACAAAAGCAACAACAAAAACAAACTTATGCAAAAATACAAAAAAAAATGAAATAAGTACGAAGAAAAATCAACTAGCAATGCGCCGAGCAATGTGGAAATGTAAAATGCAAATTTTGCTGGCAAAAAGGCAAACTCATATACTCTATACTATAAGCTTATATGGCACACTGTAGACAAGTATGTGTGCGCTAATATGCCATTATAAATAGTTGTTGTTGTTGTTGCTGGTATTTTCTCTTGTTATTTAGTTTGTTTGCCGAGTTTGTTGGCATCTCCCATAAACTATATTTTCACTCCCACCAAATGCGATTACAATTAAATTATGCTAACAAAGCGAGCAGCGAGCAGCGCGCACAGAAATATGGGTCAACCAATGATGGCGCGCAAGCGGTGGGCTACAAGCAAAGTCTTCAGGCTCTACTGTTGATACCTGTGCGAGTGTGTGTTTGATGCTATTAGTGTGTTGGTGTTGGTGTGAAATGTGCACGCAGTGTGCACCGTTGACAGATACACCGGTCGTTGTTATAACAGATTATTGTTTTTGTTGTTGTTATTGCTATTGCTATTATTGTTGTTTTTGTTTTATTTTGGTTGTTGTTGTTGCAGTTGACTGCTGATGTTGTTGACTCAGTCGTTGGCATTGCAGCTGACATACATTTTTTTTACAAATCGCCCCGCTTGGCTGGAGTCCATTAAATTTATCAAAGCTGCAAATGCACACAAACACACACACAACCATGTATACGTGCATACATACTTTGTTTTTGTTTACAAACAAATGCTATGACAGTGCTTTGCTCAGCGTGTTGTATGCTTGTGAGTGGCCGCTAGGAAGGCAGTCACCTATTTGTAGGTGTGTGTGCTTGGCGTGGGGTTGCTCGCAGCGCATTAGTGTGCATTTGTATGAAATATGAAATGAATTCAATTAAATTTGCAACCCAGAATATATACATATATCTATCACTCTTTGATACATATGCACTTGTTTATATTTATGTATATGTCATTTCGTAATGACTTGTAGGTGGTTACATTTTTGAGTTTATGCAGCAGCTGACGTATCTGCTCTTGGGGTTGCACTCTTGCAACGGTGTTAGCATTTATTGAATGCGTCATTATGCATTCATAAACTAAGTGAATAGTTGCAAAGAAAACACATTACAGAAAAAAAAATTGGAACAAAAACAAAATTGAAATTAAAATTACAGCAGATTAAAGCAAAGTGCTACGCCACTAATATCAAGTGGCAATCGTTCGACAGCAACAATGCAAGTAAGGAGTACACACAAAGTCACAAAGAAATTAAATTGAATTATAATACGCTTCATGTAGCAGCTATTTGTTGTTGTTATTGTTTGATCGCAATGCACTTTGACATGCTGAAGAATAAGAAGGTTGTTTTAGAAAGAGCTTTCAGCTACATATATTTCAAAAACATTATTATACCCTGAACAGGGTATATTAAGTTTGTCACGAAGTTTGTAACACCCGGAAGGAAGCGTCGGAGGCCCTATAAAGTGTGTATATAAATGATCAGTATGTTGAACTGAGTCGATTTTGCCATGTCCGTCTGTCTGTCTGTATATATGTATTCAGTTTTTAAGATATCGTTTTGAAATTTTGCAGATATTATTTTCTCTTCAAGAAGCTGCTCATTTGTCGGAACTGCCGATATCGGACCACTATATCATATAGCTGCCATACAAACTGAACGATCGGAATCAAGGGCTTGTATGGAAAACTTCCGCATTTTACTACATATCTTCACGAAATTTGGTGTGAGTTATTGTTCATAGAAATAATTTAATCTCAGAAAAAATTGTTCAGATCGGTTCACTATAGCATAAAGCTGTCATACAAACTGAACGATCGGAATCAATGGCTTGTATGGAAAACTTTTCTTTTTTTACTTACTTTTTCTTACGTCTTTAGATTTGCTAAAACACATAGTTACTAAAAGAAATGCACCTGTGAAGGGTATATTAGCTTCGGTACAGCCGAAGTTTTTTCGCTATTTATGGTAAAATTATAAAGAATTTTTCTCAAGAAACATTTTTCATATGCACAATTTTGTATGTGCATAATTTTTTTCCAAATATTAATTAAGCTTAGAAATTTCTAAAATTATCAAAAAAAAAAATTATAAAAATAAATACTTTTTGTAAATATTTGTTGGTTTTGTATGCAGATTCTGATTAAAATGAAATAAAAAATCAATAAACATATCATGACTGCTTATAGGATGGTTAACAATTGAGTTTTTAGTCTGGAACGTCATAAGAAAACGTTAATGAAGCTTATAGTTGTAGACTTAAAGCCGATGGCGGTTCAGAACAAAATGGTTTAACGTAATTTTTTATGCGTAAACTGTTAATATTAATGATAATATATTATCATGATCGTTTATAAGGAGCCTGTCACTGTAAAAATATTTTCAAAACTGAATTCCTTCTTATTAAAGAAAACATGTTTGATCATCCCTTATATTAAATAAATTTATATCAAAATAAATAATAATAACAATAAAGAATTAATTAAGGAATTACGATATCTGCACCTTCCTTTGAACCAAAACTAAATTAATCCACCTTATATCCCAAGTTTAGTCTTTTAAATTCTCATTTGATTTAATTTTTGAACAATGCGATCTGTAATCGGAATTCAAGCGTTATTATAGTGACATATAGCCTTTTCACACAGGAGCTAATTGATCAATTAACCGGCCTCTGATCGATTAAAACGCTTATTAAGATCGATTTACCATACAAAATAAAATCTACATTTATATAGCTTAATTGAATTTTAATCGACTTGGAAATCAAATGCAACTCTGCGACAAAAACCGTATTTGAAATTATAAATATGTTCTTTGTCTGCGATTAGCTGAATTGACAAAAAAAAAAAAACTACGGCAGATGTCGCTGCAAAAAATCTCAATCAGCTGATGAAACCAAACTTCTTATGAAAAATAATAACCAAAATGTATAACAGCTGATCGGTTATCGAGTAACCGGCAGTATAAAAGGCAAAAAAGAGTTTCTCAATAAAAATTTTAATTGATCAATTTATTTGGCTGTCTAAAAACGCTTATTGAAGTGATCCACACAAAATTCCAGACCCCGAAGATTATAATAAATAGATTTTTTCATTAATTAATTTTTTTTATTTTATGATTAGAAGACATACTGCTTTCATAATTACAATTGTAATGTATTTTAATTTTTTTCTTTGAAAAAATCACTCATACGCCCCAACCAACTCCACCATTCACTCATACAGAAATATTGTGCATAAGCAGCATTAAGTAGCACAAAGGCTAATATATCGAAATGTGGTCAAAAGAAGCCCTCATGTGTGGGGGACAATTAGTTGAGCATACCGTTATGCATGATCTTTTCACTCAAAGCAAACTGGTTTGCACGTTTTGTACCTTTGTACACTGCTGGCAAGCGATAACCGCTCAACTGCTCTTTTGCCAATAATTGGCAGAAGTCTCAGGGAAATATAGGTCAAACAGATGCAATGAATGAAAATATATATGTGTGTATATGTGTACATATATATTTATTTTACATTGGCAAACTCACATATTTTTCCAGCTTCTCTGTTGAGTTAAAATGTCAAAGCTGGACTCATTATTTGCATGTGAAAAAAGTCATATATACGTACATATTTATTTACACGCATCTCGGGCGCCTATTATCTCAAAAATCAGCTTGTGTGCAATTGTACCTGCTTGTAATCAAATGTCATTTTACTATATATGTACATATGTATTTATGTACATGCACATTTCTGTTTATTGTTGTTGTTGTATCCTACTTTTGTAACGAATAGGCATGAGGTACACAGCGTTAACCTCGTTTGAGGTCGTTCGTCGCTGGTTGTTAGCTCACTGTGATTTATACAAGTTACTACGTTTTTTGTTTAGCTTTTAGTAGGTACAGTGTGTTATTTTACTAAATTAACTAGACAGAATATTTATTTTTAGAGAAATTTTTGGACTTGAGTACTATTTTGTTATAAATAAAATAAGAGAAATTTTTTTTATAATTATTCGAAAAAATTTGAACAATTTTAAGTACTTCAGGGTTACCACTGTTGTTCATTAAAATATATGAAGTCACAACTTTTTATTAATAGTTTATAGATATTATTAATATTTTATTCATATTTTGGAAAAAATTTGCTATTTTTTCCAATTTATTTAAAAAATTTATTATTTAAATTTCAGAGTTACCATTAAAATTAAGAAAAATTCTCTCATTTCAGAATATTTTAAGAATAGAGTTGCCATGCACCAACTATTCAGGCACTTTATACTTAAAATTATAAGAAATAATAATTATAATCTGATTCAGACTCAAAAAAAATATTAAAAATAATAGAATTTTTTTTTTCGAAAAGAGTTGCCAACAAAATTAAAAAATAAAAGTTGAAAAATTAAAAAAAATTGACAAATTGAAAAATAAATATTTGAGTAATAAAAAATTAAAACAGATATAATAATCAATCATATTAAAGAACTAATTTAGCTTTTTTATGAAATAGGGTTGCCTACTAACACAATAAAAAATTAAATAAATCAGTTCAAAAAATTATCTTTGTAAACATTAGCCATATTTAAGCGTAATATTTTGAAAGACTGACTCAAAGAATTTTCAGAACAGGGTTGCCATACAAATTTTTTATTAAATAAAAAAAATTTGTATTATAATATTTCTTACGAATTATTTAATTATTTTAATTCCTCTAAATATTTTTAATTTTTTTTTTTATTTTCAATTATTCATTTTTCTAACCACAACCCACCGTCCACCGCGCTGCATATGCCCTCAATTCGAATAACTTTAGTATACGTACGTTTGCACGTAATGGCGTCCGTGTCAGTTTAGTAGTAGTTTTGCATGCAGCAAATGTTTTGTTTATTTCTTTGTCAAGTGATAGAGCAGGCGTGTGTGTGTCGCCGCTGTCTGGCCGGTGAAAGTGTCCAATCGCTCGTAATGCGTGCGAGCACTGCGTCAAATATTGTTTGTTTGTTTGTTTATATAAAATGTTATTGTAGTTTCGTTTTGTTTTGCTTTTTTGTTATCGCTTGATTTTATTTTGCGTAGAAATTGCTTTTTTTGTTTGTTTACGCATAGATTTCCTGCTTTCTTCTTCTTCTTTTTTGATTTTTTTTTGCGTTGATACTTAATAGATTTGTTTTGAACTAGTGAATATTAGCAAAAAAATATTTATATAAAACTATCGCTTAAGTAGATAAAGTGTTGTTGTAATGTGTTAGTTGTGTGTTTTTGTTTAGTAGGCAATATTTTTGTTTACCACTAGCTGTTGATTGTTTTGTTTTTTTTTTGGGTTTTTTGGCACTATATTTATTTTGTTACTGTTTTATAGGAAGTTCTGTGTTTGTCATGGGTGGGCTTTACTGGAAAAACAACATGTTTTTTGTGAGCGTCACATGATTGGGTATATTTACTTTTGAAATATTTTAGAACTACACATTTTTAGATAAAAAAAATTGTTTAAAAATTATAACTTTTTTGAAAGAGTTATTATTGTGATTCATTCGATAATTGTGATAACGCAATTGAATTATTGTTACAGAAAAAAATTTAGGTTTTTGGTTTCATTTTCGTACACGAATTTTTGTGATTTCAAAAACTTGAAACTATGTTTACAAACAATTAATATACGCTGCCAGACTCAAATGGATATTGTTTGAGTGGATCTGTGTAATGGAAGCTAGATTGGACTCAGTATTTAGATATATTTTTGCTAAGTTAAGGCAGTAGTCTGCTTTAGAAGGCGAAAAAATAATTTTTTTAGCATTTTTTTTGGAAAGGGAAGGAAATGATTGCGGTAAACGGAAATTTAAGACGATAGTAGTACACTATCTACACTATCTAAGGCTTAAAAAACAATATTTTGTATTAAAAAATATTGAAATTTTTTCAAAGTTGTAATAATTTTTCTGGAGCGCCTGGAGTCTGCACTTGTAAATCGGTGCCGGTGATGGAGGTCGTGCGATGCATCTGAAACAGTCGAACCAATTTTTTTTTTTTTAATTTTTATAAGTTTATTTTCTTTATGAACTAAAAAAATACCGAAGAAGTTATAAAATTCCAAATTTTTTCGAAGTTTGAAAAAAAAATCACTTTTTTAAGAAAAAAAAATTGACTTTAAGTTGCAAAACAAGTAGTTTAAATAATACTTTTGTCCAACTTCAACTACTTTTGTCTAGTTCAAATAGAAGATAATTTAATACTGAAGCTAGATCACTTTGGTTTTTTCGATCGGACATACATATATTCTTTTTGATACTACTGCCTTAATATGTTCCTTAACAATGATAGTCTCATATCTCAGACAATAGGATTCAAAATGTGAAAGACAACTGCTTTGCAAGTCTTTATTATGGTCTTCAAGATAGTCCCATTTTAAGGCAATATCCAACGAATAATTCAAAATTTTCGAATAAACTTACGGGCTCAACGAGTGTATGTCTCACCCCATCACCCATAACAAGACTATTTTTATACCCGATTCAACTCTTAACGGGCTCTATAGAGTGGATGTCGAGTTTCTAAAAAGCAAAATCAAAGGACTTCATGTATAATTCCTGGTCGATAGCTTTTGTTTCTTGTCCCTTTGACGAGTATCTCTTCTCTTCTTTCTATCAGAAGATTTTTCCAAAAAAATCCAAAAACTTAAATTTTCTGTTAGTTTATTATAAAAATGTAATTGTTTAAAAATCCAAAAAATACGATTTAAAAAAAATTTTTGATAAACAATTTTAAATTATTATACTTTTTTTAATAAAATATAATTTTAATAAATAATTCTAAATATTTTATAGCAAGTAAATAATATGAGAATGGAAATTCTGGCACATTTGATTTATTTTTATAAGTAACGCTAGCTTTTTTTACTACATTTTATTGAAAAAAAAAAACTCACAAAAGAGAATTTTGAATTTTTAACACTTAATTTTGTTAAATAAATTCGATCCTTTTGTAATAATTACAAAATTCTAAAATTAATATTAATACTTTAAAATATTATGGAAACCAAAAAAAAAAAAAATTTAGTCAAAATAATTTTTAATAAAAATAAAACTTCAAAAAAAAGTTAAAAAAAATTTGTGAAAATTAAAATTTATGAAAAAAAATTTATGAAAATTAAATTTTTTTTGAACTGATTCTGAATATTTAATAAATAATTCAATCAATGCTTGGTAAAAAAAAAATATTTTTAAAATTAAAATTTTATAATAAAAAATATATATTAATAAAATTAAAATTTTAATTTTTTAATTAAACAAAAAAAAATTATTAAATTATAATTATCAAAAAATATAATTATTTTTTTTTGTTATTTTTTAAATTCATTTATTAAAAAATAAAAATTTTTTGCCTAAATAAAATTGAAAATTTTTTAAACTAGTTTAATATTATTTTTTTTTTTGTGAAGAAATTCAACAAAAAATCTTTGTCCCAAAATCTTTAAATTAATTTTTTTTTCTCATTTTCATTTATATTTGTATTGCACTTAGTCGCTTTTGGTGCCACATATACATAAATATATACATATTCATATGTATGACTTTATTTTTTAGTTCTACCACAAAATTGCTGCTCGCCACTTGCCACTCACTGTGTGGTATCTGGAACAGCTAAAAATGAAAACTGTGTGCCACTTTGATTGAAAATATTTGGTTTAATTTAACTTTTTCGATTTTTTTTTTTGCAATTTTATTTACGATTTTTTCGCATTTTTTACACCAACTACTTGCTCAATCGTTTGTGCTGTTGTTGTTGTTGTTATTGTCCGTTTTGCTTCATTTGTTTTTGTTTTTGGCAACATTGCAATTTAAACAGAGGCGCCAAAGTTATGCGGCTAAACACCAGCACAAACACACACACATACATCCGCGGCGGCCAGTGGCGCACACCTGCCCATATTAAAATTAACAACAACAACAACACAAACAACAATCACACTTAGATTAGCACAGGTATTTTGTTGTTTTTCGTTCTTCGAATTTAAATAAACGCCAATTGAAGTTTATTGACCGCTTTTCGCTTTGCTTTTGGCTTGGCTTTTGGATTGGTTTTTGATTTGTTGTTTTTGGTTTTAGATTTTTGATTTTTTGTTGTTGTTGTTGCATTTGATTTGTTATTGCTGGCGATTGCTTTAGTTGTTTAGGAATGCTTGCAACAATTGCGTGTAAATGTAAACAACTTTGAAATGCGGAAATCTCAATGGCACACCAGTGTGCGGCGCACAGTGGTGCCAAAGCGGAAAAAAAGGATTTTTTTTATCATTCCAAATTTGTACCATCTTTTCAATTTAAGCTAAGAACTAATCAAATAACATTATCCGAATACTTGGGCTTGATATATTCAATGGTTTTTTGTTGGGAGAGCTTCAAAGTCCAACAAAGTATCAAGGCAAAGTTACTCAGAAAAATGTGATGAATATTGCAAAGGTTAAAACTCAAAAGTTACCCATAAAATATCAATTGTAAAGTTTTTATTTATTAAAACCAATGTTATAGATGGGATTTACATCATCAAATGTATACTTTATTTTTAAAGATTTTTTTTTAATATGATGTTTTTTCATGGTCCAAAAAAATCATATATTTCACAACTTCAACAGAATATAACTATTGTGCGCAGGAGCGCGCAGGTTAGCCACTTACACAAAATAAACTTTAAAATCTCCTTAATCGATAGAAAAAAAAATCAGCTGCAATTAGCTGCCAATTCATGAGTAATTAGCATTTTAATGTACTGCAACTGCAACTGCGTTGTTTGTTTGCTTGATTCGTTGCTTTGTTTTTTTTGCCTGCTTCGTTATTTTGTTTGTTTTTTTGATTGAAACAGCCAATGTTATTACTGAGGAAGTCAACCGTGTTGAAAACGAAATTCGTAATTTAAATAACAGTGTAGTAATTATTTCAAACCGAATTTTCGAAATATGTCATTGCCTTGCTCTTACAATTATTGATGGTAAAGTTGTTAATACCGTAACTGAAACCTCAGCAATTAGTGTATGTTTCATATGTACAGCAAAACCAAAGGAAATTAATGATTTAGATGATATATTGAGGAGAACAGTAAACGAAGGTTCCCTAAGATTTGGAATTTCTCCCTTGCATGCAATAATTAAGTTTATGGAGTGTATTCTGCATATTGCTTACAACAAACATTTTCGCAAATGGAGAACTGACGATCGTACCAAAAAACTGAAGGCAGATGAAAAAGCACGTATTCAAGCAGATTTGAAGTCATCCTTGGGAATAAATGTTGATGTAGTGAAGCAGGGACTGGGTACGACAAATGATGGCAATACCTCACGAACATTTTTTGAGAATCCTGCTAAAACTGCCGATATTGTTGGCGTTGACGAAAACCTGATGCATAGATTTAAAATAATATTAAATACAATCAATAGTCAAGCAGCAATAGATCCTCAAAAATTTGAAATTTATTGCATGAAAACTGCGAGGTTATATGTCAGCCTTTATGAATTTTACTATATGCCAATGACGGTACATAAAGTTTTAATGCATGGAAGAATTGTTTCATCCTCTATTTTACCATTGGGCATGCTATCAGAGGAGGCTCAAGAAGCTCGCAATAAAGATTACAAGAAATATAGGCTTAATCATTTTAGAAAATGCGACAGAATTTCTACTAATCAAGATGTAATGCACTTGCTTTTAGCTTCATCGGTTCCTTTTATTAATGGTTTCAGAACAAATCCCAAAAATAAAACTTTAGAATTGGACGATGATGTTAAAAAATTACTTGTTGAATAAATAATTAATAATATATGATCATTTTTGAATATTTATTGGTTATGTTATATGGGAGGTGGGCGTAGTTGTGGGCGGATTTTAACAAATTTTTTATTTTCATCTATTTTGGCAATATGAGAGATGTGTGCCAAATTTCAAAGCCCTACCTCGATTCCTTCTATTTTTTGCCGCGGCTTGTATGAAGCGGCACCACTGTGCGGCGTGTTCGCACAATTATTTATGAAATAAATATTTATTGCTTTTAAATACTAAAAAAAAGAGTTTCTTTGAATTATTCGCATTGACTTTGATTTTGTGTTTACATTAATTTATAAGTTTATTTTTTTAGCAATTAACTTAAACATTTTAATTCTTGTTTTTGTACTTTTCGATTTCGGTAAATTGCGCTAAATTCTTGCATAGTCTAATTGAGATTGATATGCGTTGATATGTGCAGAGACGGGTGATGTGATGTGATGAAGTAGGTCAAATACCAATACAATGAAGCAGAGATACATCTGCATGTATTGGACTCTCGAATATACACGAAAGGTTTCATATATTTATAGATTGATATACAAATAGTTCGTAAGCGTATATGTATTATATATATAAGTATTTGAGCATATTGCGTCACTTGCCATCAACAGGAAGCATTTTGTGCTCGAATTTTGTTATCTCGTTTGCTTAGCACTCCCACATGTCAATCCCAGCGGCATACTTTTAGGCGTTTAACATATATTTTTCATTCGAATTGTGAGAATGGAGTGTACTTCACACCCATGTAATTAAATACGTTAAAAATATGATTAAGGGCTAATAATAACACAGAACTGGGCAGTTATCGTGTTTACTTTTGGGCTGTACTTTCTATTTTTTTACTCGAAATAAAGTAATCGATATTTTTCTGTTCTAATAATATGACAATTTTACTTTATAATGCCCAAATGTCTATAAATATTCAGCAAATTGAGTTGAAGTCGAAGCTTAGCATATACAGTTGAACATCCATAACTCGAATTTTTAAATTGACAATAGAAGTAAATTTCTTACAAATGACCTTCCTTATATGCACAGACAGCCAAGCGGCTTTAAAACCATTAAAGTATCTAAGGGTTACTTCGAGACTGGTGAAGGAATGTCTTGAGCTGTTAATTGGGCTAGCTTCTTATTTTAAGCTGCAATGGGTTCCAGGATATAGCGATATTCCAGGTAACTGTGAAGCAGACGAACTTACCAGATTGGGCACAACGTTTACAATTAGAACCCGATAAAGAAGGAATATACATGATCTTGGCCACTTGCAAACACCTAATCGATAAATATTTTATAGGGTTGGCTGAGTCTCAGCGGAAGCAATCCCTTACTTGCGCAACAAACAGACTAACGTGGCCGGAATGGAACATGGGCCGCACTTGCCGCGGTGGTAACACAATGGGACTCCTAAGGCTTAGGTGCATCGTTTGACATCCACTATACCTACCTACCTTCCCTAACTCGGTAGTCTCTCTAACTAAACGTTTTTTTTGTTGATAATGGTGATTCGAGTTAGGGAAGTTCAAATGTATGTATATTGAACCGGAAATTCACTCAAAACTAGTCAATTGCAATTAATTTTGGCATTTTTTCAAGTTTCTAAAAATAAATTGAATTAAGAATTCTTAACAAAGAATTTTCCCATACTGAAATTCAAAAAAATTATCAAATATTTTATTCTTAGACTAATTTTCATGAATTAAATGAATTATTTTAATGAATTAAATGTTATTAATACTTTTTTCTACAGGCTTTGAAAAGTATATAGGTTCATCTTGGATTCTTTAAAAGTAAGTTCTAGAGGAAATAAATATATTGAAAATTTAAATTTTTGAAAAATTTTTTTATGGACTGCTTGTGCTTATTTCATACCTGGACTCCTTCTTGAGTAAATACGTGAGTGGGTCAGATTAATTAAATTATTCTGAATAATAAACCTTTCTAGAATTTTTTTTCCTAAATCAAATTTATTGTGAATTTTTTTAACTTTTTTTAAGTAGAAAACTTGCTATTTATGGCACTTGATGATAACAGAAGTATAAAATATTGATTCTTAAAATACAATACAAATCAAAATACAATCAAGTTGCCTGGTTTCTTTGAACTTTACTGGCTTTTATTTCTTATTATTATTTCTATTATTGTTTTATTAGTCATACAAGCTCATCTCATGCCCAGAACGTCAAGCAACTCATAATACAAAGCTTTGTAACAGATAAGGACTTTAAGCTTTTGATATTGAATCAAAGTTGTAATACGTTTGATAGGATATAGTAAAAATCCAATCAAAAAGTAGAAGTTATTCGACCATACTGATAGAAATGTCTCTTACAATCAAGCATCTCTAAAAAATTTTGATATCAGTTTTTATATGAATGCATTCCACTCAAGTCTTCGTCAGTTCAGAACCATAGGAACTTCATATGAATCGTATATTAGAATTACATATGAATTTATATCTGCTCATTTACATATATACATGAATACATATTGAATAAGCCTTTATCTTTTGCTGCTCTACTGCGCAAATCAACAGCACCAGCATCATCATCACCGCCGCCATCATCATGATGGCCATCATCGCAAATCAGAAATGCTTGTGCGCATTTTATGAGAGTAGGTCAGTTCAAAATTTGCATATTTTTCGTGCGTTTCGATTGACATTTTTGTTGTTCTTGTTATATTCTTTTTTTATTTTTGCTTCTTGGCATTATATTTTTTCATATAAATTTTGCTCACAATCGCCCAATCGATGTCACAAGCAAATTCGCAATTTGTTTACTTATTTGCAATTTTGTGTCTCTGCAAAGCTTTGTGGCCTCCTTTTCAAATGCATACGAATAAATGTGTGTATTTGTGTGTGTGCATTTGCCTAGCTATAGCTAGCTTGATTACCTTTTGCATTGATTTGTTCTGATTTTTTATTCAACGCTTTTATTTCGCTTTATTTTCTTCTTCTTCTACAGAGTTTTCATAATATTTATGCATCCATCGACCTAACTTAACCGAAATCGGCTCGTTCATCATTCAGCCCACATATCGGCGCACAAATGTTCTTTCGCACTCCAACGCAATCGCTACCTTCCTTCTCTCTTTGCCTCTCTTTCTGTCTGCGGCGCGCTTTGACCACGATCAAATGGCTTTTGTTCCATTTGTAAATTATTGGACACAGACAAATTTGCACACAAATTGCAATTTATTTGCTTGTTTTGCTTTTTTTTGTTTTTGTCTGCCTTTGAGTGGGTTCTTATTGTTTTTTCTGCTTCTCTTCTTTTTTAATATATTTTTTGTTTTTTTTTTCCTCTTGTTCAATGCGGAAGGCTTCAATGTGATTGGGCGACTGGGCGAATCAAAACAACCGTTAGTTAGATAATAAGCAAAAGAATAAACAACATCAAGAGGAATTGGGTCAAATTGCGGAGGTGGCCCACCGCTAATGCAAACACACTCATTTATTTAGTTTGTTTGCTATGCTTTAGTGGTGATTAATGATCCTTAAGCGCACATATATTAATGCTATGTGTATTTGTGGTATATTTACACACTCCTTCAGCGGAGAATTTTCCATGCTCCGAAATGTATTCAATTATTGCTTTATTATTTGCATAATGCCTATTAAAGTGTGGTACATTAATTTTTCGTAGATTGTTTGGTAAATAATGAAGGTTGCGTATACGCCATGTCCAACTGTATAGAGGCTATACTAGCTACATTTGACAGGTGCTGTTTGTACTATTGTCGGGTGCATTAATATTCATTGCAATACAGCTATTTCTACAGTTATTTTATTATACATTTTACAGAATATGTTGTGTAGTCCGAAATTTAAAGATTTTATATCAAAAAATAAATTGTTTTTTAAGGCTTGACACATAATTTATAATATTTTCAGTTTAATTGGTGGTGATTCTGATCGAAAAATAGTCTTAATTTGAAATGTGGAGGATTCTTTATATTTCTGAAACGAATTTTAATCTCTTTTCCTTTACTTTTTTTTTGGAAAATTAATAGATCAGTTTTTCAATAACCATAGTTAGATCTATATCTCAGGTATATTTTGAGGTTAGAATATTAAATACAAACTTTACTACTTTATGTACAAATTTTGTGTAAAGCATTAGGTGGGAGTAGAAGGGAGTTCATTGCTAATATAATGCGCGTACAAATAGGAAATCGGAAATTGTTCCATGGAAATGTAATGAATCATAAAATTTTGAACTTCTTCGAACTACTCAGCTAGTTCAGAATAGCCTTATGATGTGTTCATGAAATTTTGCATTGAAATATAGGTGCCCGGATCAGTTAGGATATACTTCTACAAAAAGATGGATATACAGAGGTTAGGTTAGGTTTACTTGCTGTCTGTCAACGCAGGTACATGGTGAAACCACCACAATTTGATATGTGCAACTTCCGCGACATTTTGATCGGTACTTGCTATTCTTTTCATTTTCTTCTTCTACTTTTTGGTAGCTTCTACAGTGACCATTGCATTGGTTCTGGGTTTTTTTGACGCTAATATACATATCTTAACATAACAATAAAAAGCCAACATCTTTGACAGGTGATCTTGATTTTTACATGGGCTTCGTGGGTTAAAAAAAGTTGATTTTTTTGGCTCTCTAAGACATCTCAAGAATATTATATTATTATATTCAAGTCGTTCCGAATAATAGTTTCGGAGATATAGCCTTTGGAAGGTATGCTCTAAGTCAAGTACTATTGTTACTCAAAACTTTTAACGCGTTTTTCTCGGTACCGTGTTTTCAAAGTCGGTTGTCAAATGTTATCGAAAACTACTCAAGCGATCTTGATGAAATTTTGCACAGGTGTTCGAGCTACAATTTACTCGTGTTTGGACGAAGGATTGTTTTTTTTTTCAATTACAACTATTAAAAAAAAATATGAAGCAAATTTTACTGAAATTTTTATTTTTGAAAAAATGTCTGCCAAATGACGTCACAATGGAGGAGTTTTAATTTTTTTTTTAATTTCAGAAATTATTCTTTAAATATGAATTTATAAGACAGAAAAAAGTTTGAATTAAATACATAATTTTGTAAATAAAAAAGAGATTGAAAATAGGCCTGTTTTACACGACAAAACCCATGTAACACCTTAAGCTTTTTCGAAACCTGCTTTGTATCAGATTATCAATGTTGGATATACATATTAGTACCATACATATATATATATATATATATAATGGACGAGGCCTGCAAACTTGAACATACATTTTTAATTGTGTTAAGACCCATTAAGGACTACAGGGGGGAAATCTCATTATGAATAACTACATTCGATCGCACTGTACAAATATAAATGAAAGTACTTATTGATATGTAAATGTGTAATAATTCATTCATCAATGGTTCGTTTGGAAAGACTAAGCAAGAAGGACAAGAAAGGCGACAAAAATACTATAAAAACCAAATAGAGAGCAGCTAAGCCATTAAGCCCTCCTAGTATGAATAAATAATACTTTGCCCAAAAATTAATTTGGCATCATTTACGTGCTAAATTTACCGTTTTAATTGCACATTATACCGTTTAAGCTGCACTACTAAGGGGCACACTTATTCATTCAGTCATTCACATAACACCATTTTAGAGCAATATAAAGAAAAGTGCGAATAAAAAAATGAGATTAGAAACTAACCTCAATTTGGGCTAATACAAGCAGACAAAAATAAGAAAAAAATTATTTTTATTATATTCAAAAATTCTTGAATGATTTTTTTTTCACCAACAGATATAATAGTTCGACAATGGGAGCAACCGCAGCAGCACAGCACAGTTATTAAATGCGGCAGCAACACCTACTTAGTGTGAGCGGTGACATCAACGAACGCCAAAGTCTACATTTACGATCTAGACTAATAAATAAACATATGGATGTATATATACATATGTATATATATATATAGAGTATGTATGTATGTAGATGATGTAGATATTTATAGTTATGGTAATTTTATTCATTTGAGCTGTTGTCATCTAGCCTAGATACGAAGCGTTGAAATCCATATGAGACAGAGACATTTATTCACATATACCAGCAAGTATTTAGCATAGCATTATAAATAAATGTAGATACATATATTAGAATAGAATAGATATTATCGAAAACGGTTTTCTTTTAATAATATTTTTTTGTAGTTTTTTTTTGTGTGTGTTTGTATGTGTGTATGTATGCATGTCTGCGTGGGTATGCAACATTTGAGATGCAAATGTGGAGCAACGGCGAATGGTTCATATGGAGAGCAGCAAACTAAAAAAAACTGCTGCAAAAACAAAAACAAACAAATCTTGCTTTTAAGCAACAACAATGACAACAACAATAAAGCGCAGTAGCCAAAGTTAATGCTAATGGAGTCGCTGACTTGTCTAAATAGACAGCAACTAACAGCAACAACAAAAACAACACATATTTAAATAAACACACACATACACATAAATATATGTAACAGAAGCTGCTGTGCTGTGTTGTTGTTGCTGTTGCAAGTGGAGCGCACCATTCATAGATGTAAATGTAAAGCAAGCGCGCTTAGCTAAGCAGGTGGACGGAGTGACGCGCACATTCACACACATATATATACACAAAGGCACACACACACATACACAAACACTTATATGCGCACTTAGTGCTGTTTGTGTGTGCGTCCGCGTGCTATCGTCCCAAGCCATATCAAATCGTAACCCACTTCAGGTGACTGCCGCCGCTGCATTCAGCGACCGCAGGAGTGCTATCATTTGCCGTTATTGAGGTGACAGCGTGCGGCGAGCGGTGCGCTCGCAGTGACTGAGTGTCTGTAATTCACTTATGTCAGTTAACGAAGCGGGATGAATGACCTCAATTTGAATATGTGCTCTGGACGCGCGGTCGGCTGCTGTAAGCACAAGCACAAGCGCGGCGACGGCGGTCATTGTTGTTGACGTCGAAGTCGACGTTCGCGTCATTTGGGTGCTGCTCCCTTTATTTTGTGATAGTTCGCCATATTTTTTTTCATTTTTTCTTTCTTTTCTCTTCATACTAAATTGCTTAAATTACTTTTCTTTTATGTTTTTTTTTGTTGGCTTTTTTTTGGGAATTTTGCTTTTGAACTGCCCACCAATGTTCATTCTCATGCTGCTGCTTTGTTCGCTTTGATGCTTGGCAAGTATCAAGTAAATTGTGTTATTGTAAATTTTTTGTTGTTGTTGTTGTTGTTGTTGAATTAGAAGTCGTTTTAAGAAGTTGTTGTTGTGGTTTTAGCTGCTTTGTGTCGAACGATCACTCACACAAGCGCAGCGTTGAGTTATGAGCACACTTGTTGGTATATTTGTTGTACTAGTTGTGGTTGTTGTATTTAGTGTTCCATTTTTATGCTGCTCACTTGTTTCGTTTGTTTCTAAAGTGTTTTATGGCTGCTAATTTTTTTTAGTCATTACATACAATATGTATGTCTGTTTATGAAGGCATTAGCATAAAATGTACTTGTAGGGTTATTAGGGTGGTTCATCATAGTTTGGAAAATATTTTTAATATTTTTTGTTAGGAATAGTTTTACAATTTAGCTATTATTGTCATAATAATCTATGAAAAAAAATATTAGATTGGTAAATATCTCCCTTCCTACCTTATCGGAATACCGATCAAATCATGGAAAACAACGAGTTATACCGGCATGGCCCAAGTGATGGGTGTTAGTCACCAAACCATTTTAAACCATCTGCAGAAGGCTGGATACACAAAAAAGTTTGATGTTTGGGTGCCGCATGATTTGACGCAAAAAAACCTTCGGGATTGAATCAATGCCTGCGATATGCTGCTGAAACCGAACGAACTCGATCAATTTGTGAAGCGGATGGTGACTGGCGAGGAAAAATGCATCACATACGACAACATCAAGCGAAAGCGGTCATAGTCGAAGGCCGGTGAATCGTCCCAAACAGTGGTCAAGCCGGGATTGACGCCCAGGAAGGTTTTGCTGTGTGTTTGGTGGGATTGAAAGGGAATCATCCACTATGAACTACTCCCATATGGCCAGACGCTTAATTCTATCATCTACTGCGAACAACAGGACCGCTTGAAGCAGGGGATCGACCAGAAGGCCAAACCACACACTTCGTTGATGACTCGTCAGAAGTTACGCGAGCTCGGATGGGAGGTTTTATCGCATCCACCAAATAGCCCGGACATAGCGTGAAGTGATTACCACCTGTTATGTCCATGGCGAACGCCCTTGGTGGTGTAAAGTTGAACTCAAAAGAGGCTTGTGAAAAGTGGCTGTCCGAGTTCTTCGCAAATAAGGTGGGGGGCTTCTATGAGGAGGGTATTATGAAGTTGCCGTCTAGATGGAAACAGATTATCGAACGAAACTGTAACACTTTTTATAAAGCATTGAATAAAGTACAAAAAAGGGGAAGGGAGATCTTTGCAAGTCTATTCCACTAGTTTCAATGTCGATTTTAGTATCTCTAAGCATCTCATAGCTATTTTTCAGAACAACCCAAATAATTTTTTTATATATTATATTTTCCTGACTATATAAAAACTATACCGAAACTCGTTTTTGAATTCTCTTGATATTTTTGAGATTAAGATAAAATGAAATGCTTATAAAATTTAATGTATGATATGAAGTCCACCAACCTCAATATTCCAATCTAGACAGAAATCACCTATGATTAAAAATTCTCGAAAAATTTTCTAAAAAAGGCCAAAGTAAGCACAACTTTTGACTGATCTCATGATAGTTTTTTTATTGAGATGAAGTATCCAAACTGATCAATATTCCAATCTAGACAAAAATCACCTTCGACGAAGATTTCTCGAACAATTTTAGAAAATAGACTAAGATATGGAGGTATGTATTACTTTTCGCATAAGAAAAAATAATAATTTAGGAAATTCAGCAAATTTTTTACTTAAGAGAGGAATAGGAATACCCCAGATTTTTTTTTAAAGAGAACATAAAAGTCCGGGCACAATTTGCGTCGAAGTTGGCCCAAATTTGTACTGCTACAAATTCAGAATTGTTTTTATTTTATCAAAGTAAATTATAAATTTATTCTAAAATTGCGGGGTACATAAAATTGTACCCGCCCTTATAAAGGGTGATTTTTTAAGAGCTTGATAACTTTTTTTAAAAAAAAACGCATAAAATTTGCAAAATCTCATCGGTTCTTTATTTGAAACGTTAGATTGGTTCATGACATTTACTTTTTGAAGATAATTTCATTTAAATGTTGACCGCGGCTGCGTCTTAGGTGGTTCATTCGGAAAGTCCAATTTTGGGCAACTTTTTCGAGCATTTCGGCCGGAATAGCCCGAATTTCTTCGGAAATGTTGTCTTCCAAAGCTGGAATAGTTGCTGGCTTATTTCTGTAGACTTTAGACTTGACGTAGCCCCACAAAAAATAGTCTAAAGGCGTTAAATCGCATGATCTTGGTGGCCAACTTACGGGTCCATTTCTTGAGATGAATTGTTCTCCGAAGTTTTCCCTCAAAATGGCCATAGAATCGCGAGCTGTGTGGCATGTAGCGCCATCTTGTTGAAACCACATGTCAACCAAGTTCAGTTCTTCCATTTTTGGCAACAAAAAGTTTGTTAGCATCGAACGATAGCGATCGCCATTCACCGTAACGTTGCGTCCAACAGCATCTTTGAAAAAATACGGTCCAATGATTCCACCAGCGTACAAACCACACCAAACAGTGCATTTTTCGGGATGCATGGGCAGTTCTTGAACGGCTTCTGGTTGCTCTTCACCCCAAATGCGGCAATTTTGCTTATTTACGTAGCCATTCAACCAGAAATGAGCCTCATCGCTGAACAAAATTTGTCGATAAAAAAATTTCGAACCGAACACTGATTTTGGTAATAAAATTCAATGATTTGCAAGCGTTGCTCGTTAGTAAGTCTATTCATGATGAAATGTCAAAGCATACTGAGCATCTTTCTCTTTGACACCATGTCTGAAATCCCACGTGATCTGTCAAATACTAATGCATGAAAATCCTAACCTCAAAAAAATCACCCGTTATATATGTATATATTCATAATAATACATATATGTACTTTAGTGCACATTTATCCATACAAACAAATATCGCTTAGAAACATATGCATATGCATGTATGGTGACTGGCATACTGGAAATGAGGTTAGTTTACTTTATTTACATTTTTTATGATTTTTTCGTTTTTTTTTTTGCTTTTGTAATTTCAGCTTGGCACAGTTTTCACAGCGTAAATCGTTGTAATGCCATACCATAATTAAGTGTTGCTGCTGCCACTTGTGCGCGTCGCTGCCGCCGCTGTGGCACAGGCCAGCAATAACAGCAACAACATGAGTAGAGTAGAGTACAAGAAAACTCTGCGCCGCTCACCCTATATGGCAAACTTAGTGCACATATTTTTTTCGAAAATTTTTGTTTTTGTTTTTCGGTACTTGTGTGTGTTAAGTTTTGGAAATCACCGAGGCGCGTTTAATAACTTTAAGCGCTCTCTCGCCCCCAAGCAGGTATTTTCACACACACACACGAACACATATCCAAAAAGTATATAAGTATATATATATATATGTATTTCTATATTCATATTTTGTTTTTGCACACATTGCAGCATCGGCTCTAGCGCCGTTGTAGTTGTGTTGGCTGTATTACACTTGATGCGGGGCAATTGCATAATTTTGCGGCTATCAGGTGTGGCAAGTGTGTCATGTGTAAATGGCACTGAGCTCAGTTGGGTTGAGTTGCGTTGAGTTGAGCGGAGTGTAATCAAAACGCAGCATTTTGTTTTTACTAAATGTGTATGTCAGTTAAGTGTTATTTTAATCATATGGTACACATATCACCATGACATGACACAATTACACATTGGAGCGGCGGCCATTGACTTGTGGCCAATATGCAAAAAATACTTGTGAAATATATTCAATTTGTGTGTAATATGGCACATATATACACTCTGAAATATATTATTGCAGCACTTATTTAGAGAAGCTGTGTATAATAAATTTGCATATGAAGAAGCATAGGATTTTGACACTAAATGAGAAAGCTAACAGATTTCCCAGCAGCAATTTATGTATTTAGGTAATTCCTCAGGGGGATAAGTCGAGAAGCTGTAAAATATTTGGGGTTATGTAGATCATATTAAAATATAGATGCAAAAGTAAAGCTCCTCAACTACCGAATATGTTCTTAAGGGGTTTTGTCGGGTAAAAAAGGCATATATTCAATATTTTTAGAATAATTTCTGAAATCTTCAAAAAAATAAAACTCCTCCATTGGGACGTAATTTCCGGTGACTCCGCGTCTGCGTTGTCAGCATAACTCCTGACAGTATCATCCAAAATGAGTTGGAATTTTAACATACAATTTTCCAAGAAAATAAAAATTTCGGTCAAATTTGCTTGACGTTTGCTTTTTTTTTTAATAGTTGTAATTGAAAAAAATCCTTCGTTTAAACACGAGTTAATTGCATCTCAAAAAGCTGTGTAAAATTTAATCAAGATCGGTTGAGTAGTTTTCGAGAACCGATTTTGAAAATACGGTTCCGAGAAAAACGCATTTAAACTTTTGAGTAACATTAGTACTTGACTTGGAGCGCACAACATCCAAAGGCTTTATCTCCGAAACTATTACTCGGTCCGATAAAAAAATAGGTTTTTTGAACCCACGAAACCCATGTAACCACTTAACTCTTCTTTAAGAGATTTTTCAATATTGTGATGGGCTTAAATATGAAAGCAATTATATATCCGACCTATAATAATAGCAACCGTAAAATTAGAAAAAATATAAAAATATAAAATAAATTAGGAAACTTCTAAATATCTTCCTAGAAAAACCTTCAGTCAGTTTTGTAGAAACTATAAAATTTCGAAATTAAATTTTTAATTCGAAAGAAAGTTTATATTCATATCTTTAATTTATTTATAAACCTGTCCTGTATAAGGTTAAAAGAACAAAATTTCCTGGCTACCCTTTTAGTTGAGTTCATCCAACAAGTGGATGTCAGAAGATTGTAGTATGTCATATACTCAATTTCCCAATGGTGTTTAAACCCTGGCGCAAACATAAAAGTTCATTTGTAATCTAAAACAGAGCATTGAATTTTCAACTTTTTGCAGTTCTTCAGTTTAATGGCATAGGTACGAATAATAAAAATGTCGAGATCTTTTACGCGCACACCTGGTTTTATAACATTTTTAAGAAGAATGTTAGCAGATAGTCTTAGTATTGATGTTTGAATATCATATCAGTTTTAAATTGTGAAAGAACGAAGTCAAAGCTAATTATCTCACACATATTATACATTCCGATTAAAATCAAGCATATTCCGAGTATATGTATTAGGTTTACTACTTTGCTTCCGCCGTTTTTATAAAAACGGTTACAAATGTCGATGAGCCTCTGCCGCACTTTTCTTGGAATTAAAAAAAGAAAAGCAAAATTTCCCGCAAATGTCGAGAATTCGGCTCAAAAAGTGACATTTCCAGTTGAGAATAAGTTTGGGATGCAAACAGATCTCTACAAATATTTTGTTGGGTCAATTTTGACTCAAATGTCCAAGATCGATATAAAACGATTTAATCAATTTAATCGACCAGCGCTTGACCATAGAGACATCTATTGGAAAACGGCGGAAGCAAAGTTGTAGACCAATAAAAAATGTCGGGGGGGAATGTTGACCCTTTAAAGATTACATTTTTAGTTTTATTTTTTTTAGTGTATAAGGTTGCTGAGTTCATTTGCATTTTAGCCGAGTACATCCAACAAGTGGGTGTCAGAAGAGAAGATTAAATTTTTAAATTTCGATTTTTAATATCCCAATTATACTCTAAAACAAATTATTGACATTCCGATTCTTTGTAGTATATGGATTAATTGATAGCTCTGACTTCAGTTTAATGAAACAAGAAGCAAAAAAAAATGCAAAATGTATAGGCATCTACACAGGTCTTGGCATAGGTTCGGAAAAATCTACATGTCGAGATCTAGGTTTTCGAGCACTCTTCATCTCATGGTTTAAGAACATTTTTATGAAGAAGAAAGACAGTATATAAATGAATATGAAGAAGATAGATAAGTATAGACTTAGTATAGATTTTTTATACCAAATCAGTTTTAGATGGTCGAAGAACGAAGCTATTTATCTGACATAGTAGAGTAAATGAAAAAATTATGAATATGGATTTCATACTAGTCATCAGTTTATTTATTTTTAGAACATATTCGAGCTAAAAACCCACCGAGTCAATGCTGCTATAACTTGTAATCTGGGCGATGTTCTATAAAATGCTTAATTGTCGGATTTCAATCACAAAAATATATTCGTCTCATTTCATGATACTTAAAATAGACAATAAATTGGACGGAGTTATGGAACAAAGATAGTTTGTGTCTCTTGTATAAAAGTCTGATCTACTTCATATTGTTAAATTTTAAATACGACCGAATATGTAATATCAATTTCTATACATGTAGGAATTATATAGCATAGTTTTAGGCTACTAACCTATAATCACCTATAAACTCGCAGTAAGAAATGTGAAAATTAATTTTAATAAAAATATTCAAAGTTTTTGTTAAAATTGCATAACATTTAAAAAGAAATAATAAATCAAAAAAGAAAATGTATAGCCCGGCCCCATTTATCGAATAAAATATTGATGAAAATTTGAAGAAAAAAACTACATAAAACTCTTAATTTTTATACAAGTAAAAAAATAAATAATTAAATCAAAGTTCGCTTACATTTCTCACCGATCATTATGCCATCGCAGAGCAAACTATTCGGTATGTCACACTGCATGGCGGCGACTGTCGTTGCAGCAGCTGAGGCGGTGTTGCCGGTCTTCGACGAGAGCAACATGGACGATGGATAATCCACATAATACAAACTGCGTTGGGTATCCACTTTAACGGTATATTATACAAAACACAGACACAAAAAAAGCGAATCACAACGCCAAAAAGTAGGCTTCTTAGTAGAACACTAACACAATATTAAAGCAGGTGAATGAATTAAACACTAAGAAACACTCTTCGAACGAAATGCTCTCAAAGCAATAGAATTAACAAAATTTCAAATTTCACTATAAACTGGGGACGTAAATTGAGTTACACGACTTTGCCTCGATAGTGTGTAACTTCGAAAGCAGACAAATTGCTGATTTGCATATGTTTGTATGTACAAGTATGTGAATATGCTTCGTTGAATAAATTCACTGGCGTTTACTTGTTGTTATTGTTGTTGTGATGTTGATGCTGTTGCCTGTGTTGAAATTGAAGGCACAGGTGAGGGTGTTGCACAGTGAAGGTATCTGTGATTTGTTTAAATTTATGCAGGCGAGAGACAAAGCTTGTGTTGCTTTTGTTGTTGTTGTATATTTATATGCTTCAATATATATTTGTTTCCACTTTTCTCTCGCACGTTGCCTGACTGCCTGTGACTCCTCGTAATTTTTGCTATTTTTGTTGTTGTTGTTGTTGCTTCCTCTACTTCCTTTTCGACGTTCCGGCACGTTCTTGAATTTCTTCTTTATTTCAATTTTTATTTTTTATTTTTTACTTTACTTTATTGTTCCAATGAAATGTGAATGAAATGTAATTTTGGCTACTTCACGTTTTCGCATTCCTCCACACACTCACACACGCACACTGCGTTGTCTTACGTAGCGTAATGTATGCATGTACGCTTTTTTATCGCTTATTTATTATTCTTTCTTTTTTTACACGCTTTGCCACACTGTCTCATTTATTGCATTTTTATTACTTTATGAGTCTCTCTCACTTCGTTCTTGGTTGTCTTCTTGCAGTCGGGATGTTGATTCTTATTTTTTTGTACAATATATATTCGCACTTTTTGTTGTTATGTGCATTTGTAAGTGGCTAAATTTGGCAGAAGTCAGCACAGAACAACAAAAATAAAAAATAAAACAAAAAACACAAACAATGAGTATACAGAAATAATGACAAAAGGAAGCAAAAATACCAATACTTTGGAAGAATTACGAAGTAAAATAAATTTGCAAAACAAATACAAAAAAAAAAGAAATAAAAGTAAACAACAAATTGCTATCAGTTTGCTTGGAAAATTAGCATTGCCGCGTTTCGTTCATTTTTCGGTGTGCCGGTTTTGTTATTTTAAGCTGAACTAAGCCTATAAAGTATGAAAAGCCAAATAAGAAAGCAAAAAGTAAAATAAAATGAAATGAAAAGATATAAAATATCTCAAGGCATTGACACTGCCGGCACAAAGAAATGCGGCAGCAGCAGCAACAACAACAACAACAGCAATATTTGCAAACAAAACGTAGCAGAAGTAACATCACGAAAAAGTAAGTCAAAATGTTGCCATAAAAGCTACAAGTCCAAGCATACAGTGTTGTGAAGAAAATTGACAGACTGGTTCTCTTTATCAATTTAAATTTTTATTTTTTTTTTGGAAAAGAGTGGTCACACAATTTAATGTTCATATTCGAAGACACCTTTTAAATAATTTATTTTATATTTCTTAACTGAAAGCGAAAGAAAATTAAACGATCCATTGGCACAACAACCATTTTTATGGACCGAAGACGTCCCCGAATTTTTATCGGGCTCCAAAAAAGTTAAATATATACATTTTAATGTTACAACAACAACATTTCATAAAAATCTCATTCAGAAAGTACTAATGATGCTAACTCGGTACCAGAAACTAGCTATCTTCAAGTCGGAACCACCGTTGTTATGCGGTAATTCATAAGTAAATCTCTCCAAAATTGACAAATGTACTAAGTAATGTGAATATCGTCGTATAAATCTCATCTAAAGATCTCTCAGCTGGAAGATCACTCAGTTGAAAAATCAATCAGCTGAAAGATCTCTCTCTGTGCCTGTGTAAAAGGCTTAACTATAAAGAACACATGTTTCTTCGAAGTGATATTTCATTTAATTATTGAAAACGAGTAATTTGTAGGAGAGTTGGGTTGATACAATAGCTGTCATCGATTGGCTAACTGCTATAGACAAGCCAATCGAACAAACTTTCCAAATTTCCATATAAACTGGCAGCACTGAAATCGAATTGTATATACTTGGTCGCACTGAACTCTTCAACCACCGTCTATGTCTAACGTTTTCTGTAACAAATTTCATTTTTATTAAAGTTTTTTATTCAATAAATTCAATACAAAAATACTAACGATTTATCTTCGCCTGCCCTTTTCAATTTCAAATTTGAGTATAACAATTTTTATTATTTTGACAGTAATTTGTTCTTTAGCCGTTCACAATAGTAAAATAGTTCTAAAATGAGTAAAAAAAACTTGGTAGCACTCAGCAAGCGGCGAAAGAATTTTTAGTGAGGTATTCGCATACTATCCTGCACAAATTCAACTAGATAACTTTGTTGTTGCTTTCACATGTAAAATTTTTGACAGGCGAGCAGCGCCCAAGGATAGCGAGCAGAGAAGTGACCAATCGATGGCAGCTAATATATCACAGAACAAAAATCAGAGGCCATACGAAATTTAAACCAAAACGGTTGGAAAAATAATATAGGATTCAATCCCAATTCGAGTAATCCGAGATAAGACTGTGAGAATCTAATACAAGTGGATCATTCGAGTCTGCATGTAATTCTTTAGCAAGTTTGTTCAATCAGACATGAGATATTAACTCAATGAGGCGATATATTATATGTATATCCTAACAGTTGAATCAAAATTCTAATATTACCAAAGTGCTTAAATTCCCAACACCATTGTATCTACTGTATCTAACTCTGCAACAAGTGTGATTATTTTAAGTCTAACAACAATATATTTCAAACATAAAAAGCACAAAAATTGTAAAATTTGCCAATAAAAAAATTCTGTTTTATTTTTCCATAAACACAGTTTGTTTACTTTTATGCTTTAAATGTTGCTTTCTTTTCTGTTTACAACACACAAAGAAGGTCAATGACAATTATTGCTGTGCTTGGCTTTTGAAATGAAATGCCAACAACAGAGTTCATTGTTACGCGTCGTTTTCGTAAAATTTCATTGTCGGTATGAAACATAATACTTCTGGTTGGTGAGACTTGTAGCTTCCTAATAGCTTCCTCAATTCTGTCCAGGCGTCGGTATAAAAATAATTCATATTTATAATGCTACATATTTTGGTAGAATGGTAGAAATGTCAACCAGAAGCTAATTTTACCATTAAGGAAAGTAATTTAATATTAGTTTAATTATTCGGTAATAATTTGATTACTTTTGCTTATTACGGATTACATTAAATTATCTGCTCTATTTCACGGTAGAGAAACATAATATTTGTTAAGCTTAGATAATACATAAAAGAGGAAGCTGATTTGTTTACACTCTAATACAAAGAAGTAATCAAAACAATATTTGAAAGTAATTGAAAGACTTACAAAGTTTAATGATTACTTTTATGGTAATCGGTGATTACATTTTATAAATAATTTTAGTTAGTTTTTAATTAGATTTTAACAAATATAATCCACTTGGTTATTGTAAAAGTATAGTAATTAAGTGTAATGGTAATGGTATAATTAGTAAACATTATAAAGAAGCTAGACAAATCAATTCTTCCAAAGTTTAATGTTTGATTTTATAGTAATCAATGATTACATTTTATAAATAAGTTAGTGAATTTTTGAAGAGATTTAAGGAAATGTAATTCGTCTGGTAATCAGTGGAATTAGTAATCATTATAAAGAAGCTAGACAAAATTCCAATGTTTAATGACTATTTTTAAGTTAATTAAGTTATCGTTAGAGAGATTTTAAAAAATGAATCCTTTCGGTAATCAGTATAATTAGTAATCATTACATTAAAGATAGACAAATTAAATCTTCCAACGTTTAATGATTACTTTTATGGTAATCGATGATTACATTTTATAATAATATAAAGTAATTGTTTGAGATATTTAAATCAAAAGTAATTATTTCGGTAATCGGTATAATTAGTAATCATTACTTAACAGTTTTAATAAAAAAGAATAATATATCAGCAAAAAGGATCAACATGAAAGACGTGTTTGTGACCCCCTCGAATTTTCTTCGCCCTGAAAATATATCGAGAAATCTTGTGCCCTCAACGGCAACTATATTGGGACTTAAAGAAAGTGGACTTCAGTGCTTCACCTCGACGTTAATTAGAATTTGTTAAAGGTTAGTGTGGGGATTTAGAAAATAGTTAGAGCGATTCTAGCAAGAACCGAAGACAAGAGAAGATTAGAATTTCAAAAAGAGAACATATTTTGAACTGTTTCAGTTACTAGTTTTAAGCTAATAAATGATGCATTACAAGACCCTAATGTGCGTCTATCTTTCACCACTAAATGTGTCTTGCAGCTATTAACAAATAAATCATTCACTTGCCACTAGCTATCTTGCTATTTTCCCACAAATAGTAGACAGTAAAAACAACAAAAACAAAAAAAACGATTAAAAATATTAAGTACAAAACAATGGGAAGATACTCCATTTAGATAAGCAATAAATTTAATTAGCGAAAAGTAGCGGTATTACTAGGCCACAAGCGCCCGCTGGCGCCCACTTGTGTTGTGAGTTATTTTTAAGTTAACCGAAGCTAACTAGCACACAAAAGACACACTGAATGTGAAGAATGTGCATAGAAGAAGCAGCAAGCTACAAATGTACGTCTGTCCGTATGTGAAACTCTAATTAATAACAAACACAAAAATATGAAAAAGATAATCTTCAAAAAAAACAAACAAACAATTGTCTGTCTGTATGTACATATGTGTTTGGAAAAGTAGAACGCGATCGCACTGTGAGATCTAAAAGACTCTGTGTACTCACACCGAAAACATGTGTGTGCAGTTAACCGCAACGCTTACATACAAGCATCTCAAGCCCGAAAATACAAAAACAAAAAAAATAATAATAAAAAATAGCGGCATTTGAAGGTATTTAGGTGCACACACCCATTAATAAAGCCAATTGGCTTTCAGTGACTAGTGGCTAGCTAAGAGCGCGGCATTAGCGGCGATCATGGGCTGTTGAGGTCAGCGATTAGCAGCTCAAGCATTAGTTGGACAAGCGATGATAGCGGTGCTTTGGGGCATGTTAAGAGATTGGCACACACTCGACCCACATACGGTTTGCGTACAGCCAATTAGTATGAGCATTGCCAAATACTAGCTAGATATGCAGGTAAATAGAGGTGCGTGGTGTGTTCAAAAAGTAACGGGAATTTTTGTATTTCGAAAAAAAAAATTATTTATTGGTCTGCATTGATGTTTCCGGCTTCCAAATAGTCCCCATTCGATATTATGCCAGGGTTTCTTCCAATTGTCGAAACCCTTCTCAAACTCACATTTGGGATAGTCTTTGACTCTTTCAGCGATTTCTCGTATGTTCGTAAAACGACAGCTCTTTAAGGTTCCCTTCATTTTTGGAAATACGAAAAAGTCATACGGAGTCACGTCTGACGAATATGAAGGAGGAGGGCATCGTTACAGTATGGGTTTTAGCCAAGAATTCACGAACAAGCAACGAAGTGTGAGCTTTTAACAAACGAAAATGGGCAAGCGATCATTCAAAAACACATCTAACCTTAGCAACCTTAACAATTGGGACTTTTGAACATTTGAAAATTTCATAATTCCCGTTATTTTTTGAACACTCCTCGTATATATTAACAGATTCTTCAAATTAAAAGCTTGTGGAGCTCACTCAAAACGTCTTTTTGGTGATTTCTTGACTTGATCACTAGTAGTCATTGTGGGAGTAAACGAAAAAAGTATAGCGGAAAACAACAATCCCCTCACACGAATGCTAATTCTACTCGCCGAGCGTGCTGAGTGCGCGGAGAACTCAATAACTCAACTTGTTTTTCAAGCGAGGCTTTTGTGATTTTTTTGTTTTTCAGATTGTCTGTTCTTCCTTTTTGCTTTTGTTTGTTGTACGTCTGTCGTCATCGAACGCACTAAACTACACGACGACGATCAATGACCGCAATAAAGTAGACAACAACAGCAGTGCGACGCGCCGTCGTTGATGACGATGACAACAACGAGACAACTACTGTAGCGAGATATGTTTGTATTACAGACGAACAACGTCGCTTTGAACGCACGATC
Source organism: Zeugodacus tau (assembly GCA_031772095.1). Lineage (NCBI taxonomy): Eukaryota > Metazoa > Arthropoda > Insecta > Diptera > Tephritidae > Zeugodacus > Zeugodacus tau. Next base: position 60,561,067 of record CM062653.1, on the reverse strand, counting down.
GTCGCACAGCACAGCACAGCACTGATGATCGTGCCACTGAACTGTCGGGCGTTGGGCGCTGGGTGAATAAATAAACTCGTACGCGTTATAAAGTGACTCAAAGCAGCGAAGTGACTGACGACTACACAGAACAGTAGATAAAGCGAAATGTGTGTGTGTGTGTCGGCGTTCGGAACGTATTGACCCAATACGCTGAACGATGCTGAGAACTTTGTGAAAGCAAGTTACGATTGATGAGCGACAGCAACGGGCGGGCTGTGATTGGATTGGGCTACATAAGTAAGTGACCGCTGTTAATTCTTTCTAAAGATATGTTTGTATCATTTAAGCTGCTCAAAGCACATTGATTGTAGGAAGGGGGTTACCAGCAGCAACAACAAAAACCGTGACAACACTCAACGCGACGCGACGCGCTTATCAGCACACAGCGATTTCTCGTCACTCAGCTGCTTGCTGCTGCTGCTTTGGCGTAAATGGCGTTGAACTGCAAATGAACGTTGACAGTTGGTGCTTTATTGTTGTTGTTGTCGCGCCATATGCACTCCCTTGGGTTTTCCTCGCAACAAAGCTCTTCTTTTTCTTCTTCTTCTTCTTATTATTATTGTTATTGTTCGTGTCTGCCTCCGCTGCTTGTGGAGCTAAGCTGTCATTGCCATCATCATCATCAACAACATTATGATACTTATTTACAACATGCTCCTGCTGCTGTTGCTGTTATTGCTCCCATTAAACAGTTACTTACAGCAACAAACACAACAACAACAATAAAGCAGTGGTATGAAAGTAGAATTTAATAAGCGCAGCAGCATTTTCGGTGCGTTGCATGCTTTGAAATGAGCGCACAAGACAATTAATGCAAGCGTCGCCAGTCGTCTTTAAGTCTACGAATCTTAATGATTCGTGTGCACTTGCGTGGTCTCACACGCACTCAGGAGTGGGTCGCAGTGCACTTAGACACTTCCGGGTCAAATGTTATAACAGCATAAACACAAATATATATTTATGCTGAGTTTATTACAGCTGACAAGCTTAGCAGCGAGACGAAGTGAGCACATTTCCAAAGTAGGTTAATAGCAAAGTGGTCACTGTTGATGGTTGGAACTCTTTAATGCGGTTCGGTAAGTACCGAAGAAACTCAGAATTCTCTCGGTAGATTTTCTTCAGATTGATGCAGACTGTTAGGTCTAAGCTTTGATTATACTTCTTGTCAGAAACTAATCAAATGGATGTGCTACTCCCGATTCGATTATGTTTACATGAATTACACGCTACGATCCTTTATTAAAAACCTAAAATATGTTTTTCAGTTGGTTTCAAGTTTCTTCCCACTCACTAACGAAAATCGCCAGAAACACTACATTTCACATAAGAAATGGCAGATGGAAGCTACATTCATATTTTTTTACAAAATGGAAAATGGGTGTGGCATCGCCCACTTATGGGTCAAAAACCATATCTCAGGAACTACTGACCGATTTCAATGAAACTTGGTTTGTAATAGTTTCCTTACATCCCAATGATATGTTGTGAAAATAGGCCAAATCGCTTCACAACCACGCCTACTTCCTATATACCAGAACTTTGAAGACGATCTGAATCGTTAACTTTAAAATATATAAAGTAAGCACTAGTGAAGATATCGATGCAGAACTTTGCACAAATATTACGTTTATAGTGTGGCAGCCCCATTCTAAAAATCGCCGAAATCGGACCATAGGTTTTCAAGGCCCCATATATCGAATGAGGACAAGACGAAATATCTCCTGTCATCAAACAAACAGTCAGCGCACTCGCGTCTTGGCTCCCACGTCACTGTTGACAGTCATAACTTTGAAGTTGTAGATAATTTCGTTTATCTGGGAACCAGCATTAACAACACCAACAATGTCAGCCTTGAAATCCAACGCAGAATCACTCTTGCCAACAGGTGCTACTTTGGACTGAGTAGGCAATTGAAAAGTAAAGTCCTCTCTCGACGAACCAAAATCAAACTCTATAAGTCGCTCATTATTCCCGTCCTGATGTATGGCGCTGAAGCGTGGACGATGACAACATCAGATGAGACGACACTAGGAGTTTTCGAGAGGAAAATTTTGCGCAAGATTTATGGTCCTAAGAACATTGGCAACGGCGAATACCGCAGACGATGGAACGATGAGCTGTACGATTTATACGACGACATTGACATAGTTCAGCGAATAAAAAGACAGCGGCTACGCTGGCTAGGTCATGTTGTACGGATGGAAGAAAACACTCCAGCTCTGAAAGTATTCGATGCAGTACCCGCTGGAGGAAGCCGCGGAAGAGGACGACCTCCACTCCGGTGGAAAGACCAAGTGTAAAGTGACCTGGCTTCACTTGGTGTTTCCAGTTGGCGCCAAAAAGCAGAAAGGAGGAATGAGTGGTGCGCTCTGGTGGATTCGGCTATAATCGCTTAAAGCGGTTCCTACGCCAAATATATATATATATATATCGAACACGAGGACCTCGGTGCTTCTAACCTAATATTAGGGTTTCCAACTTTCAATGGACTTTATACAATATATATGACGGATAGGTGGGTCAAATTGTGTATTATAAATTTAATAAATTTAATGTTATAATATTAATAAAGTTAAATAAATAAATTGCGAGAGTATAAAATGTTCGGTTGCACCCGAACTTAGCCCTTCCTTACTTGTTTTGTAATAGTCACATCCTCGGTAGACGGATCATCAAAAGCAACAGGTTTTAATAGAGCCTTGTTTCTTAGATTGTAGAGTAGTAGATTAGTTTACTTAGACTGGAAAGGGTCTTTCCACTATTTCTACAAGTTCGATAGGTAGTTTCAGCCTGAGTCAACAGTTCCACAAGCCTGGCCAAGGAAAATTTCATGACCAGTATTTACGGTATAACTGGAAGAGCGTTTATATCGTTCATATCTTTGTAAGTTGGACGTCTGAATTTAGCTTAACTTCTCTGGTTGGCAGACAAAGCCTGATAGCTGATCTCGGAATGTTGGATCTACCTCGGAGGACATTACGTTTAAGCTTTTACTGTAGCGGCAAGACAAATATTGCTTCTTGCTTTTAAATAGCGGGAAATCCGAGCTCAGACATTTGTCTGATCCTCATAGTACCAAATCATTGTCTAATGCTGCAAAGGTTACATTGATGATATGGAAGAAAAACTCTAGTTACGGCGAATTAGCTTTCCATTGAGCCGGATTTTTCACATTCTTCTCAAGAAGAAACTTTATCACTAAAACTTCTACAGTTTTCACTAGCTTACATGCAAGTTAGTCGCAAGACAAGTGAAAGCGAAACAAATTGACTAAAGACTGAGCACTTTTGTACCAGTTTGTGATTAGTTGCAGATTAGTATAGAACTTGATGCAGGTGCTAAATGAAATCAGAAAGCAGTTCGTTTCTACATTCATACGAATACATATATACACAGTAACTTGCATGTATATCAACATAAAGAACACGCAAAGGCACACTTAACGCTTTGATGTGCTTGAATGCATCATTGGAACCTGCACACTCAAAGTCCAATAAACTCGATTCACTCTCAGTGCAAATGCTAAGAAGCAGCAGCAGCAACAACAACAGCAGCGAACGGCAAATTTGCAAAAGATGGAGGTAAGGCGAAAGCACAACGCGAAGAATTCTACAGCTGCTCGTCGAATTCACTTTTATGGCATTAGAATATTGCCAACAAGCGGCACTTGCGTTGCTGCACCTTTGCTTGCCTTCTTCTGTTGTTGTAGATGTTGTTGTTGTCTTTGACTGTAGTTTATTTTGCCTGCATATTTTCTGCGCTTTCTTTCGACTCTTTTGCGCTGCACTTTTCTGTGTGTCTTCCGATCTGCTGTACTTCGCTCTTGCTCAATTATTCTTATTTCTGTTGTTCTTGCTGTTGTTGTGTTGTCGTTCTGCGGCTGCATTCCGTGATTTTCCAGTTATAGCACACATGAAACAGCATAAAAAGTTCATTCGCTTTCGCAATCAACATGGAGCGCACATGGAGCACATGGAGCCGCGCGGAACAGCGGAGTTTTGGAGACGTGTAAGAAGTTGAAGAAACAAGCTGCGCGCCGTTGCGCCTGAACCATTAGGGATCGCTGTGAATGACCGAGCGCGAGGCATTCGCGGTATTGCGTGAAGCGAAGCGGTGGCATGTTGCAGGCAGGAGGTGAAGTGGTGCTGCCGAGATCGGTATGTGCCGCGGCTCGGCTACATTGTTATGCCGCTGCACAAACGCTGGAGTTTGCGACTTTGAAGCGTGCGCATCCCAAACAGAGACCACGTTCGATGATTATTTTGCCATTTCCAGCACTCACTGTTGTTGTTGAGCTCTCTGTTGTACGAGGTACTTCCCGAAGGGATCAGATGTTGCATTTGCTGTTGCGCTTCCTGTGAGTTCAAGTGCAACAACATACTTATATATATATCGTTATTGTCAGCAACAAGCTGTCTTATGGTTTGAGAGTTATGACTGGAGTTCAAACCCCACACACAGAGTCAGTGTTGTTTGTATATATGTACTGTTGTCTGCAATCGCTCTATGCGCACGTAGTCATCCAGTCAGCCCTTTAGCTTATTTTTATCTAAAGGTCAAATACGAGCATGTGAACCTACGTTCTTCACTTCACTTCAATTTATTCATATATGTAAGTATGTATGTATGCAAATGCTTTGAACCCCACTTTATGCGTACGCTGACAATCACTTCTCATGTGATTTAATAATTGTGATGTGTGGTTGCTCTAAAGTGCAATGAATAACTTTCTATGGGAGCCGAGTGTTTATTGACAATACACATATATTTCACAGCCGAGCAATTCTACGAGCGCATTAATTTTTACTAAATTTTTTATGTTGAGTTCAAAGTGGACTCAGAAATGTCATTAGCTTTACAAAGCCGCCTTCTAGATGTACTTTACTCTAAGCTTTTCTTCGAAATTTTTTACTTCAAACTTCTGCAGACGGTTTCTAGAGTTCTCTAACACATGTATCTAGTCCTTTGGAGATCTGAAGGTATCTGTGAGTCCTCAAGTCTTCACTTAAAATTAGAACTCCACCAGATTTTGAAGACCTAAAGACTTAAAACAATAATTGTGAAGATAAGTCCTTTCATTTTTTGTTCATGAAAGCCTTCTCAGTACCAACAGGAATTATGAAAGTACCAAAGAATACGCTCTTATTATTATATACAACATGTATCCAAGATAAGGTTCGAACTTCATTACAAGAATCGGAACCAAAACTATCAAAAAGAAGGGGGGAAGAAACCCTACCTTTAAGTATCAATCGAACTCAGTCCTGAATAAGCAATAAAGTTAGGATTCTCGTGAGAGCTCTGAGTTAGAGAGGGAAATTGAATTCAAAACAAATTGATAATATTCATAAAAACAAATACTAAGTGGGGCCAATGTGCTAAGAAATCAGACGTTATTTTTCTCCAGCTCCGAAACGAAAAAAAAGTTCGAGATAATCTGGGCTTTGGATCAAAATACGAAACAAAAATCCCGAGCATATGATATTAGGAATATAAACCACGATAGATAAAGAACTATATAACTTTAAATCTTTTAAATTTATATAAGTTTCTGCTCTTAAGTCTTCCCGTGTTTGGCCTAAGCAGCGAGCTCCGTAATGAATAAAATTTTAGGTCTACCGAGTTTTTATAACCAAAGAATAACCTATCGTATAGCCGATAGGAAACATAGTTCTACTGGTTTTCATGTAACCCGATATATTACGAGGAATCTTCTGTGAGATCACATTAATACGATTCCTAAGAGGCAAAGACTCCAAAATATTACAAATTGGGGTTCGGTACTTTGAACTACCAGCTCAAAGGTCGAACGGATTAATTATCGAACCATTAGCAGATTTATATAGAATAGAGAGTTAAGAGAGTTCATAGTTAGAACTTCTATACTTGATATGAGAACCCTAATATATTTTTCATGCTTTGGCACCCTTCAATTCAGTAAAGGAAATCAACTATTTTCAGTCGATTTAAGTACATCGTCGTTGTTGTTGTTTTTACATAGCGATGAAAGCAACAAGGCGAAAAGTGACAGCAAAAGTAAAAGCAGACGAATATATGTATGTATATACGAATACTCACATATAAGTGTCTACATTTGCAAATGCACTTGCAGGGCAAATACACACAAACCGAGCATGGCGAAGTACGCACACGTGCGGCGTTGATTGCAGTAGTCAACGACAACGACAACGACAACGCGTCGTGCTGTTTAGTGGAAGGGCATCAGACAGACGACGGACCAACCGACGACGGCGACGCACACAAGTGTCAATGCACTGCGTAACCAGCCAACGAGCCAGCCAGTCAGCCAGTCAGCTCCACACTTCAGTGTTCAATCCTTTTAATTTTAAAGATATCCAACGAGACGCAGCAACGCTACTTAAAATACAAATACACGCACACAAACACGCGCAGAATATTTACAATGCGTTCGCATGCGTCTGTATGCGTTTGTATGCATTTGGTTGCGAGTCAATGAGCACTATGCCGACTCACACGTGCAGTCGTTTGGGCTGGTTGGCTGCTAAAGTTGTGCAGGTGTATGTAGCGATGCAAGGGCAGCACTTAGGGGAGACACGCGTTTAGAGGTTGAAGCCTGGCGTGATAAAGGGAGTTACTACTGGAATTAGAAGTTGGACCAACTCTCGATCTTAAAGATACCCATATCTTTGAGAAGAATCGCTTGCTAGATCGCGAAATAATGTTGACCAACTGTGAGTAGTCGAATATTGGGGTCTTTTCTGGGATTTTCGACAGCATTTGTTGATTTTAATTAGTAGTAGTTGTTTGATTCATATGCCTGAGAGCTTAGTATCTTCGGTACTTTATCCAAAATACTGTAGGAAGTAAAATAAATTGGGGTCGCCCGATACATTGAAGATTCATCCAATTTCAGATATATGCTTATCCAGAGATATCTCTTAGTGCTTATATTGAAAGCTTAGTGGCAGCTTCGAAAGCTTATTTGAAGAGCTTTTTGCTAGAATTTACAGTAACAGCATTCAAATATTCTTAGATATTTATTCCATACTAGCTCTTACCCGCGACTTCGTCCGGAACATGATAGACCAAAACTCCCAGCAAAAACCATAAAAAAATCACTAACTCAATTCAGTTTTCTGCCTACTTTCTACCCCCTAAGTGCGATGACGTGATCATTTTGATCTTCTTACCGTTTTTAGGTAACCATCAATTACCTTACTAAATTTCATCAAAATTCGTTCAGCCGTTTAGACGTGAAAGAGCAAAAGTCCTAACAAACACGACTAAAAATCACTAACTCAATTTAGTTATCTGCCTACTGCCTACCCCCTAAGAACGATGGCGTGATTATTTATAGCCTATAACCATTTCTATGTTATCATCTATCACCATACCAAATTTCATCAAAATCCGTTCAGCCTTTTAGGCGTGAAAGAGTAACAGACAGACAGAGTTACTTTCGCATTTATAATATTAATATGGATTAATGCTATTGCTATCAGTGACCATATAACCCACAGAGTTCTCAATAGTTTGGGTAGTTGGATATTTCGATAATTAAAGCTGGGTAGCTAAGCTTTCTTAAAGTCTTTATTGTCAATATAAACGATAAATTTTCCGAAGAAGTGTCGTGAAATCTTAACTATGACAGAAAAGCTTACAGTCCTCTATTTTAGATCGTTCTATCGCTGACAAGTTAGTATGAAGCCAAGCGAGCTTTCATCATAGACTTTTAAACCAATATCTAGTTCCAAGAACACCATAGCAGTTAACTCGACTCTTCGAAATTGGACTCTAATTGAGATATGGAGACAAATATAAAAAAAGTGTTGCCTACATTTAGGCGCATAACACATAATTGAAGTGTATCGAGGACACACACCTATTTTGGTTGATAATCTATTGACCCACAGTTCTATTTTGAATGATGAAGTTTCTAAAAAAATCACAAGAAAAGTAGGGACCCTCTTTTAAGAAGCTACTGCTCTCGCCTCAATCCACACAGACTTATATTTGTTGTCGTCGCTGCTTTTTGTTCTACTGATTGCCGTTGTCTGACTTCTAAGCTAATGTTGTTATTGCTGTCTGTTGCATTATTATACTTGTTGTTGTTGTTGTTATTGTTGTTCACATGCATGCATTGGCACTTGCACTTAGACGGCACTGTCGTGAACTGCATTGCACTGCGAACTAACACTGTTATTGTTGTTGCTGCTGTATTTGTTGTTACTGCCTACCCTTTAGCAAAGGGACCATTAGACCACTGGAGGCTTTCGCAACGCTTTCGCACGACAATCTGCACAGTTCACTTTCATTATAATATTTGTTGTTTTTGTTGCATGTTGCATGAATGCACATGCAAATATAGATACGGACGCATTGTGTGTGTGTTATGTGTTGCAAGTACGTTGTTGCGCTAGTTTGTTGTTGTTGTTGTTTTGCTGATTTGTTCTTTGTTTGTTTTTTCTTGCTTAGTTGCATGCATACATAACGAGACGTCGCGTCTTTAGTGGGCATTCATTTGAAATGCTCGGCAAGTAAATTCATAAGTATGTATGTATGTGTGTTGATGTTGCAACCAATGTTGCAAGCGTTCGTTCGCTCAACTCTAGCGCTGTTGTCTACCTTCTGCAGTGAGAGCCTCAACGCAATAGACTTCTTCAACTTCAAGTATTTTTTTATTTTGTTGTTGTTGTTGTTGTAGTCAAATGGCATTCAATGCAATGTCTGCATTTAATGGTTTGTGCCAAGTAATTCTTAACTTTATGACTATTTTTTTCATTTGTTGTTGTTGTTGCTTTTTTATGTTGCAATATTGTTGTTATTGCTTTCAAGTTGCAATATTGTTGTTGTTTTTTACATTTGTTGCTATTGCCGCCGCCGCTCGCATTTGGAATTCCTATTGAAGCGTTTGAATTAAGTGCAATAATAGCTATGTTGCAACAGTAACAACAACAACAACAACAATATCGCTGAATGCAATTGCACTGGCAACGGGTTGTTAAAAATTGCACAAGCAACAATGCGCGACGAACCAGTCAGGATCGTCAAGAGGCGTGCGCGAATCAGTCGTAAGTGCACTTCATTGGAGTATCTTTGAGTTTGGTGGTGATAGAGACTACCAATGGCACAGACAAAGAACTCGATGCTATATAGACTTTGGAAATATATACACCAATACAAATGTATCTAATTTAGTGTATGATCATACATGCCTACAAATATAGCTTCACATATGCATAGTTAGGCTTTAACCGCACTATCACCACTTTATGCGTATGCAAGTATTATCAAACATAAGTAAGAGGACAATTGAATAAATCAGTGAAAGATCTTGGATTTGGAATAATCACCTATTTAAGATTATAATGTCTTTAGTTATAGTTAAGATCTACTAAGACAGCTAAGAAATAGGATTTAACCATAATCTAATCAGATCGATATAAATCCTCAAAGAAGCGAAGTAACGAGATGAATAAGTGTGCCCACCAATGATCTGCTTTTAATCAAAATAATAAAAATTATATGCTAAAATCCGTCCAGTTTCGTTAAGAAAAAATAAATAAAAAAGTTACACACTTTCAAGGTTTAAGTCAGACAAAGACTTGCCGACCAATGCCTACCTTCGTTTTGTTTACTTTTTATTTTTTTTTTCCATATTTAACTAACTTTTTAGAGATCTAGGGCGCTGGCATCATGATCAACTGACCATCTCATAAAACACTCTTTCAGCGGTGGAACTCCACACCAAAATTTATTCTAATAAAGACTTTAGTTTGCATTTTCACAAGGAGATAGAGAGCTGAGAGAAAATACGTTCAAAATATTGTATGTATTTGTACTTTAACTATTAAGCTCTATTTTAGAGATTTTGGTTATATCGCAGTAACTGTAAAGTATGAATAATATAATCCCGAGGTCTCTACTTTGGCAAAACGACAGTTGTCCGTGCTAGTGTTGCTCTAAACTAGTCAAAAGCGTTCAAGGTAATATAAATGAGGTTTTAATATGGTGATGGGCCTTTCCCCAGAAGCTATAAGAAATGAATTGGACTAAAATCATGAAATCCCAGACTAGATTATACAGGGTTGTATTTACTTTACTTACAAAAGGATCTCTCGAAAGACAATGTTTTACTATAATGTGAAGTTTACTGCCTCATTTCGAAAATTCCGAACCACCGTTCCTTTCTCTTTAAGTTTCCTCGTAGTAATTTTTCTAAGAGAGCTCAGTTGAAATGACAATATTAGTATAAGACTTAAAAAAAAGGAACGAGGCACCAGTGAATACTATTCTATCTATAGAGCGATCTGTAAAGCGATTTCATTTGGGAAGCCAATGAAGCGATCAACATTGTAATCATTTTTGATTTGGAAAATATATAAAGGGTTTTTCAAAAGAGACTCTTCAAAAGTAGACCCATAGGAACAGCAAACGACGCCATATTTTTTCCCGATCTTTTAACATTTCTCTTCAGGAAGGTTTGCCATTTCATCATTAAAAGATAGAAGATCCTACAACGTGTCGAAATTATTTAAATTTACTATCGAAATTCGGAGTCAGTGGCCTCAACTTTAAGAGCGCTACATCCAATTTATGGTCGTCATAATCGCCCTGTCTAACCGCTCAACGATAACCGAATATTTTTGCCCCGAATTGGATGATCTTGACTTGGATAATATGTGGTTCCAACTGGACGACGCCACAAGCCACATAGCGAATGTCACAATCGATTTATTGAAAACCAAGTTTGATGAACGTGTTATCTCACGAAAATTGGGTTCAGCGTCTAGACTTCTGCAAGAGTGCCAGTGGTGGCCATAAAATAGAAATCGAGTTCCATACATAATGACATCGAATGTACTTTCACAGGAACAAAACATTTCATTGATATATCAAACAATTTTTTTTTATTTAAAAAAATGCAATCTGAAATAGTGGGACTGATTGAGTTGGGTCTAAAACTCAAAAACAACCAATAATGGTTGAAAAATTCGCAGTAAATTGGGAATACTGAATACTGTCGAGTTGACAGTCTTTGCCCGCATATAAGTCCAAGTCCGCTAAGGTGACTTAGCTTCGCTTGCAGTTTTAACGAAAAAGTCTGAGGCTTCTCGAGCCGCCCTCGTAATTTCAAATTGCCTTGCTCACTTACATAGGCATGTATGTATGTATGTTTGCTAGTTCATTGCAATTGAACTCCTTTGCCATTTAACGTAGGCAAATTTATTTCGCAGAAATGCACAATTGCAACAAACAAAACACACAACAAACGCAATTGTGCAATAAAATTCCAATAAAAAGGGAAATAGCATAGCTGCAGTTGGTTATACATAAATACATACATACAGACATACAGACGTGTATGTATGCTGCTAATAAAAGGGCAAATTTATGGCATCATCAAAATGTCGTGGCGCATTCTTCCCTTGAATCGTTGTTGTCGCCACTTCTCCTCCCTCTCTTCTTCACTCTTTATATGTATATTGCTGCTTCTTCTGGCTGTGTTGACTTCTCAAACGCAGTGCTTTTAATTAAGGCAATTCACCTTCTCGCGCTGCGTGCAAATTTCAAATTCAAGTTCACAACATGGCGTTTGCGTGTGTGCAGCGCGCTGGTGTGCGAGGAAGAGTGTAAATATATATATATGTACGAGTATGTGTGTGTTGTAAAGTTGTAAGCCGGAAGCATGCAATTTTATAGTTGTGGAAGGAAAGGAATTGCTAATTGGCTACAACTATACAAATAAATATGCATTTTTACATATATATGTATGTACGAGTGTACGTATTGTATATACGAAATTAACTTAGGGCAAGTAATAGATGGAATTCGGGTATGCAAATATTTATAATATATACGGCACAAACTTATATTGGTAGCTGCAATGATATAGAGGGGACCACAGCCTTTTGTGTAAAGTTCGTGACTGTCACACGACGGGTGTTGAGGTCGAGGTTCAGCAATAAAATTGAGAATTATAGAAAGAATTTAAGGTCTACCAAAGGCAGTGCGGTCACAGCTGTCATTACTTATGGGCCATAAAAAAAAATTTCTCATGAATATTCAACAATTACATAAACTTTCAACTTGAACTCCGCTATATAGGCATTAATGGGAATATTTATGCAGACGACGCTACCGGGTGTAGTTTTGTACACTCTTCGCAATAACTTATTAGAAACTTAGGCTGAAATAATTATTTTTGAATATGATATATGGATGTAGGTAAGTTGTAAGTGATTTCAAGAGATTTTGTAAGCTAGACATAACAATCCTAAGAAGAAGGCATCTATAGGTAATAACTGTATCGCAGTTATTCGGTTTTAACATATCAAGTCTTGCAAGACTTTAATTGAAGAAATATCATCAGCTAAGCTTAGAATGCAACAAGGATATCAAATATAATATCAATCTGAGAATAAAAATATATATACAAAATATTTTCGTCGGCGTTAGCCAGAACCAATATTTTTTAATGACAGTTCCGGGCTACTGTAGAGTGTTTAATAACCTCATACAACTTTACTTACTGTCTTTATACTTGAAAGGTCCTATAAAATACTTGAATTTCAAAAGGAACATAATGATCATTTTATGAAGAGTGGAGTCAGATGGATCTTCCTCAGATCTTTATGAGACTTAGTATTGGCTTGATCTCAATAAAGAGTCCGGATTTACATGGCTTCAAAAATGTTACTGAGGTGCAATGTTTTGAAGACATTATTAAGGACGATACGGGAATTTTTCATTTACTTCTTCTCGGAGAAACCGCAGAACACATGCTCGTAGTAACTGCTCTTAATATTTTAAAATTAGATCGGTAGTGGGATTTCGGCTTTAGATAGGACTTCGAGTGAGTATCAAATAGACAGATGACTAGAAAGAATAGGGATACTATAAGTTTACGAAATTCTATATAGAAACTCTGTTGGAGAGACTTGTCTTTCATGGATATATATATACATTCTTAGCACTTCTAGAATTTGGAATACAACTGACAATATTTAAAGGAAGTGCTCTCATCCCAAAGCAAGATAATGGGTTAAGACAAATTAAATTATTGTATTTTTGATTATCATAGGTTATTGTTGTAGCGGCTGAAAACGATACTCACCTACAACAATTTGCCGAATTGACAGCTATTGACTGGAAAAAATAACCGTGGTCTGATCAAGTAAACTAGACTCTCGTGGGAACATATGGTATCATGGATATCAAGTAACGGTTGAATGATGGAGTTATTAAAAGTTTCTTAAATATTGATAGAATCCGGTGTCGGTTTTTCAAAATTGCGGATCCAACATGGCGGGCACTTTTTTGAAAAATCCATCGGAATCTCTTGAATTTCGTAACTCGGGGGGTTTTCGGGGTTGCTAATTACGAATCCGGTGTCTGTTTTTCCAAAATTTAAAATGAAGGATGCAATATGGCGCATTTATAAAATGTGTCCCAAATATTGTTTCACTATTTGGATTTTTAAAAAGCTATGTCAATTTCTTAATCAGCGAATCCGAGAATCCCCAAGTAACGAGATTCAAGCGATTCCGATGGATTTTTCAAAAAAGCGTCGGCCATATTGGATCCACCTATTTGAATTTTGAAAAAACCGACACTGGATTCGTAACCCATACCCCGAATATCGAGTTTCAAGTGAATCCGATGTATTTTAAAAATCGCTGTCTACCATATTGGTTTTCTGGGGTTATTTTTTCTCATGAATATTTAACAGTCGCCCCCCTGATCTGGTGGGGTTAAATGGACCGTGGACTTGGATTCACCCCAAAAGCAAGCACATAGTAAGATCCTCAGGTCATGTAAAATTTTGTGTGGCTGTGTTATTGATAGGAATTAATGACAAATAATTATTTATATAAGATTTGTATGAGAGGTATATTTTAAGGAAGACTATTAGACCAGAGTACCAGCGCCAAAATGTAAAATGTCTGGCGGTATAAGAGGGTAAGAAGGGTGTATAAATTAAGGACACCTGGTAAAATATTAAAAAAATGGTATTGTGGTTTCAAATCAGAAATAAATATAATAGCATGAAATTTTCTTCCAGTTTTCGAATTAAATGGTCGTTCTTACTGAAATGTTTTCTCTCTTCCGAAAGAAACTACAAAATAATATTAATACCTATAATCACGAAAAGAAGTTCTTAAAATTTTTTCGAAGAACTAAAAATGAGTTATTCGAAATAAAATATCTTTTAAGCAAACCACATTTGGCCCCCAATTCTCACAAGACTTTTTTTTATACTCGTATATGTACATGACTTTTTGTTCGTAATTTGCGATCGATTAAGCAAAATTAAATTTACGCCCTCTTAATTTTCAGAATTTCATAAATTAAACATTGAATACAAACGCGACGAAAAAATTGCGCAAAAAGCCAATGAATAACAACAAAATAAACAAAAAACTAATAAAGCAAAAAAGAAACAACAACAAAAAAGCACAACATAACAACAACAGAGCGGGAGCAGTCAATCACAGCACAATGCCAGAGAGATTTTCCACACGACTGCACATGTATAATTTTCCAAAGTTCCACGCTCCATAAGCGCATATGTACTTGGCGGCGGCGCTGCTTGTTGTTACTGTACGTACATATATAGATGATTGTGTGTATGTTTGTTTGTAGGTGATTATGCGGTGTGCGCCCGATTGCCGTGGCGACTGTGCGGCTGCTCGCTTGGCATTTTGTAACTGTGTCAAGAATCAACCTCCCAGCGCAATGTCTCGCGGCCCGACGTTCGCTAGCTGCTGGCAGCCAGCAAGCAGCGCGTAATATTGCACGCTTGGTTGGGCGCAAGTGAGCGAGCGAAAGAACGTTCGTTCTTATTTCTATGCTTTATTCATTTCATTGTTGTTGTTGTGGGTATTCATAATTCTCTGGAGGTTTTTTTGTTTTTGCTTAACGAAGAAACTTCAATGCTGCTTTTGGATTTGGATTTACTAGAACATGAAGTGAACGGCAGCAACGGCAAAATGCGATTGCACAGAACCAAACACAGACACACATACATATCGCAAACACACCGCAGCCATCAAAGCTTGGCCAAATCGTTTGTGTGCCACGCAGCTGCTGCTGCTGCCGCGGCAGATTACCGCGCAACTAACTTAATGCTTGTATGTGTATGTTGGTGTGTGTTGGTGTTTATGGAGCACAAGGTGTAACCGCAAGTTATCAGAGGCAACAACAATAATGCGAATTATGGCAATGCTTCAGCTGCCTGATGAACTCAATGCTGACGGTTGTTCGGTTTGGCGGCGCTATCTTATGTAGCTACTTGCTACACATTGCCACTTTTTGTTGTTGGTGTTGTTGCAAGTGTGTTTGTAATTGTTTTGGGCTTACAGTTTGTTACATTGTGCGGTTTATACGGCTTGTTTGTGCTGTTCATCTCGTACATTGTGTGGCAATCAGCAATTCAGCGTGATAAACAGAACAGAACCGAACTGTATTCAACCGGTCAATACAACTAAATATATATACAAACAAACATACATATATACATACATGTGTACTCGCACGGAAGCCGCAACAACATTTGGTTGCACAACAACAAAAGAAGCGCACTAAAAAATGGCAGCGCTACATATTAGTTGTTATTGTTGTTGTTTTTTCCTTTATTTTCGTACGCCATTAAAAGTAAATTAAAAACTGTTGAAAGGTGCGTCTCGGCGCTGACATTGTTGAGATGAGTTGTTGTCGCCGGTTGACGCTTTCGAAAGTGTGACTAAAGTTTCGTTTGTAATGCGCTTTATTTAGCCTTCAATAATGATTTCGACAATGTAAGGTGAGTGTTAATTTGTGTTTTAGTCAACCAAGCGTTGCAAAGCGTTAATAAAGTTTTTTGGGCTGCAGAAATTTTCCAATTGTTTGACACCCAATTTGAAATATATCACAAATTAAACATTATAAAAATAGGTGGCAACCCTTTTTCAAATAATAAATCAGTCTTTAATTGTTGGCGCAGCTTTTAGTTGGCAAAATAATAGATTTACAATTGAAGTATTCTCAAACAGCTTCAATTTGACATACATGTTGTGATGATTTAGCCAAGTAACATTATAAAACCAGTTGGCAACTCTAGAAAATATTTTTTAATTAGTTATTAATATTTCTTTAATATCAACATAAATTTTACAAAACTAAAATGTTCAAAAGTAGTTTGATTGATATACTTTAAGTGAGTAAAGGCGATTTCAAAAGTTGGCAACTCTATTTTGGTTTATTTAATTTTGATTTTATTTTTTAATTTCAATAAATTTTTTTTTATTTTTCAATTACACTCCCAAAACTAATTATATTAAAAATTATTTTATTTAAAAATTCATAAATTTAACGTTACAAGTTGGCAACCCTATGGCAAATATTTAGATTTTCGTTTGGAAATTTGTAAAATATTGTTCTTTATATCAAGATTGAATATCTTTCTTGAAGATTTTAATGAAATTTCTTCACTTTGGTAGCTTGAGAACAAATCTTGATCAACAAGTTCCATCTGAAAGACCGTCTTAAAACCTTTTGTCTTTGAAAAACACTATTTACCAAGGCGTAAAAGTCTGACTGCCAAAATAATGGTTGTGAAACCCGTACCAAATTGAGAACTGAGTAAAAATAAGACTGAAAAGAGAATAGTCTCCAAGTCTCCAAGTCTCCAATAGTATTATTTTGTTCAACCATATATTCGAACTATCTTCGGACGTTCAAGAGGAACAAGAACCATTTAAAAACATATAAAGAAGCTTTCTATACGCCATAGATTGTAGTAACGGTAGTAATAGTTCATCTAAGAGGTGGATCCACAACAATCTGATGTGAAATTTTTTTAACTTGCGACTGTTTGACATCTCTCAATCGATTGTTGAACAGGCAATTTGAGCTCTCATCGAAAACTTTGTTCAATGAAAAGATGCAATTAGGTTACATTATTCTAGAAGAGATGGGGTTATATTTGGTATCCACCGATTTGAAAGTTAAAATTATAGCGACTCCTTTTTTCATAGTTAGATTACTTTAATTCTAATTGAAAAAAGTGAGAACAAGAAAAAACGTTAACTTCGGCAGTACCGAAGCTAATATACGCTTCACAGGTGCATTTCTTTTAGTAACAATGTGTTTAAGCAAATCTAAAGACGTAAGAAAAAGTAAGTAAAAAAAAAGAAAACATTTTACTAATTCTATTTAGCCGGGTTGTTTGTAGAAACATTAAGGTCATAAAGTTAACCGATTTGAACAATTTCTTCGGAGATTATATTATTACCTTAAGCAGTAATCCATGTCACATTTCGTGAAGATACCAGGTCAAATGCGAAAATTTTCCATACAAGCCCTTGATTCCGATTGTTCAGTTTGTATGGCAGCTATATACTATAGAGAACCGATCTGAACAATTTTTTCGGAGATTAAATTATTTCTATGAGCAATAACTCACATCAAATTTCAAAGATATGTAGTAAAATGCGGAAGTTTTCCATACAAGCCCTTGATTCCGATCGTTCAGTTAGTATGGCAGCTATATGATATAGTGGTCCGATATCGGCAGTTCCGACAAATGAGCAGCTTCTTAAAGAGAAAATATCATCTGCAACATTTCAAAACGATATCTTAAAAACTGAAGGACTAGTTCGTATATATACAGACAGACGGACGGACATGGCTAAATCGACTCAGTTCAGCATACTGATCATTTATATAAATACTTTATAAGGCTCCCGACGCTTCCTTCTGGGTGTTACAAACTTCGTGACAAACTTAATATACCCTGTTCAGGGTATAAAAATAACATCGATAAGTACTTGTTTAGGGGCGTTTTCTACCCTGACCAGCCAAGCCAAAGAGAAGTTAAATTGTAAATAACCCGATAGGTGTCGCTGAGCTCAACATACTGAAACTCAATGTAATATATCGCATAGGCCCCACAGCAAATAAATAATTGCCACATAAAAAATAGGCCATTAAATGCGAACTCTCTCAGTTTCTCAAAAGTTACTGCCACTGTTACTGTCAACTTCAAGTTCCAAGATAATGCCGCTGGTATGGTTGGAGAGAAGAGAAGCTAATGGCGTTGACCTCCTTACGCATGATTTCCACGCACAATCCACACACATATCAAAACTTAGTGACACACTGAGCACCGAGCACCGAAATGTCAGAATGAAAATAATATATGGCAACAGCTGAAATTCAAGCTGGAAACTGGTGTTGCCACACAACAACAACAACTAACAAAACAGCAGTGAATTTCCGCCTAAAAAACGGCAAAGGCAAGGAGGAGCAAAGAAAAACCATCTGCGACACAGACACGAAATGACAAAGCGCGCCAGCGAGCGAGTGGTTGTAAGGGCGGAGTGGACACAGTTAGCGGGCAAGGAAGTAGCTGAACTTTGTAAGACGACATGACATGCCTTGTGAATGAATGGAGCTTACGCAGCGTGGTGTGTGTGAGTGCCAGCGTGTGTTTGTGTCAATAAAGGTGCAGAAAAGTAGGTCAATTTGGTAATAATGCAAAAGCAAAAAGAAAAAAGAAAATCAACCAAAAAATGCGAAAAGACAAATGGTAAAATGGGCAAAAATGAAGTGACTGAGCCCAGCGAAGTTGGCGACACACGCGTAATGGCGATGACTTACATAAATGAGAGATGTGTCGCATGGAGCGACAGTTGGCTGACAGGCGAATGGATGGACGGACGGACAGACGGATGGAATGATAGCTGGATGGATGAACGTAGGGACGCTTGCGACACACAAACAATAATTTCAGATAGTACGTGCAGAAAATAGGGATTTTTGAGTCCAAGGCAATATCGGCAAGCAGCTGCTACAAACAACAACAACAACAACAGCGCAATCATGATGGCCAATTTTTCACTTCATGAACCTTCAGCAGCTTGAAGCCGTAAACTGCTGTTGCTGCCTCAAGGTTGAATAAGCACTTAGCGCGCACAGAGCAAAGCGCGCAGAGAAGAAAGAGTGGCAGTCAAGGCAGTCAGAGATGATGGTTGAATTGATGGTGATGAAGCTGAAGCTGCGACTGTGACTGAGGCTGAGGCCGAGGCTAGCGCTGGGCTTGACATTGAGGCCAAAGTGTATATTCCAAAAGACCCATGGACCATGGGATGAAATGCCAACTTGCACACACACATACATGCATACATACAAATATATACAGCGACGGCAGTTACGCATGTCAGCACATTTATTTTCCGTTTATTTTTATCTTTTGTTCAACAATGAGGTCAAATTGTTGTATTTTTCTTGTTTTTGTATTTTTCATGTGCTTTTCTTTTACACACACGCACACACACATTTGTTGCTGTTGTTGTGTTTTTTGTTGTGTTTGCCGGCCGCTTATTTATTTTATTTATCTGTTTGTTCATTTTCGGGGTCAATTTCTGATGCCAGTGACTTTCAGTTGGTCTCTCTGTGTGTGTGTTGTAACTTTATTGCCATATTATTGTTGCTATTGTTGTTGGTTCTGCTGCTAACACCTTAAATGATGTTTAGTAGCGCTTGGACGGCAACAACAATGTGGATTGTTACATTCTTTTTTTGGCTTAGTTTGTACCAAAAACCGAAAAGTATGTAAACCCACAAATTACCAAGTAATGTGTTTGGGCACATACATATAAACACAAATACTTAATTATTTATACATATATATATATATTATCCACAAAAGTATGCTTTCCCCCCCTACATTTACATAAAGCAATGAAATTTTTATGAAACTGGCACACACACACATTGCTTGCCACATTCTTGAAAGGGCCAACATTTTCGCCTGCTCTAGATAGGCGCGCCACCCAACGAAGTAAAGCCGACAACGAGTATTAAGCAGCAGCGACCTATTTTCGAGATTTACTTTATGGAGCCATAGCCATAGCCACCAGCACCAGCACCACGGAGTGTATAAAGTCAGGCGCGCGTGTGGCGAAATGTTGCAAGTGGCTGAGCGCATATATTCGTACAACTTGTTGTAACGGCATAAATTGGTGGCACATTTACGAGTTGGGGAGTTGGGAGTTGCCACATGATTGTTTAACTTTTTTCTTTTTTTCTTTTTCTCTTTTTCGTATTTTTTTCTTTTTTATTTGGGTTACTTGTATGTAAGTAAAGCAGTTAATTTTTTTGTGAGGCTGAAAGCCGTAATCAAAGTTGAAAAGTATTGCTGTAAATATTGAAGATCTGTCGATTGTATGAAATAAAACGTAATTGAGCACGAGTCAAAGCAAAAGTTATTGAAGTGCTCTTATTTCTGCTTATATTTGTTTGAGATGAAAATATGGAAAATCATTTTGTGTTCTGTAATCATTCATATGTGTAACAGATCAATAAACCCTTGGGAAGATAAAATAATGAATTTGAATTTTATTGAATAGAAAAAATTAATAATTTCACTGAAATTTTTAGAAATAAAATTTTTGTCTTTGAAAAATATTATATTATTTTCTTTTATTTTATATTTAAGCACTTTTATTCGCTTTGTAAAATGATGATTTCATTGAGAAATTATGGCTTAGCCAAATGGGTAAGATTAAAAAAAAATTCGATTCTTCGTTTTTAACCTTTCAATTGCTTTAGAAAATCGTGAAATATGTACTCATCTTCAATATGGTCTGATCAGAAGATGTTGTCCTAGATATTGCCGTGTTTATTGTATTCCAAAATTAAATAGTTGGTGAGCTTTCAAGTTAGTAATAGCGTTTTTATACAGCCAAATTAATTGATCAATAAAAATTTTTATTGAGAAAACTTTTTTTGCCTTTTACACTGCCAGCTACTCGATAACCGAACAGCTGTTATGCATTTTTGTTTTTGCTTTTCATAAGAAGTTGGTAAGTTTCATCAGCTGATTGATATTTTTAGCAGCGACATCTACCGTAGCTTTTTTTATCAAAAAATACAGCCAATCGCAGACAAAGAACGTATATATAATTACAAATACGGTCTTTGTCGCAGAGTTGCATTTAATTTTCAAGTCGATTAAAATTCAATTAAAAATTAATGTAGATTTTTATTTTGTATGGTAAATCGATCTTAATAAGCGTTTTAATCGAGCAGAGGCCGGTTAATTGATCAATTAGCTCCTGTGTAAAAAGGCTATTAGGAAGCTTCGAATATATATACATATATTAAATGACAGAATTTCATCGTAAAATATTGTATAAAACAATGGAAAAAATTTAAGAAATTAAAAGTGTAAGATGGGTTGAACTAACTACACAGTTCCTCGAGTTATTTTAATCTGATTTATATTATTAGTAAAGGAGATATCAGAGTATATTAATTTCTATTTATTATAGAGTGAAACAGATTACATCGGAGGATTATAACTTATGTTGTATACATACATACTTACAATATATGAAGAATGAATTTTGGTATGAGTGGGATATAAGATTTTATTCGAAGCGCAGACACGATCTAAATGATGATGAATGAATGAAATGATGAATGAATCGTATATAATGATTACTGAAAATCATAAAATATGGAATGCTGTAATACGATTTGGTATAGATAGAACATACACACCAGTACGTAGTCTTAATTAAGGGACAGCAAAGATAATGATAATTTGTTTTTTATTAGTTTTTCAGTTAAAATTTATCATAGAAACCTACTAACTATTTAATCTATTGAACTGTGGAGAAATGAAAAAAATGGAACTTTAAATGAAGGCATTAAAAATCAAAAAAAAAAAATATTAAAACTAAAAAAATGAAATGGCGAAATTGAAGTCAATCATTTGAGAAAAAATATAAAAAAACTTATTCCAAATTTTTTAATTTTTTTAGCAAACATTTAGGTTAAATTGCAATTAAAAAAAATTTATATATAAAAAATATTTAAAAAAAATTCATAAAATAATAAAATAAAAATGTATCTTTTTAGCCAAATATATGAATTTAATATTTTTATATACAATATAAATAAATTTACTATTTTTATCTACTCTATATATCTTTTAATTTTTACAATTCAAATCAATAGCCATTAACACCTGCTGCGATTTTAATCAACCATCATATATAAGACCTACGCAATTTCCACACGAACCTTCACCACCGAAATTTCATTAAATATTTTTTTAATACACAGCTAAGATAAATCCGACGCACACATACATACATACAAAAGCATAAACGAATAAAATTTAACTGCATTCGTAACCATTTCTCCACATTAAAGGTGCTTTGACCTTTCAACCTCGACAGCAATGACCTTTTTATGCGCTTGTGTATAAAAACAGCTACACACACAGCCATACAAACATAATTCACACATACACAACGCGCGCATACGACACTAAATCTTTTGCTAAGTGAACAATATCTTATCTCTTTTCCGCAATTCGATCAAATATACGCACACAACGACACACACGCACCGGAATATTTCCGCACAATATTAAGCGCCAAGCTGAAAAAAATATGCGTGCGTAGATACACCTTCCAGCAACAGCAAGAGCAGCAGCAGGTATCTATTTTATCGACAAACACATTAGACGACATATAAACATACGTACATATATAAATGCGTGTAGTATGCTTGCTCCCCACACAACCGACTGTAGCGGCGCGCGCGTGTAATCAATGCCTCACAGCAGACACTTGCTGCGCTGCCGCTCCGCATGTTTCTATGGTTGTGTGTGTGTGCGCGCGCCGCGCATATCCACACCCCAACAGCGGCGCGTTCATTAAACAATTTCGAGCGCTTCTTCGCCGCTGCTACTATAGCGCGTTGATAGCGCTGGCCGCGCGTTCAAGGCGGTTCGCGGCGCCGCGCGCGCTCTAACTATGCAAACTAGCGCGCGGTATGCCGCGCCGCGCCGCGTCGTAATACATGTTTGTGTGTGTATTTCTGTTTTTTAATTTCACAAGCGTGTGCGTTATGCCGTGTTGCGTTTTATATATATTTTTTCTATTTTATTTTCTCTCTCTGCCGTTTTATAATCATAATCACTTTTTTTTCGCTAGTATTAGTATTCATTTTTTTTTTTCATTTTGTTTGCTGTTTTGTGCGTTGCCGCCGCGCGTCGAATTTTGCGTTGAGCGCGTGCTTTTATTATAGCGTTTACCCAATTCCATTGTGTGTATTTCATTGCATAGTTGTTGTTGTTTTTATTTTCACGTCTGTTTTCGGTTGTTGCTTTTGCCATTTGGCTAGGCCTTGAACTCAGCGCTCACAGTTTATTGGCCGTTTTACTACAAATACCGTTTTTGTTGCTGTTACTTTTTATTAATTTTAGCGGTACTATTTCGCTATTTGTCTGACGTCGCGCCGAGCTTGGCTGCGTTTTTATTTGATTTCATTCTTTTTTGTGTTAATTTTTTTCTTTTTTTTTTCGAATTTCACATACAACGCGCTGCCGCGCGGCATAGTAACTAACTACTACGATGATACTTTGTGGTAAGTAGATTATTTGTGTGTGAGTGTGTGTGTGTGTGTAGCGCGCTTAGTCAGATAGTTGTTGTTGTGTTTCTTTTTTTTGTTTTCTTTAATTTCGCATATCTCTGCGCTGAAGCTTCACTTTTGTCGCGCGGCTTACTGGTCCGCACGCACCGTTTGTTGTTTGCTTTTTAGGTGGTGTTGCCACAGCGCGTTCAGTTCAGGTATTTAACGTGAATATTTATGTAGCGCTTTTTATTGTTGTTTTTGTATTGGATTGAGGATATATGTATATTATATGCATATGAACGCCTCCTCAGAGCTCTCAGCAGCAGCTGCAGTATGCAAATTGGCAATAATTTATTTTTTTTATTACAAAATATATTTGCCGTTGTTGTTGTAATTTTCAGAAAATTTCGCCATGGCGCATAGGCGCTTATGAAACAGCTGTGCGTCTCTACATATGTATGTATTCAACAAAACAAATTGCAAGCTTAAGCGCCTAACTGCATGCGAGCAAGCGCACGCGGCACAGGGCGGCTTGTGCAATCACACAACGAGCGCTTGTGTGTTGTTGCTACTTTTATAGTCTTTTCGGATTTCGTTGTCTACTTATTTATTTATTTATGTGATTTGTCTGTTGTTGTTGTTATTGTTGTATTTTTCGTGTTTTTTCCAGCCATCTCATTTGTATGTAGGCTGCACACGGTGCGGCGCGGTGCGTGTACGTGCGTGCATTGCGCGACCTTGAACTGCACACGGCTTTCGGTAGACCATTTCTAACCTTTTTTGTTGTTGTTTTCTTTTTATTTTTATTTTTCATTTTACTCCGTGTTTTTTGGCTTGAGTAATGTTAACAGCTTCGCAAGATTGATAAGTACGAATAAAGCACAAATCGATTTGAACGCCCATCACACAATAGCGACAAGGCTTAGAGTGAGCGTTGTGAATGCTGGTGGCAATGGCGGTGAAGGTGAATTAAGGAAATGAATAAAGTAAATATAAATATAATTTTGTTCGATTTTTTTTGCGTGCTCAATAGAAATTGGGCCAAAAAGGTGATGGAAATTTTCGGAAAAAATCGTTGGGATTTCTTAACAATGGATATAGCGCTGATTGTTGGTGGAGAGCGAATGATTTTTGATGGAACTGCTGTGAAATGGTGTTAGAGAGCGAGCTTAAGATATTTTATTTTTGTAAATAAATCTTAGTATTATAAAATATAATATTTGACAGACAATCTTTTGAAATACCCAAGAGCTCAAGCTTTAACTTGCGACTCCTCGGTGCTTCGGCTGCAATCGTCTCGAAAGTTATGAGTATGAACAAAATTCGCAGATTCGGTTATGAAAAGAAATACGAAAAAGTTAACCAAAAGATCATGGAACACAATTATTGGAACAAACGCACAGAATATTGGTCTTCGAGACTCGAAGTTCGATAAATTTTTACATTTTACTAATAAATCAATAATGACGATGATAGAATAATGCCATTCATACCATATTGCTAATGATAGATTTTCTTTCTGGTGGTATCTTTTTGGGGTTCCGAAAATCTATAAAACATGTCTTCGAAATATTTTTTCTAGATTCTTGAGGAATTTAATGTCTAAAGTAATACCTTATACCATACCATAGCTCATGACTCAAAACCAAACCTTTTTCGAATGAACCATGGTCTCAGTTTGGTGAGATATCTGGATGACTATAAACCAGTCTCGAGTCGTGTAAAATGGAGCTTTTTAATATAACAATTCTTTCATTTAATACAACTTTTAACAGTTCTGTGAGTTCTTATGACACACTTCAGTGGTTCTTGAAACTATGAAACATGTTTGAAGAAGCTTTTCTGCTGAATCGAACGTCAACATGGAGGTCTTCAAGGAAGTAATTAGCAATTATCTTTAGAGATTACGTGAAGTCTAATCGCGACGAAAATTGATCGCTTTATTTCAACTTCTAGCTGGATAAACATATTTTAAAGTACTAGGCAATGTAAGTGAATGCAATAATTCTAACTGCGGCTTAAATAACCCATCGAACCCATTTTTGGAAAGGCAGTAAGTCTAAAGTAAAGTTTCTGCAAATCAGAAAGTGTCGGGACAAAGATGATTTTAATAATTTTAAGTACTTGGCCTTTAAGTACTTGATTTCTGGAAACATAGGACTTATTTTATATTACTATTCCCAAAATTTGAACAAATTTATTTCGGAAAACACAATAGAAAGTTAAAGTTATTCTTAAGGGGTTACATGAGTTTTGTCGCGTATTATGGCCTATTATCAATATTTTTTTTTCATGTAAAAATATTTATTTAATTCAAACTTTTTTGTCTTTTAGATATATATTTAAAGACTAATTTCTGAAAATTTCAAAAAAAAAAAGTAAAACTCCTCCATTGCGACGTCATTTCCGGTGACCCCTCGAAAAAAAGGTGCGTCCGCTTTGTCAGCATAACTCCTGACAGGATTATCCAAAATGAAAAAACAAAAATAAGTGTTTTAGGTAAGACCATAATCTCGTGCTTGAACGAAGCTAAGACAAAAAAAGTGAAAATTGAAATTTTGGCAGACATTTTCCAAAAAAAAAAAATAAAAATTTCGTCAAAATTTCTGGACATTCTGTTTATTTTAAATAGTTAATAGCTAATAGTTGTAATTAAAAAAAATAAAATCCTTCTTTCAAGCACTAGTAAATTGTATCTCAAACACCTGTTCAAAATTTCATCAAGATCGGTTGAGTAGTTTTCGAGAAAAATTGACAACCGACTTTGAAAACACTGTTCCGAGAAAAGCGCGTTTAAAATTTTGCGTAACAATAATAACTGACTTGGAGCGCAAACCTTCCAAAAGCTGTATCTCCGAAGCAATTTTTCGGATCGACTTGAAAATTCAGGACAATATTCTTGAGATGTAGAAATTAATACCAAACCAAAACCAAAAAACAAAAAAATCGATTTTTTGAATCCACGAACCCATGTAATCCCTTAAACTATTCTTCGACCACCTTTATAAAAATGGTTGTCTTAATCAGTTTAGAAGAAAGAAAAAATTATACAAGATTGCTTTCTGATTAAAAAAAATTAAATAAAAATATAAAATAAAAATAAAATTTTGACATCAATTCTCCAGAATTAACATCATTAACTCCTTTTTTTCTCCAAAGCAAAAACACCAAAAAAAAAACAATTTCCAACTTAGTTCCCAAAAAATGTACGCTTCACTGTACAAATATTTATTAACCCACTTGCCCTTGTAGGAATCTGTCTGTCCATTGCAACGTTGGTGTTCTCGCGCATCAGTATGCAGAGGAGCAAACACCAACCAAAGTAAGGCGTAAATAAATAAATAAAATTTCTGCAAGTTTTGCTAAAAGTTTTCACTTTCCTTACCAACTTAATATATGCCTGCTCATTGCTTTTGTGCCACGGCAGCAGCAGCAGCAGCGACGCAAAGCGAGAAACAAAAGCAAATGTAAAGCGAGCAATAACAACAACAAGCAGATTACAAATATTGTTTGCACGAGTACAACAATACAACAAACACAAACACAAACACAAAACAGTTAGCAACAGTAGCAGGCAAGAGAAATATTTAAGAATAAAACAACAACAACAAATCGACTACAGTTTGGCAGGATGAGAGTTCATTAGCATAAGCAACATTTGTCCTTGTGCCGCCACACCAAATATGTATGCAATAAAACTAAAAAAACGAAGCAGCAGAACACAAGCAAAAGCAGAAAATAAACAAAATATGGAAAATATATACATACATACATAGGTAGATGTATGTTTGAGTGTGTGTGTGTGCAGCGCATAATGTTTGCGAGCGTTTGCGTGTCGCATTTGCGAGTGGATAGGGGCGTTTGGTTTGTTAGCGGGCAATGGCGGCTCAAAAGTCAAGCACTACCGAAAATTAGCAAACATTGAATTACTTAAGTCAACACAAAAGTGTACAATATACCCAGAGTGTATAGTATGTGTGTTTGTCTACAACAACAACAACAGCACAAAAGTCATGAAAAAAGAGGAATAGCGCAAATATTAATAAAAAATGAGACCGTGAATGCTGGCCAAGCCTACACTGAGTAGTTATGCAGACAGACAGCGTATTCGGGGTATTTGGGGCGGCAAGGCTGAGTTTTCCAATTGGCATGCCAATGTGGGGACGAAATCATTCTTCTGCGAAGGGTATATTTGAAATTAGATATGAGCACATACACACATCGATCACTCATCATTTGTTATTGAAACCGGTGAAGAGCGAAGAATTCATGATATTAAGGACAAAAGTTCTATAAACATAATTTCATTTTTTTAGTGCGTGCAGTGCTTTGATTTTTTATCCGATTTTTTTTTTTAAATTAATGGATAAAATTAATATTAAATTAAATTTATTAAAAAATATTAAAAGTAATTTGGTAACCCAAAAAATTATATATATACTAGCTGACCCGGCAAACTTCGTTCTGCCCAAAATAGATTTTTTTTCATTTCAAAAATTACACCGGTATTGGTTTTAATAGAATATGAACGATTTTTCTTAATGCTTTTTGAATTTAATTGCTTGAAAAATGCTACTCTTTTCAATAATGCTGACACATCACGTCCAGGATTTGTTGGCCATTTAATAAAATTAAGTTTGTACTATTCTCATTCAATTTTATTAGTTTTAATCGAGTCTCGAAAATATATAATTTTAGTACATATTTAGTTTAGGGCTGCACGGTACACGATATTTTTGGTTTTCTGTTCCGTGGCGTAAATAAACAGTGAGGAAGGTTTTCCAACACAGGAACACGCCACATAGAGCTGGCCATGTGAAAAGCAAGACATTTCTAAATTTATGCCGCATACTTCCAGCGACTGCCCTTGTGACTTGTTTATTGTCATCGCAAATGCAAGTTTCACTGGGAACTGGAAACGTCTGAATTGGAATGGCAAATCTGTTGAAGTTAATGGAATTCGGGGAAGTAAGCATTCCTCTCCCTTGAACGGGTCTTTCAAAATGCTTGCCGTTATTAAATTGTCCATTAGCTTGGTCACAATCAGTCGAGTACCATTGCACAGTTTGGGAGCATGAAGATTCCGTAGCATAATAACTACAGACCCAACTTTGAGACGCAAATTATGAGGCGGCATACCAGGCGGCATCAAAGAGTTTAAGAACTCCACTGGGTAATTTACTACCTCGTTTTCATTTTCAACGCGATCGATTGATTTATATGACCGCAGATCTCCCGGAATTTGATTTTGAATCGTCCAATTCAAGTCGTTGACATCCATATTTTTTGCTACTAAAATTGCGCGCGTGCTTAACCAATCGCAGTTACCATAATTTTGAGCAATATTTGGATATACACTACTGATTAGTTCATATTTAATAGATGTGAATTGGATTTCATATTTATTAGTTGGAATCGATATTAATCCACTGCAAGGATCTATCGGAACTTGTCCATTTCCGATTCGCAGCAGCTCTTTTGAAAACACCTCCGCAATTCTATCGTTTTGCAGCAAAACTCGCATATTCATGGTAAATGAAATGGTTTTAACAAACCTCCACAAATGCGATGACTTCAGACATGCGTTTAGCTCATCCGCTGCTGTTGATTTTGGAATCACGGGAAGTGTTTGTCTAAAGTCGCCCGACAGCAATATCATCACTCCTCCAAAGCAACGATTATTGTTGCGCAAATCTCTCAGTGTTCGGTCGAGTGCTTCTAATGATCGTTTGTGGGCCATTGTGCATTCATCCCATATGATTAAATTACATTTTTTTAAAACTTGTGCCATTGCTTTGAAATATTGCAAACAGGACTTTCGTGTATTTGCAAGTTTAATGGAAGCTTTAATGCTGAATGTGCCGTTCTTCCACCTTCTAACATTGTTGCAGCAATCCCGGTAGATGCAAGAGCTAATGCAATACCACCTTGACCACGTATTGCTGCTAGTATTAAAGACAATAGGAACGTTTTGCCAGTCCCGCCGGGCGCATCGAGGAAAAATATGCCACCGTTTCCACTATCTACAGCATTTATTAGCTGATTGTACGCACTGCTTTGCTGTTCATTCAACAGTGGAACATTTGTTTGTACTTGTTGTTGCAAGTGAGTTATATCGTAAGCACGCTCGCGTTCCAATTCGCGACTCACTAAATCCCTTGTTTGACGACTTGGTGCCGGCATATGAACTTCAATCAATAGTTTTCCACTCATAAGTAAACATAAATCTTCAATAAGGACTAATGCCTCATTGTAGATGTCAGCGTTCATTTGTAAGTCGACATTTCTCGTCGCTAATCGCAGGCGATGCAAAATATCTTCTGCCAAGTCATCTTTGTAAAAGAAAAATAGCACGTAACACAACCAAAATTACGATATAACCGCTACTGTCACCGATAAATAAACAAAAATAGCAAGAAACAACCAAAATGTCGTGCTAGGTGGAAAATGAGATAAATATATGGTGGATTAACAACCAAAATAATTAAAGATTGTATGGGTGGCTCCACGCCCCCTTTTTCGATAACGCCAAGTTTTATGTGTGAGAATAATGTTATTTCCTATAGCTCTATACCAATTTTCATGTTCCAACTTTAAACACTTTTGAAGATATTCACCTTGAAAAATTCAGTTTGTATGGGAGGTGCCACGCCCCCTTTTCCGATTACCCCTTCTTTTATGTGTAAGAAGGCTTTTGATACCATATAGGTCTATACCAATTTTCAGGTCCCTACCTTGAACCCTTTCACAGATATTCTGCTTAAAAAATTCAGTTTGTATGGGAGGTGCCACGCCCCCTTTTCCGATTACCCCTTCTTTTATGTGTAAGAAGGCTTTTGATACCATATAGGTCTATACCAATTTTCAGGTCCCTACCTTGAACCCTTTCACAAATATTCTGCTTAAAAAATTTAGTTTGTATGGGAGGTACCACGCCCCCTTATTCGATAGCCCCCGGTTTTATAGGTGAGAGTGGTGTTGTTATCCTGTAGCTCTGTACCAATATTCATGTTCCTAGCTTAAACACTTTTGAAGATATTCGACTTGAAAAATTCAATTTGTATGGGAGGTGCCACGCTCCCTTGATATTTTGTTTTTATTTTTAGATGTTGGCCGATTCTCATAGATACCGGATAAGCACACAAAATTTCATCAAAATCGGTCAAGCCGTTTCGGAGGAGTATGGGAACGAAAACTGTGACACGAGAATTTTATATATTAGATATTTTTTAAGAAATGTTATCAACGAATCACTGAAGAAGTACTCCGTTAAATCTTTAAGAAGTAATTTATACTATAACTCAATATTATTAGATAAAAAATAATAAATGAAGGCTAGCTTTGCGAAAAAATTCAACTCTTATACTATCAAAAAACTTGATTTTCTTCTAGAGGGAGAGAGACTGCGGCTTAAAGCAGAAAAATTATAATTGAGGTTAGGTTTACCGATAGAACTGTTCGTACAGGGTATTTTGAGGATGTTATCTTCAGAATTGAGTTGGAACTGCTTTCTGATTCAGGCTCGATAAAGAGGTTAGGTTAATTCAAGACACAATGGAATATAAACCATATTTTGATAATTTTGGTATTGGATCTTGGTAGTGACTTATAAAAAATGCTCTAGCTGATATAGTTCCTTCTAAAAATATGAAACATTAAATTGAGGTTAGGTTTGTCAACTGAATTTTTCAAAATACTATTTTTAAGTTATGTTTTTCTGCATAAATTGATTTCTGATCCCCTCTAACCATTAATAAGATCACTTGGGTTGACTTGTGTATAAGGTTAGACCAACCTATAGATAATTGTATAAAGTTTTTTAAATGCATAATTTTCTTGTAAAAAAAGCAAAATAATTTATTTTAACTTGTTAAACAGAACTGTGTAAATGCAAATTCAATGTTTGATATTTCGAGATTTTCTAATGTCCAGATTTATTATTGAAATCGTAAAGATTTTTGTAATTTTATTCCTTGTTATTTACAATGAAGAATTCTTTTGATAGACTGTCTAATTAAGGCAGAGGAGATCACTCGATTTCTGGCTTAAATAAGGTAATTTTAATATATGAGAATTTTCGCCATTTTTTTCTTCTACAATACGAGTATATATCGCTCATTTACTTGAATAGTGTCACAACTCAAAAAGGTCGATTTATCAGGAGAGCGATTTAAAGGTTTCTATTGTCTGTTATTTAGCAAATATAGAAAAATGCCATCAGTTTATAGATAAATCTATATTAAATACAATGTTGAGCATAAATGGACCAAATAGAGCGTACTAATGCTTTTTCTTGGGCATGAATGTGACCCATTTTGAATTATGTCGTTATTTGTGAAAAATATAAATCAATTTCATCGTCATTGTTTTTGCTGAAAAAAGCATATTCTTATATCACGGTTTATTTTCCTACGCATCGGTATGAAGTTTTTATACAATATGGACGATGAAATTGCGCACATTTTTGACACTCAAAAATCGTATTATTTGAGTTATGACACTATTCAAGTAAATGAGTGATATGAAGTTTAGTTCCATAGTTTTAATTGGCTCTACCAGTGTGACACTTTCAAAAAAATTGATTTTTGCTTATTCGATAGTTTATACATTCAAAAATATCCTCTGAAATCGGCAAGGTCGCATATTGAACAGTTTTTGAATGGCAGCGTTCTAAATAACAAGGGCACGGAGGTATAAACCTCGACCAATTTTTTACCTATAAAACCGACATTTTTTTCAGATCTACGCCATTTTTGCAAATTTTTGATATTTTTCAAAAATCATAGGCCATTGTATATGAAATATATTCAACTTTAATATCCTTTTTGAATTTTTTTTTTATCAGCTATTCCTTCGGTCGCAATCACCAACCAGCAGTTTGAGAACTATTTTTTTAGTACCTCCAAAGACAGCACATAACTCTATAATTTTTTTAATATTTTTGTTAAAAAAAATTTAAAAATAAAGCTGAAAATATTCCTTATTGTATGCAAAAAAAAAACTTCGAAACAATCGATCGAGTACTTTCTTTTAAAAAACTAATTTTTCTTGGGTTTCACTGTTATAGCCTCTAAAAGGCTTTTCCACCTATCCTTCAAGTGTTACTTTTTTACTTCAGAAACTTTCAAGGTTCTATAACTGCTGAATTTGTTTGGGAAGCTTAATGGTATTGCTTTGACTATATCAGTTTATAACTTCGGAGAAGGTTCGTTGCCCAGCAGAGGTCGATTGTGCCAAAAGTACTCGAAAACGATTTAATTTCAGATAAGAATCCGCTTAAAGACACAAATGAACTTGAGCTGGAAATATTCGTAAATCGTTACAGATTACTCAGACCGGTTTAAAATAATATTTTTTTTTGTAAAATCTAAAATAACTCATTACTTACAGCCTGCTCATGGCTTATTGCAACTGCAAGTTAAAGTGCAACGATAAAATTGAAATGCAACTTCATTAACCGAAAAATGCTAATTATAAGTGATATGAACTTCCGTGCAGTAAAAACATTAAAAAAAAAACAATAACAACAACAACAACAAAAAAGCGAAGGTGACTAATTGATCTTGTTTACTCAGCGCGGAAGCGCAATGATCGTTAAAGGTGTGCTGTAAGTTAAAAGTTAAATGTGTTGAAATTTTTGTTGCTGTTGTTTTTGCATTTTAACACGTCCTTTAAATAATACTACACGATTTTTACATGCACACACACACACACATACACCAACTAAGACCACATTTATGTAAGTCTCAGGTTACATGTACTATGTTCTTGCTTTAAGCATGCATTTACCCTTCCTGTCGAAAGTTTCCTGCCTCTTGCGCTTGCATTTGCTTGGCGTAAAGTCAACAGTAGCAGTGCATTGCTCCTGTCTGTCTGTCTGTCTGCTATTTAGTTGGTGTGTTTTTGTCGCTTCTGCAGTCACTTGTGTTGCTGCTGTCGTTGTTGTTGTTGTTGTTGTTGTTGTTATTGGTGTTAGTGTCGACTCTGTTGCCCCAATATAACCCTTCCGCTTGAGTGCAATTACTTGCAAAACTGGTGATGGTTGTGTGGCGGCGGCGGCGAATGCTTTCGTCGTTGCAATCCCTGTTGTTGCTGCTGTGGTTTTTTGCCGTAATTTTTCAGTGCTTTCTTTTACAAAAGATTATGCAGGAAATGCATATATGTAGAGGCGAAAACACAAGCATACAAGCATGCATATGTGCATTGTGTGAGTGAGTTTGGAAGTGCTATAAACAGGTACTGGATGCAAGCAAGGGTACTGACATAACACACCAACCTCATACTCATACTCGTATGCGCTCGTGTGTTTGTCGTCTCGTTTAAGTGTACGCAAATTGAAAAGTATTTATATTTAAAGGTGCATCTACCCAGCAGGGCGAAATTCAATTTTTATAAAAATATATTTTATTTATTTTTTGCTTTAGTTGTTCTTTTATAATTAAGAAGTGAAATTTTCCATTACTAAAAGTGTCGAAAATATTTAAGATGTGCGCCACCGTTGGCATTAATTCAAACTTTAAACATCAGAAAAGTGAACGTTCAAAAAATAACGGGAATTTTTGTTTTTTGAAAAAAAATATTTATTCATTCGTCAAAACTAATGTTGTCGCCTTTAAAATAGTCTCAGTTCGATATTATGCACTTATGACAGCACCTCTTCCAATCGCCGAAACACTATTCAAACTCAATTTTTGGGTTAGCCTTTGGCTCTTTCAGCGATTTTTCGTATGCTTGTAGAACGACGACCCTTTAGGAAATTTTTTCTTCTCTTTGCTTAAAGAGAAAAGTTCGAAAAAACAGCTTTCCTCGTGAAGAACTCGCCTAGAGAGTTGTTATGTATAATCAATTATAGTGCCTTAGTACCTTTATTGGCTTAACCAACAAATTTTTCGAAGAAATTATGGGGCATTCTCTGGAAAAAAAGCCACTTGAAAAAAAAAGTTCTTTATTTTCTTTGGCAATTATATATCTTATAGTACATGTAAAACCTAAAATAAAACATATGATTTTAGGTCTGTGTAACGCGGGGTTGCCATATTATAAGGGGGCAAAGTTTTTTGTAAAAAAATTTTCGAACCGCCATAACTTTAAAACTAATGAACAGATTTTAATACACCATGTGACTTTTTTGTACAGAATTTCTCAAACTTTGAAACTGTATATCGTAAAATTTTTTAAAATTAATATTTCATAGCAAAAAATGAAAAAAAAATTTTTTTTGGAATTTTTAACAACTTATGCCCCCTTCGATTTTTTTCGAAAATATCTTAAAATGTTCCTTATTTCATCACCTTTTTACCCCCCAAAGGGAATTTTGGGACAGCAATATTTGTATGAGCTACAAATAAAAAACCAACTCAGAACATGATGAAAAATCATTGATTTATGCACTATTATTATCAGAATTTAGCGTAACCCAGGATTAACGACGTGGACGTAGCAGAAATTTAATCCCTTTTTGTTTTTTTTTATTTTTTAATATTTTTTTTAATTTTTTTGTATTTTTAAAATTTTTATTTTTTTTTTTTTTTGTTTTTGTTTTTTATTTAAAATTATCACGTACTTGAATCTAATCTACGTAATAATTAAAAAAAAAAGCAAAAACCAAAAAAACAAACAAAAAAAAATTAAAAATTTAAAAAATACAAAAAAAATTTAAAAAAATAGTAAAAAATAAAAAAAACAAAGAGGGATTAAATGTCTGCTACGTCACGTCGTTAATCCTTGGTTACGCTAAATTCTGATAATAATAGTGCATAAATCAATGATTTTTCATCATGTTCTGAGTTGGTTTTTTATTTGTAGCTCATACAAATATTGCTGTCCCAAAATTCCCTTTGGGGGGTAAAAAGGTGATGAAATAAGGAACATTTTAAGATATTTTCGAAAAAAATCGAAGGGGGCATAAGTTGTTAAAAATTCCAAAAAAAAATTTTTTTTCATTTTTTGCTATGAAATATTAATTTTAAAAAATTTTACGATATACAGTTTCAAAGTTTGAGAAATTCTGTACAAAAAAGTCAAATGGTGTATTAAAATCTGTTCATTAGTTTTAAAGTTATGGCGGTTCGAAAATTTTTTTACAAAAAACTTTGGCCCCTTATAATATGGCAACCCCGCGTTACACAGACCTAAAACCATATGTTTTAGTTTAGGTTTTACATGTACTATAAGATATATAATTGCCAAAAAAAATAAAGAACTTTTTTTTTCAAGTGGCTTTTTTTCCAGAGAATGCCCCTTATGTAAAATTAAGTAAAAAAGTAAGATTTAGTATCCCAGATATCAAACTGCAATCGGTTCAGTCTAAAAAATCTTCGATAGAATCAAACAGGAGGCAAAGTATCTCAGTATACTTTGTAAAATACACATTTTCCGGAATTATATGGCTGTTTGCCTCTCTATGACAAAGACCCTATAAGACCCAAAGTCTTTAAAACACTGTAATAGTTTATAAGTAGGCTTGTATACCATGGTTAGGTTAGATTAGATTCAGAGGCTGGCCCTGCCACGGAGTTTCGTTGAATATTACAATTGTCTGAATGTTTCCAGTGTAGTTCATTATGAAATAAGATAGTAAAAGCTCGCATAAACTGCTCTAGTCAATCCGAAATAAGGTAAGAGTTTTAAATAATATTCAAGGTCGCGTAATTTGAACTTATTTTTCGGAAATGCCTCTGACTTTTAGCCCAAACACCAAAAGGATTTAATTAGTAGGTAGTGACGAAGTCTTTACAAAGCACAAATGTCAAAATTTTTAAGTTTTTCCTCACAGATGTTCGCTAGGAAACCAACAAACTACTAAAGATTGGGTTCTTTAATCTTCGGGCTTCCTCAGAGTTAAAAAAAAAACATCAAGATATTCTTGAGACAACAGAATACTCAAAATTGCTATAATTTTACTCAAGTTCTTATAATTAAAACCGCATTTAGTGTTAACAATTGTTGATCTGAGACTACTTTATCCAATATATGGAACAATAAATTGATAAAACGATCGAAAGTCGATAGAAATTAGCTCCGCAAATTATACCAAAGATCATTGTATGGCTCGTAAGTTACTAGTTGAGACACTTCCTTAAAGTATGTTCATATTAGTGCTTAAATTACTTAATTTATCTTAAATGATATTACATAAATGATGTGGATTTACACTAAAGTAAGTAATTTATTTGACAGTTCAGTTGGTATATAATTAAAATGTACTAAAATATTCTTATTATGAGTAATTTTTGTTATAACTTATATGAAATATAATTGTAAAACTTACAAAATTTCGAAAAAGACTTCACAACTCAGTCAAATAAAATAAAAAAATATATATTTTTGAATTTTCGAAAATTTTATTTCAAATATTCTTTTTTTTAATTTTTTGTTGTTTGGTAATTATAATGAGGATCAATGAAATTACATACACCAAACATAATATAGTCGAAATTTGGAACGCATGTTAAAATTATTCCAGTGTTATGCAACAAATTCCAAACAGTGGAGAATATTTTTATAAAATTCTTTTGAAGTCAGTTGATGTATTCCTACAGGGTTAATTCACTCGCACACATTTACAACAACAACACACATGAACTGCAATTTTCGCAAGAATTGCAGCGAGGAAACATTGCACAGGAGCAACGCGTCTACAAGGGCTGGTCTGGTCTGGCCTGGTCTGGTCTGTTCGCCTGGTTGGCGATGGTAACTGAGCGACTAAAATGTCGATAATGAAGACGTTTTCGGCCGGCAAACCGGTTAAAGAACGAACGAACGAAGAACAACAACTTGCTGCAATAACTGCAACAACAACAGAGAGCAGTGACGGAGTGCGAAAGTGCGAAGACTTACTTACTTACATACATATGAATATATAAGTATATAGAGAGTTATATGCATACCTGTGCTGTGTGCTTGTTGCAGTCTGCTGCTTTGCCTCTTTCCTTCTTTCTTTCTTTCTTTCTTCTGCGCGTGTACTTATGTTGCATTTAAAAGTTCCTTAAGTTCCTTCGGCACATTTTTTGGCTGACTCTTACTTGTTTTGCACGGTTAAACAAATGGCGAGCCGCCAACTTGTTTGGCGTACTAAAGCACAACAAATAATTCGGCAGGAAGGCTGGCAAGCAGGCAACAACAAAAATATTGTATGTTAACGAAGTACAAGAAGAAGTAGAAGTAGCAGCAGCAGTGGAAGAAAAAGTCGCCACAGAAGTCAAAGAAGTTCGCACAATCGGTAAAAGACCACAAAAGCAACAAAAACAAAAACAAAAACCACAACAACAATAATAAACATTAAAGCGAAGCATATTAATAAGAATGCCAAAAGTGTGTGTGGAGGAGAGGAGGAGTGAAGTGAAGTGGAGAAGAGCGTGAGGGCCATGCAGCAGCGTCTGTGAAAAGAAAGAGGTGCAGCGCGCACAGCTTTTCTTAAGAAAGAAAAAAAAGAAAGAACTCCACACACACACACCAAGTGGAGAGCCGCAATTTGTTGGTGGTGCGGCAAGCGGGTGCAGCCAAAGAATTGGAGTGAATTGAAGCTGTTCGCTCGACTGCGCTGCGTGACTGCGGTGCGGCGGCAGCGACGCTGAGTGCAATGAACCTGTTAAGAGCTCACTGCTGCTTATTCGTGTTGTTATTGTTGTTGCTATTGCTGTTGGCTTGTTTTAATGCTGCTGTCGAGCAACCGTTGACGATGCCGATATGCAGCACAGCACAGAAACAACAACAACGCGCTAGTAAAAACAATAAACACTGAAAAAGCAGCCGCAATAACTAAAACAACAACAACAATGCTAGCAGCAGCAGCACCAGCATTTAGAAGTCAAAACACTATGTGGTTCAGCGGTCAACTTGACTTGGCCGAGTCGGAAGCGAAAATGCAAATAAGCGCACCGAGCAGCAAACTGGCTTCACTGCCACACACACACACACACACACACATACAGAGAAACAATTGCTGAACTCTTACATATGCGAGCGACCGCCCCCCCCAGCGCTGCTGGCCTTCAAACTGCGCTCGCCCAACAATGGCAAATCATTGTCAGCTGTCAACAAAAAGTTTGCGCTGCTTGTTGTTGTTACCACTGTTGTTGTTGTTATTGTTACTTGTGTTGTTGTTGCTGCTGCTGTGCAGGTTAATGTTCGCTTTTTTTGTTTTTGGCTATATATTTATGGCTATCAAAAAGTTTGTGTGAACAAAAGACCAAGAAGCATGCTTGGCAGCAGCAAAATAAGAGAAAGAAGCAGCAGCAGTAGAGTTGGGTGATGTTGAAGAAGTAGAAGCAGAAACAGTGGCAGTAGCAGCGGCAGCGCAGCGATGCAGAAAGCGGAAGAAAGTGAATGGATGTTGTTGAGAAGAATTTCAGAATTTCGTATGCGGAATTTGGTAAGGAAATTATCGACACTTTGTGGTGTTTGTGTGTGTGTCTGTGTGTTTGTAAGCCTACAATCGTTAGTTAAAGCAATAAGCAACGTAAGCCAGACATTTTTAGGTTAACACAAATACTATGCGCTAGAGAAATGAGGCATAAAAACCTTTCTTTCTTTCTTCTCTTGCTTTCCGCCTTTCTTCCAAAATAATAAGAAAATACAAACAATTTGGTTTTTTTTCTGATCGGAAAGAAAAGGTCTTATTGCTAACTTCATATTGGAATGTATTGTATATATGTAAACCTGTATGTATGTATGCTATCTATAAATACCGTTGCAGCGATTGTATTGGATTTTTTGGGTTCAAAATACTAACAGCAGTGATATTAGAGTACATACAAACGCTGGAAGTATAGAATTTATAAGCTAATCTAAGCCAAATATATGTTTAGAAGGAAAGTTTTGTAAGAAAGCCAGTAAAGTAGAGTTGCCAGCTATTTTATTTTTATTTAAATTTTTTTTTTTTTCAGTTAGTAAAGTGAGAGACTAAATTTTATATTAAAAATAAAAATTAAATAATAATAAAAATTAATTAATATTAAAAAACTTAAGAAAATAAGAGAGTTGCCACCCAAATCAATGAACTTTTTTTATAATTCAATATGGTTCGAAATATGCTTTTATGTACAACAAATTGTAACAAAATATATATTTTTTTTTAATTCTAAAATATATGTATACAATCCAAAGATAAGTATAACACCCTTTCCAAATTGTTACTGTAACCTTAAGTCAAGTACGATAATGTATATTACAATCACCTCTTTCAAAATTGTAAATATATTATTTGACTCACTGTAAAAAGTGGCGAAATTAAAACGTTTATTTGATATAATATTTGACATATAAAAAGTCACTGCCCTAAATGCATTTTACGTTTGTTATTTAGTTCCTTGACCTACCTAAGTGTATGACGTATTTGTATGAAATGAATGTCA
Organism: Zeugodacus tau; assembly: GCA_031772095.1. Lineage (NCBI taxonomy): Eukaryota > Metazoa > Arthropoda > Insecta > Diptera > Tephritidae > Zeugodacus > Zeugodacus tau. The sequence continues at coordinate 60,521,273 of CM062653.1, read as the reverse complement.
TTTAAAACAATTAACACCTTCGACTGTTTAATTAACTTAAATGCTGTTAATTTATGAGATAACAACCGAGAACACAGATAGCTTAAATTTATATATACCTTTAAAATATTATATATATATATAATGACTCATTTTACTTCATATATTCTTCGCAGTAAGTTATTTTTAATAAAATTTATACTAAAATATTTTTTATAATTTTCTACAGTTGCGTGCAACGAAATAGAGCCAGTGGTAATAAAGAAATTGATTTAAATACTTTTGAATTATAATTTTTTTATTAAATGTTTGTAATTTAGGGCTCTTAAAGCAAGAGCGAGGATTCTGGTAAACTCATAAAAAAGTCGTAAACTTGAAAAAATCGTTTATATATGTATGTATATATTTTAAAGATTAATGTATATGACATTTTCTAAAGAGTTTCGTTATATTTTTAATGAAGTTTTTCATAAAACCAGGTAAATTGAAAGTATTTTTAAAAGCATATTTGAAAAAAAAACATCAAAATACAGTTGAATTTCCATAACTCAAAATTCTCCATAACTGGAACGCTTGAATTGGCAATAGTAGTTAAATTTCAATTTCCATCCATAAATCGGAATTTTCTTTTTGAGAAATTGTATATTTTAATGAAAATTCTATAACTCAAAGTCTCTCTAACTCGAAGTTTTTTTGTGGATTACGGTGATTCGAGTTAGAGAAGTTCCACTGTATTAATGGAGCTGACATTTTCTGAAGTGTTTTGATATATTTTTAATGAGTTCTTACAATTTAGATTATTTCTTAGTTTATGTGAATTAAAAATGTTTGTTTTTGAAAATCCAAAAAATCCAAAAAAAAAATAATCATAAAAATAGAAGTCTCAAATAAGTGCATATTTTTAAATTATAGAATAAAATATTATTTTTTATAAATTATAAATGTGAACAATATAACTCAGGAACAAGTTATATATTTGTCATTTATAATTCATAAAAGTTCTAAAATTATATTAAGTTACAGTTTTTACGAAAATACATATTCCAATTGGCTCTATTTAGTTGTAAGCTACTGTATATTGGAAAATCTGTGTCAAAATAGGAAAGAAGCTTAGGAAGTTGAGAGAATATACCGTCTATAAACTATTTAAAATATAGTGTTAAAATTCCACAATGTTAAGAATTTTATATTGGCATATTTTATTTTTTTATATTCATATTTAATGTTTTAAATTTTAATTTTTACTATAATTCGTGCTTATACATATAATATATATATAGTTTATAAACGTTTTTCATGTTTTTTTTTATTATTATTTTTACTATTGTTTTTATTTTTATGAACTTTATTTCATTTATATTTAAAAACAAAATTTCTAAATATTTTGAATATATGTAGTTCTTATGTATTTTGTTTTTAAATATATTATTATAATTTTTTAATATTTTAATATTACTTTTATTGTACTATATCATTGTTTTTATTTTATTTTTTAACTTAAAAACATTAAATGGTATTATATAATTATTTTCATTTATTTTTTTTTAATTTAACAACATTAAATTAGATTATTTTAATTAATTTTATTTAATTATTTTGATAATATTCTTATTGATATATATTTCATTAATTATCAATATTATTAATTTTAAGTATTTAAATTTAATTATTATTATATTTTTTAATGAATTTTTATTATCTATATTTTAATTTAATTTTTTTTAATATATTTAATTATTTTATTTAACTAATTTAATCATTCTTAAATTAATTTTTTAATATATATTTTATTTTATTTTCAATATTTTTATTAATTTTTTTAATTTTTTTAAATTAATTATTATTTTAATATTATTTTGTTAAAAGTTGTTCTTAATTTTTTTTTAAAACCATCTATGCAGTGTTATGTGTACACACACACACACCTGCGAAGAATGTGCATCAAGTAGGTTAATAGTGTATACACATACATACAAACATAGCAACGTCTGTATGTAACTACATTCATTTGCTTGCTTTCTCAAGTCGTCTACAGCTACTTTACACTACTTTGACACAGATTGGTTGCAATGAAAAGACAAACTTAAACTAAATATTTGCTAAAAGCTCACCTTTAATGAAGTGCAAACTGCTTTTGGTTTTCAAAATATTGCGATTGGTACCTTTTTGGTTTGTTGTTTTTTGTAAATTTATTATAAGAAAATCAGCGGTTTGTTCAATTAATTGGCAGTTTGTATGAAATAACTGTTTTTTTTATTTTTATTAAATTTCACAAATAACTGCTTTTTTATATTAATATGTATATAAATTTCAAAAACACTTTTCGAAAATGTGTAAGCTTAGTTATTTCAACACTGTTTTGAATTGAAGACACGCTCTATTTTTTCAAACTACACATATATATGTATTTTGTATGTATATTTCTAGATAACTATTTATTTTTGCTTCGATATATTTTTGAAATTTTTTTTGTTTTTTTTTTAATATTATTTTAATAATATTTTTTACACATTCACCGTTATTAATTATTATTTTTTAATATTATTATATTTTAGTATTTTTTTTACTAAATTATTTTTGTTTCACGTGTCTTTTAGTTTTATGTTTAATACTACACTTTTTTGTTTTTTAGTAATAATTTCGTTAGAATTTCAAATTTTCAATTAGCTACACGCGTACGTACTAATGTAAAAGTAGTTTAAAAATTTGCATATTTGAACACTTTAGATTTTCAGTTACTGTATGAAACAGTTGGCAGTGAAAATTTACTATATTTTCAATAAATATTTATTGAGTTTTACTAAAATTATTCGTTTCTACACAATTTCTAAAATATTAAAATAATTATCGCGCTTTGAGTTAAAATGTAATTTGATATCGGTTTCATGCACTTTAATTCATCATTATAAAATCACTAGTTGTTGTAGTTGTGGTACCAAGCATTAAAATGGATGCAAGCTTGGTATTAGGTATTTTGTGTATGTATGTATGTGTGTATACACTTCTTTTTTAGTTTTCAGCGAATATATTTTTACGAATTTCGTTAGTTGCTGTTGTTGTTGTGGTAAAGTTGAAAAAGTTTGCAGTAAAAATTTTTACGAAAAAATTCGCTGCTTGTATACACACTTTGGAAGAAAATTTGTAGAATTGCATAAAAAAAACTACGAAACGATACAGTGACTCGCGACCCTAAAACAGTATCAACTCCACACACGCTTGAATTTGTGATACTTTTCTTCTGCGGATTTGTTGCACCTTACAAAATGTGTCCCAACTTGTATTTTCAGCGCTTACGAATTTGTACGAGCAAAGACTACCGTTCCGATGTTCCGTTCAGTTTGAGCATCGAAAGATAACTGCGAATGCCGACAGAGTTATGCAGATACAAAGTGGAAAAACCGACAGACGGCCAGCCAAAAAGAACGAACGAGCGCGAGAGTCAGCATTGACGACGGTCGGTCGTTGAGACGGTCGTACGGCCACTTTGGAGAGGTCGACAGACAAACCCAACAGCGGACGAACGCACGACACAGATACAGCACAGAAAGCCATAAGAAACCAGGCAGCGAGTTAAAACGAGTCAACGAGGTGGATGGACCCGTTGAATGTACCGAAACGCACATACGAACACACACACACCGCTATAAACGCATAACAACAAACATAAGTCAACAACAAGGCAGCGAGTATGCAAACATAGAGCGTGGTGTCGGCGGCGGCGACAGCAAGCAGCGAAATCAAGCGGTCGAATAAGACCGGTCCGGCGGCCTCAAAGCGGTTCAACAACAGAGAACATGGCAAAGAGCAAAAATAAAGCGATTAACGAGTACACAGCCGTGAGAGAGAGAGAGAGAGAGAGCGCTTGCAATACTTACAGCACGAAACGAAACGACAACGGAACAATCTCGACGGAAACGAAATGTGTGTAAAAAACAGGTAAAAAAGCATCGCAGTAGATACCAAAAACGTTGTTGCAACGAATGCATTTCTGATACACACTCGTCGAGAGAGCCAACACGCAGAGAGTCAACACACATACCGTCTCACACGAGCGCATTGCTCCAATTAGACACCCATACAGCGGTGTTGTTGGCAGCAGTCGTGTGAGGCGATTGCAATGGAAAGCAGGAAAACGAACAAAAACAGAGAGCCAATATCGCGCCGAGAGAGAGAGAGAGGGAGCAGATGTGTGTGTGTGACTGCACTCACCAACACAACGACCGTGCATTTGTTGTTATTCGCGAATGAGTAGATAAGACAGAGAGCGAACAAAAACAAAATCAAATGAAATGTTTAGAAAGAGGAGGAACACAGCAGGAGGCAGCTTCAAATGCACGAACCTTTGTATAGGCGTGCGTGTGTGCATCGGTGCCTATTGGAAATGCAAGTGGCACGACGTGTGAGCTAAAAAGCCGAATGTGACGAGTAGTGGAACTGGCGTTGCAACGCCGAGTTGCATGCAACAAACGAGTGCGTACCGGGCAATTTAGACGATTGAATGGCCACACCAGCGGCAATGATGAGCAAACGTGAGCTAATACCGGTCGTGTGTTGCTGCAACATTTCGTTGCAGTCGTTGGATCGGCACGACATTCTTACATACATATAAATATGTGTATTTGAGAGTAGGGCCCAGCGATATAATGCACTGTGGGGTAAATTTAAAGTGTAGCAGTCAAATTTTATTATTACATATTACTATTCGGATCAAAGATAAGTTTAACCGATGCTATTTTGAATTTTACGCTTTTTTTTTAATAATAAGGGGTGTTTTTTTTAGATCCATGTTTTTCTATAAGTCAATCATTTTTACGATGTTGGTCTTTTCGATAGTTTTTCTCGATTTATACGCAGTTTGGTTAGCCATTTGATAATGAAACCAACTTACTCCGGCACAACATTTATTGCCGAAGGTCAAAATTGCTACAAAAGATTGTCGAAAATTGGGCCTATCGGCTGAAATTTATTCGAGGCAACCACGTCGGTAGCATAATGGCAAATCCGTATCTTATTTTTTTCTTGGCTATATTAAGTATATGCGTTTTATTTCTTCTTGCAAACCATATGCCTAATAAAAAACACCCTTTATATAAATAATTTTAACTTCCAGAGACATATAGATACGTATCTGGGTTTTTCGATAGGTTTTTATGGACCGATGTTTGGTCGTTAATGACAGAAAAATATTTTATTTTTTATGTTTGTTAAGTTATTAATCCCAGACCGCATTGATTTAATTGATGCGACCTCTCCTAGGTTTCTGTAATTGTTACTTATCGAAGCAACAATGTTTTATGAACATAAAATTTCAAATTAAATTTTATTATCTTTCATTTATTTTCGAAAAGATCTTGAATAATTTTTTTTTGTCATAAACAATGTTTTGAAAACATTAATATTTCTTTCATAGAGAGTTACATATAAACATCGATTATTGAATAAAATTGTTATAGTTTATTCAATAAGTTTGGAAATAAACATTTTTTTTAGTTTCTGTTGTTGAGACATCCAAGGTTTCAAATATCTAATATTTCTATAAAGGAAGACATTAAGAGAATCTATGATTGCTAAAAAATGGCGATAAAATCGATTTTTTCCTATGACCAGTAAATAGATAGAGCTTTAAGTTTATTATCTTTTATTAGCATATATTATTGTGTAGAACATGAGTTACAGCGTTCTGACAGCCCTTGTTCGAAAAAATGCTCTACGATTCGGGCTGATTGGTTTATAGGAAACAAAAAAAATATCAGCGGTTTAATCTGTTAGCTGAAATGTTTGGAATGGACTATTACCAAATGAATATACGAAAAATTGGACTTTTAGACTATCGTATTCTAGACATGTTAAGAAATTTATGACAAAGAAAAATCGATTTTTTTGAGACCATCGCATGGGATAATCCCCTTAACCCTGGAAGGCCATCCTTTTTTTTGTACATTAACGTCATTCTTCGTCAATATGACGACGACTTATTTCAAATCCATTTTGAGAAGGGTGTGAGTCGAAATAATGAACGCGTTTTATTTTTTTTATTTATTTATTTCATTATTAATAAATACAAGTAAAAAATAAAAAGGAAAACTTATATTCTTTTAACTTAAAACACGATCAACACGAACAATTAAAAACATATTTACAGTGAAAATAAAATAGCTCGTTGTCATTTTGACGAAGGATGACCGTCTAGGGTTAAGATGCTCTGATTTAAAATTAAATTTCCAAAGAACAAAGAACTTCATAAGATATTCATCACTTTTTTAAAGACACTACTATTATTTATTTTCAAATGAACAATCCTTAACATTATTAAATATTCTACTTTATATCCACATTCAAAAATGTGTGTAATTATTTTAGTAACATTAATTGATTCATATAGCTGAGAATCAATTTGAACAAAGTTTCGTCAAACTATACTGCTGTAGGGAAAAAGGGAAGCCTGGCCGAAGGTCTGCAAAACGAAACGGAACTCTATCCGAAGGTTTGAGGAAAACTATCCGGACTTGCTAGATGCGATTACTAGCTACTCAGCCCTCACATCAGTGGAGCCCACACCGAAAGTAATAAAAAAACCTCCCGAGTCGGGTAAACGATTCTGAACTTCTAACGTTCTGAAAATCAATTTGAGGTTAGTGACTCACGAATTATACATTCTCGGTTTTTCATTATTTATTTATTTTTACTACAAACAGTATCAAATGTCTTTTGCATTGATTCAAGTGAATTCATTTTTGTATGATTTTCTTCTGGTTAAATTTTTATTATTATAAGCTTTTCTGCATTTTCTGCTCATTTATTTTAAAAATTTCACCTTCACTTAAATTTCTCTAATTATTTCGCAAATCGTCCCACTGTACACTATGCTCAGCGCTCAAACTGCAGCAAGTCACATTTGCATTGGTTTTTATTAATGTTTGTTGCCTTTATTGTTGTTGTTGTTTTTATGTATTACAGATTTTTGGAGTTTGTATTTATTTGGTTTAATTTATATGTCATTGTTGCGGTTGTAGTTGTTGGCGGTTTTGTTTGCTTTGTGTTATGCGGTTTACTTTGCAAATTTTGCAATTTTTGTTGTAACTTAAAGCGGGATAGGTGTAGTTGGCGAGACAGGGAGAGAGAGAGAGATATAGCAAGCGAATATATAGCGAATGGAGTAGAAAATGGCAAATGGCCACCCAGTTAGTATGAAAACAATTGCAAAGTGACACACAAACTAAATAAATACAAAGGCATATGCATTTGCACAATCGAACGAAGGTGCATGGGTGCAGATAGATATGCAAACATATATATAGACATATATATATATATATATATATATATATATATATAGACATATATATTTATAAAATTTTATGCATCCACTTTTGGAGTTTTATATATGTATGTATAAATTAGTTTGAAAGTTCGCAATATGCTCCGTTTAGTTGGAGGCAATATTATATGAGGTAGGTATACAAGTATATATGTATGTACTTACTTCACTTATTTATTTATTTATATGTAGTATTATGTAACTAAAGAAGACATAACTGTGTAGATGTGTGTGTGATGATTATACCTTTGTCTCTGTTTGTGCAACTTTGGTGCGTTGTTGCAACATTTGCAAATTCATACATGGTGTGTTCAAAAAATAACGGGAATTGTAAAATTTCAAATTTCAAGGGTTCAGAGTAGGGCTCTTTAAATTATTCGATTAACCTGAAAACCGATTATTCGAATATCCGGTTTGTAACCGTTCGTACGAATATTAACCGGTGAGCACTATTCGATTAGTCGCAATGTTACGACTATTCGAATAGTTATACTGTCACTATTCGAATAAATGAAAATTGTTTGAAATCCAAGCAGCCTTTGATTTTTGTTTGTTTTTACTTGTGAAAATGTCAATTGTGCGCATATTTCCTGTATTTCACTTTTTTTCAATAAAAATGGAATTTGAATGAACTTACACTATTCGAATAGTCGACAACGAACGGTTAACCGGATAGTCGGAAATGAGCGGTTAATCGAATAGTCGATGACTGACGACTATCCGAATAGTGCAAACCGAATATTATTATTCGAATAATGCCCTATTCGGTTAATTCGGTTAGTCGATTAGTCGAGTACCAAGAGCTTTAGTTCAGAGAGTCAAAATATCTTTTTATCATAGAAATATATGTATGTATATGCCCCTGAAGTACAATAAAATTTTCAAAAATCGAGTTCGAGAAGTGTTTCGACGATTGGAAGAAGCGCTGGTGTAAGTGTCTAATATCAAATAGTGACTATTTTTAAGGCGACAACATTAATGTTGACGAATGAATAAAAATTTTTTCAAAAAACGAAAATTCCCGTTATTTTTTGAACACACCTCGTACATATACCTTAACAAATATACATATATCTGAAAATATTTGTATAATATGTATATATATATACATTGCAATTGTTACTCCTTTTACTTTAAATGTTGATTATTTCATTTTACCCTTCTCCCATTTGTATCTACATATGTATATGTATTTACTTTCGATGCGTGCGTACGGAAAAGTCGAAAAAGCTTTCAAATGCTCAATGAGGAAATTGTTACATTTAACGGTATTTGTGCGCGTTGAAGCGTATTTTCATTTCTTTGCAAATCACTGATTCAGGTTGTGGTTGTGATTTTTTCACTTCACTTTGTTTATTCACAGGTGATTTGTTGTTGTTGTTGTCATTAAACAAATATTACTCGTGTGGGTATTTGCAGAAAGTGTTTGTATTTGTTATAAGGATGTCATTTATGCATGTTTTGCACTTTGCTTCCTGGTTTGTCAATGCAGTGCAATGACACTTGTGTTTGTACACAATGCAAATGGAAATTCGCTGAGGTTGAAATATCTTGAACCATTTAATGTTGTGATATAAAAATCATAATTTAAAATATAATTACTGAGGAAGTGACACTTTAAAATGACAATGACCTTTGCTTTTGATATCGATAACTTTTATAGATTAAATGATAATACTTATCGAAAAGTTCCAGCAATAACATTAAAAAAATGTTTTTAGAAGAGATGGCCGGAGCTCCCCGAAAGGCTTCTGGTAAGTGTTTTGGGAAGTAGATACTTTGGCTGTGGCAGTGTCAAGGATTCTGAAGGCCCCAACTACGCTCACAGATGAACAAAGTTTCATCAAACTATACTGCAGTAGGAAAAGGGGAGCCTGGTTGAAGATCAGCAAAACGAACGGAACTCTATTCGAAGGTCTAAGGAAAACTATCCGGGCCTGCTGGATACGATTACTAGCTTTTCAGTCCTCACATCAGTGGAGGCCACCCCGAAAGTAATAAAAAACCTCCCGAGTCAAGAAAACGACTCTGAACTTCTAACGTTTCAAAATCTCATGCCTCCTTCAAGGGACCTTATGAACGCTACCCTATTGCAATGGAAAGTCTTACGCAGAGGCCGACGCTTCAGCTACACAGTTGTAAACATTGGAGGACCCGAAGGGAATATGTCGACGGATCCAACTATGGAACAACTCCAAGCTACATCTTGTAGATGAGGTTCCTAGACTCACACCTTTGTCAGAGAGAGGGCATTGGAGGACCTGAAGGGAATATGTCGGCAGACCCTGCTGTGGGACAACTCCACGCTACGTCTTGTAGATGAGGTTCCTAGATTCACAGCTTTGTCAGAGAGAGGACATTGGAGGACACGAAGGGAATATGTTTACGGAACCTGCTATGGGATAACTCCAAGCTGTGTCTTGTAGATGAGGTGCATAGACTCCTAAGAACACACATCTTTCTTAGAGAGAGGAGATTGGAGAACTCGAAGGGAATATGTTGACGGACACTCTTTTGAAAGCGATAGACTAATGGTTCTAATGCTGTCGTGGTCTTCAAACAGATCTGTGTCGAATGCCCTTCGAATTCTTTCGGCTGGTCATCAACTCCGTAATAGACATTACAACCTTTCACTCCATGGTGGGAAGTCTGCCGGAGCTATGAGACAACTCCAAGCTGTACGTGACGATGAACTCCTTAGAGATCTATAGACTCACATCTTTGTCAGAGAGAGGATGGCTGCAATGTCCACAGAGTCTAAGATGTTGGTTAAGCAGGTTATGAAACTGAGGACTGACTGAGGACAGAATATAAATCTCTGTGGAAGATATTACATTGTGGCAGTACCCTGGAAGGAGAAGTATTAATGAAGGTTGTAAGCGTATATTCCTACACGATTGTTACTAGAATCTGTAGGTTGTAGACAAGATATATGATAAACGTAGTTTAAAAGGGTTATGGTTAGAAAAAAGTTTGCAAAAACTGATCGTCTTTCTGAAGAGCTTACTATGAATAGAAGAAAATACACACATGCAATTCAAATAATCAGCGTTTTCTTAACATAAAATCTGTCTTGCTAAGTTTAACATGTCAATTATCGGTATTTATGAAAAAAAACAAAAAACAACAACAAGCAATGCGAAGCAAGTAAACATAATTGGCGTGTCTCAAGTGTCGCTTCCGCGCTGTCACGGTGCGCTTTCAATACAAAATCAAATTATACATTTAACGGTGATGTGCAAATATTTGCCATGAATGAAGCGGTGAATGTGCGTTTGTATGTGTGTATGTGTGTAAGTGCTTGTGAGAGTATCTGTACGTGTCACTTTCAATCAAATGCAACGAGTATTGCTCCCAAAATGCGCGACGAAGTGCTGGCACTTACAACAAATATGCCAACACACATTTATACACAGAAACAAATATCAGTGAGTTGCGTTGCGTAGTGGCATGCTGACGTTGGGTGCAACGCATCTGTTTTCAACACCCGGATGGTTCGGAATATTCACCCGCTTAGCAATAACTTAGCTGCAACTGAGCTGATTTGCCCGCGCTAGTGCACCAGAGTTGGCCGCCTGTCTGTCAGGCAGTCAATTATGGCTGGCTACACGCACACACACAAACAAACAAATTTGTGAGTGAGGCAACCAACAGCGAGCTGCTCCGGCAACGATAAATGGCAACGCGGCGTTTGGACAACAACATAACCAGCAATAGCAACTACAACAACAACAGCATCGCATCAACGTCTCATCATCATAATCATCATTACAATCATCATTAGCATCATCGTTCATTAATCGGACGCGGTTTGTGGCAATCGTTGCGGTTGCGTTGCAAATCGCGCAATTAAGTGTGAACGCTTCAACGCTTAGATGGAGGAAGCGAAGAAAGAAAACCAACGAGCAGTGAATTGAACTACTACCGAGCGCGCTTGGGGATATGTAAGTATGTATGTATGTATGTGTGTTGCTGTGGCAGCACATAAATTAGCAACGCGCTAAGCCCGACCAACCGGCTGTGGCAAGGAAAAAAAAAGTTGCATCAAGAAGGTGGATACAAACAAAGCGCAAAAAGTAACAGGAAGTGAGCAAACGAGCCGAAGTGGTGTGTGTGTATGTGCGTTCGGTTTCTGTGCTGCATGGCCACTTAAGGAAGCATCAACTCTGTCAAGTCGACAATTTGTCCCTGCAGCGATAGCTACTGTTGTTGCTGCTGCTGCTGCTGCTGCAACGGTCGCCAGCAGTGCGTCAAAACACCGTCCGCGACATCCCAATGGTGTCTTTGACATTTAACACTACACGGAGTTGGTGATTTGTTTGGACTCTTGCGTTGATTAAGCTCATCATTCAGTGGGAAAGTGCTAAAGACAACGCGAAAACTCATTTGTGCTTTTATATTAGCCTATTCATGAGATTATTGTGCTTTAGCTGCTTAGTTATATTCCATTTTTGCGCTAACGCGGCAAAGAGCAGATCATTTTGATGCGATATTCGAACTCTTTATATCCTCAGTAGAAAGTCTAAGGAAGCTCCAGAAGCTTACCTTGGCGTTACCAACGAGCCTGTCTCGTGATTAAAATACTTAGGTCAGAACTTTTATGAATAGGAAGGGATATATAATTTCCTAGGAAGGTGAAAAAGGCGAAACCATCGCTTTATTGGTAGAAACTATTAGTGACCGAATCGTATTAAGAAATGGGAAAGTTAATAGGCCATCTAGGTTATAGATTGGCCTGCGTCATAGGACTTTTATTGAAGTTCTTCCAACTAATAGTCTATGCCGAGGCATTAGATATGACTAATGTATTGGAGACCAATATTCGACGCGATAAAAGGGAGTTGCGAGGTTCTTTTGGTCTGCTGTGGAGCGTAAAAAGTCCTTTGAATTGGTTTCTTTTAGCAATTTCCATCTCGGCGTGATCATTCTAAGTTCCAATATTCGACGCGATAAAAGAGAGAGGAAGTTGCGAGGTCCTTTGGCCCGCTATGGAACGTAAAATGTAGTTTGAACTGCTTTATTTTAGCTAGGTTCATCTCGGTGTGATCATTGGTGTGCTTACTGGACATTGTCCGATCGGCACACATGAGTTGAGACTTGGGGTCCTGGCAGATGCATGTTGCCAAAGCTGTTTGGAGGAAGGTGAGGTGGAATCATCTAAGCATTTCCTCCTCCAATATCCAGCTTTTGCTAGACTGAGGTTGAAGGCCCAGCTTCGGCGAATCAAGCGAACAGATTCCAAGCATTTTGCCGTATCGTAAGGGTGTTTTTGATTCATTAGGAGTTCATTGGTATCACAAATGACAGCGTTCAAAGTTGTCCAGATCTGCCACCTAACCTAACCTAACTTAAAGGGAGATAATGCCGGATATACTTAGGATTTTCTAACGATTTGAATTCAAAATTTGGTTTGCACTTTATATGCCAAATTATTTGTAGTTTTATTTGTAATATAAATTAAATTCTGATTCCAAGAAGTATTGAGAATTTCAAAATTTTCCCTCTAGGGTGGGCTTAGCCTAAGTTAGCGAAAATTTTTATTGATAATACTTATGGGGTGATCGAATATGTAATATATACGAACTATGGTTATTTCATATGGAACTGAGGAGTTCCTTAACACAAAGAAGGGTAACAAGTATCCTTCATAATGCACCAGAGATAATTAAGATCAAAAGAAATAAATATGAGTATCATTCCAGAACACGATCCAGACCCCAGCTCTGTTCCACAACTACTTTATAGGGAAATCTTTCACCGTCACTTTTTCATTTGGCAGACATCGCGGAACGACTATTTTTTGGCACTCCTGAAATCGATATCGCGGTTTCATCATATACATATTTGTATCAAATTTAACTTAAATTAGATCCCTTTAACTCAATAACTTCCAAAAATTTTTTTAAGGTAAAAATATTTTCTTCAAGTTTCCTTGCTGTATACATTCTCCAAGAAAAAAAAATTTCGCAATTTTTTTATTTAAAAATATTTTTTTTTTTATTTTTTAATTAATTCTTCACGCAAATATAATATAAGTGAAAATATGCCGCCGTTTGCAAATATGGTACCTAATACATATGTATGTACATAAACACCTTTCACTTGGTAATGTGCGTGGCACAACCGCGACACGCAATCGGGAAGTATTTGCCGAAATCACTAAGTTCCAGCTCAGTTGTCACTAAAATACACCACCACACACATATATGTTGCAAGTGCGGTTGCTGCCACAAAAATGCAAAAGCGAAGACACTCAAGCATATCAGCGAAACAGCTGCCACAACTTGTTGCCAACATGCAATTTACTGCAAAAAAACAACAGTTGTATGTGTTGTTGTTGCTGTTGTCACGTTAGCTAATATGGCAAAGCTGAAGCTGAAAATTTCGCTTTTTATATGCCACAGCAGCGGCTAATGGCCAGAAAGCGAAGCGTATTAAAAGGCAGACGAGGAGGAAGCAGCCGCCGTCGCCACAGCAGCAACAGTAGGAGAAGAAGCTGAAGAAGAAGTAGGAAAACTTTGCTGCCACAATGAAATGAAAATTAAATTCAGCGTTGCGTCGCCGCAAGTCACAGCAAGACCAGAAAGCCAACCAACCAGCCACAATGGTTATGAAAGTAAATGGTTGCAACAACAACAGCAATCAACCAAATATTACATGCTGTGCAGAAAAAAGCGAAGCTGCCAAGCGTTGAAAAGCGTCTTCCGGGATTACATGCAACGCTGCCACAATCAACAGCGCTGCCACTCTTTGTGCTGTTGCCACTCGTAGCGTTTGTGGCAAGCAAAGTAACCAACAGCAGCAACAACAAGACAGCAAACGGAAATTGCTTTTTCTTTTAACTTCAACGCAATGGTCATTGCTTACACCAACTTTGGGCAAACGGCAATCACTTGTCGAAGTGCCAAGAATTTATTGGTAAATTAAAGAAAATGGTTAAGATAGAAGAAGCGGTAGGTGGGAATTGAGGTTAGATATGAGATCAATTCATTACATTCTGGACCACACATGTTGAATGTCGAGTTTAATTACAAAGCTGTTGGCTTTCGCTTAGTTCTAGTTCAATGAAGATATAATTATATTCATAGTAACATAGAAACGTAATTATATTGCGTGAGAAGTATGAATATACCCTTAAGAAGTATATTGGGGTTTTAAAAAGGGACGCTACAAAATCAGATCGATAGGAACAGTAACCGATGCCATATTTTCTCCCTTTCTTTTGACATTTCTCTTCAGTAATGTTTGCCATTTCATGATGAAAAGATATAGGATCCAACAACGAGTCGAAATTACTAAAAATTGCCACCGAAATTCGGAGTCAGTGGCCTCTACTTTAAGAACGCTACGTCCAATTTATGGTCGTAATAAATGCCGTCGCCAATAAGCAAAATATGCGTTACGGCAGCAATCCACACTTATTCCATTAGTCACCATTTCATCCCGTAAAAATTACGGTTTGGTGCTGTTTATGGGCCCGCGGCGCCTTTGGTCCGTACTTCTTCCGTGATGATCAAGACCGGCATGTTACTGAGCTCCGCTCAATGATAACCGAAAATTGTTGGCCCGAATTGGATAATATGAACTTGGACAATATGTGGTTCCAACAGGACGGCGCCACAAACCACACAGCGAATGTCACAATCGATTATTGAAAACCAAGTTTGGTTCATGTGTTATCTCACGAAATTCCCCAGTCAATTGACCGCCTCAGTCGTGCTGTTAGACTATTTCCTATTGGGCTCCGTCAAGTCTATGGTCTATGCCAACAAGCCAGCAACAATGGATGCACTTCGTACAAATATAAAACGTGAAATTGCAGCAGTATCGGCCGACTTATGCTTGAAAACTGTCGAAAATTGGGTTCAGCGTCTGGACTTCTGTAAGCATGCCAGTGATGGTCAGGCAAAAGAAATCGAGTCCCATACATAATGGCAACTTTTTTAGCGCTCTTATTGAAACCCCCTTTAGATACACAGTACATTTTAATGGTTATTTTTAACCTAACGATCAAAATATCAAGGCAAACTTCGACATTTCAACTGATTACATCCGGGTTCACATAAAGCTTTTCAACTTTTCTAGTTTTAAATTAATTAATTTAAATTAATTAACGCCACATGCGAGTTCTTAGATGAGCTTAGGACATGTTTTAGAACGAACGCTGAAAATGGCTACAATCCTAGATCTGAACTTATAATCGAACCGCTTTTTCGGAACACTAAAGGATCTGAAAATAGAGAAGCAGATTTGTCTTTGGCACTAATGGCATGTTTAGGATCCCGACAATGGCTACAATCCTAGATCTGAACATAGTGGATCCCAAGAACTTAAAATTTCATCTTATATCATCCAATTGAAACTATAAGAGACAACTATTCGTTTCGTCGGAACACTAAACTTTGGAACTATAGAAAGAATTCGACCTATAGCAACCGAATCCTTTATCAAGTTTCAATGAAAAAAAAAATTGTTAAGTGTTCACACTAATAAATAGAGATATTAATAGACTGCTGTGTCAACATCCGATGAGACGGCACTAGGAGTTTTCGAGAGAAAGGTTTTGCGGAAGATTTATGGTCCCTTAAACATTGGCAGCGGCGAATACCGCAGACGATGGAACGATGAGCTGTATGTGTTATTCGACGACATAGACAGAGTCCAGCGAATAAAAAGACAGCGGCTACACTGGCTAGGTCATGTTGTTCGAATGGACGAAAGTGTCCCAGCTCTGAAAGTTTTCGATGCAGTAACTGCTGGTGGAAGCCGAGGAAGAGGGAGACCTCCACTCCGATGGAAGAACCAGGTGGAGAGGGACCTGTCTTCACTTGGTATTACCAATTGGCGCCAAACTGCCAAAAGGAGAGATGCGTGGCGCGCTGTTGTGAATTTGGCTATAACCGCATAAGCGGTGTCTACGCCAGTCAAGAAGAAGAACAGACAACTAGGTCCATATTTCTTTCAATCTTGGTGGAGTTTCGAACTCTCGATATATCTAGTGAGAAGCTCCCGCCAAGAGAATTATAATAGATACCAAGGATCAATGTTGAGAATTAGAAGTGTTTTTGTTAAATGAGCAAAATACTGAATTTGACTGTCTATCAAAGATTTTTCTTAAGAACATATGAATAAATAAAAATTCCTATTAAAAATGTCGCCACTTGGTATCGAATTGCCAAACTAAAAATTAGTATCAAAATCCAAGAGCTTGCATTTAAAAGAAGCTTAAGATTATTGTATTTTCATACTAGAAGAAAGTATGTTGCAACAAAGACTTTCACTACTCGATAGAAGAAGCTTAAAGAATAAGAATGAAGAAAATAACGTTAACTGTAACTACAACATGGTTCCACTGAGCATGAGTGTCTATATGTTTGTATACAATGGATACCTACAGCTAAAGTTAGGAATTTACTTCCTACATACCCGCTTAGATAAACCAGAACTGAACCGTTTCTTTAAAAGTAAAGAGCCATGCCATTTTTACGCTTTGCTTTTGCCACATTCCATTGCAACATACACACACATACACTTACTCAAACACATATCTTTCTAATCATCTCCCTTGGCATTTGACTTCACCTCCTGCAATACTTAATTGCCTTCCGCCTTTCATTAGCTCTAGAATGTGCCTTTCTCCACTCTCGAGCTCTATCTCTTTCCCGCTTGCACTCTCGCACTCACTCACTCTCCCTCATACCAAAGTATTACAATTTACCGTTTATTCTTTGTCCATTTTGAAATTCTTTTTACCTCGTTTTTTTACTCGAGCGCCGCAAATGTCTGCAAAAGTCAATGATTTTTGTTGTTCTTGTTTTCTTTTGTAGTTACAGTTACTTTTTACTCCGTTGCTGCTAGTTGACTGTTGACTGACTGTTGCTTTGATATGAACTGCAATTTCTACTGCTGCTGCTGTTGCTGTCGACAGCGACGCACACTCACTATGGCGACACGAGGAGTGCAATGAACTTTGGCTGCAGCAGCAGTGGCAGCGTTGCAATTATTGCGTATGAAAAGAAGTTGAAGCTTCGATGGGAGAGAAGAACAAACCTCAGTCAAGTCAAGTCAATTGCAATTGCAGCAATAAAAAACAAGATCACCCAACGCAGTAAAAGCAACAACAACAACAACTTAAAGTGATAACAACATTCTTGGTGAAGTTCGCTTTTCTTTTGCGGTTACTTGCAACAACAATAACAATAACAACAGCAACAACAATAATCTGTTTTCTTACTTATTTATCCACCAGTTGCTTCAGTAACAGTACATAAAGACATGCATACGAGTGAATGAAAGCCGCAGTAACGGCAATTGTAACAACATCGTGTTAGAGTTGATAAACCAACAACTACAACAATAACGGCTGTCATCAGTGTCTTGGGTGAAGTTCTTTTTTATAAAATGCTTCTTCTTTTTCCTAGCGATTGCTTATGATTTCCCTATTCTCTATTAAGACTTCATTTGATTGCCACATTAGGTTGCATTAGAAGAATGGATTTCGATATGGTTCTTGATAACCAAGCTTGTTGCTTTGCACGGCTGCATTAGTTGAATGCTGTGATTGTTTTATAACAGTTTGATAGAACGTGGGCTCAAACGACTGAATTATGTGGGGAAGTTGACTTAGTTGTCTTATAAGCGTTTCATAGTGGTTTCAAGGTGGCTTCATCGCCCCTTGACACATATTTTTATTGAAATTCTCTTTACATTCCGTGCGTTTTAATCGATTTGCCTCACATTGAAAGCCAGAATACAGAGACTATGGCATAGTAAGAAAATAAGGTGCTTCCAAACAGTGGTTTCGAGAATTGGCTTCGGTTCTTCTTAGCTCAATTAAGCAAAGGCTTTAAGCCAGTTTGTAATATTGTTGGGTTCATTATTTTATAAATCCCGAAAACTTTCGAGATCCCGAAATTGCCATAATACAGTCCCGAAACTCGAAAATCATTTTTGTGCATTTCTCTAAAGTGAAAAACTGAAAAGTAACATGGACTCAAGTCTTAGTATATTACAATTTATCCGCATTGATTTCAATTATATAAATACGTAATCCCGAAAGTTTTCGGTATACCGAAAACCCCTACACTCTACAGAGAACTTAAGACCTCAAAGGACCGGCTGTAATTTCATATCCGGCCATAACTTTAAACAGTTCAATCATTAACATTTATGCTGATTAATTTCTATTGGATTATGTTAGATTAAGTTTAATGGATGTTACCCAACGGAGGAATCATTTAAATATAAGAATCAACAAAGCGCCTAGAACCTACCACAAAACTGTAGATGTTTTTTACTACACACAAAAAGTGAGATCTAAGAACCTTTGCCTCGCAAAGGAGGGGCATTCCGAAAGGAAATATTGGCAAGATTCTATCTCATCCTCCTCCACGCAGCTAGCGGCCGGTATAATTTTTAATTTGACAGTGTGAGTCCCGATGGGACAATGGCCAGTTAGATTCCCAATGACTAGGAAAATATTGTCCTTACTTGCTATTTATCTTGGGTTCGAAGGATCTACAACAGAACAAGTGCTAGTGACTGTGCAGCGGTTACTCAGTTCAGCTGATGCCCATCTATCCAAATTACAAGAAGATAGTGGTGCTGCCAATTGTTCCATTGTAAGTTGGACACAAGATTTTCTGATTCCAAAATGGTAGGTCTATTCAATCTCGATAATGAAAAATCTGTCGCAATGTGAACTTTAGGACCTCAATCGAAAAACTATAATTTCATAAATATTGGTTGGCAAGGGATATTTGCCCTTTTGTCTTTTGAATGTATAAAGCTATGTATAAAGCGCTACAGAGCTCGTATTTAGCAATACTATACATCTTTGAAAGGTCTTGACATAACCTAAAAGACGACGCTATGCATGATTAGTTTGGATGCTGCGTTCAACAGTTATAGACGTGTAAACCGACCGAATCAGTGCCTGCAATATGCTGCTGAAACGGAACGAACTCGACGCATTATTGGACCCAAAAGAGGAGTGTGTAAAGTGGCTGTCCGAGTTCTTCACACATAAGGAGGGGGCTTCTACGTGAGGGGTATTATGAAGTTGGCATCTAGATGGAAACAGATTATCGAAAAACGGCGCGTATTTGAACTAAATCCGATCACTGTAACACTTTTTATAAAGCACTGAATAAAGAGCAAAAAAGCGGAAGGGTGATATTTGTCAACCAATATAATATAGAACTTATAATTATCGATTTCAATTCGACAACTGACTAAGTCCTGAAATATATTTGGATCCCGAAAGTGGTGAATATATCTAAATGATATTTCAATACATTTCTATTGGTTAACTTGAAAATTTTCGAAATCGTGAAATTGTTTTATTTCAATACCGAAATATTTCGGGATCCCGAAATTTACTAACATTAATCCCTAAAATTTAGTTTTAGCTCCAATCAGAAGAAGTTGAGTAAGTACATTTAAATATATATCTACTTATCTCCAAATAAATTTGTATCATCAGCGGTGCAAAGAGAGCGGAAGTTCAATCAGAATGGAAGCGTTTGCAAACGCCTATCATGACTTTGCATCCGCACTTTATTGTATTTGAAGAGTTAGCGCAAACAAAAACAATAAAGCTACAACAACAACAACAATACAATACTTGCCATATATAACAGCCGTCTTAAGTTTAATGAGTCACCCGTCGCAATCTTCGTTGCCGTCATCAGCAGCAATGACTGACTGCTAAGCCTGCCAAACGGCTGCGACTCCACCGCCACCTTCTCCATCGTTAGCGCGTCGTCAACAAAAGCAATTCTTCGGCAAAGCAATTGCAACATTCATGGAATCAATTCGCACTCGCTCGACACGGGAGCAATGACACGTCGAGTGCGTGGCCGCCGATCGAAGCGCGCACGAAACGAACGCAGCGGCGGCAAGCTGAGCGGTGGTGGCGCGGTAAGCGAACGCAGAGATTGTTGATTTTGGTACACGCGGTTTGGTGTCGATGGCGCAACGCAATTTCAAGGTCCGCAGAAATGCAATTTTTGGACGATTTCGTTCTTTTTTTTGGTGCTTTTGCTGTTGGCGTGCAAAATTATTTTCGACAAACAATAAGGCGGCCATTGCCATGCGAGACAGATAAAAAAAAGCCACACCAACAACAACCACAGTCATAAAAATAAAATCATTATTATTATGAACTTTGAAAGTTAAAGGCGGTTTTGTATTGTTGTTGTTGTTGTTGTTGTTGAAGGGAAGATAAAAAGGTAAACAGCTGAGTGTGAATTAATATTGAATAATACAATTAAGTGATTACATATATATATATATTTAAGTATACATAGTGTATATATGTATGTATACATCCATAGGTATATAAGAGTGTTGCGGTGCCTGCACTGTATTTTTGGCTTGACGATGACGCATTTTGTACGAAAATGTTGCAATTGATGCCTTAAAAAGTGCAAATTGCGTGCACAAACAGAGGCACATACACATATATATGTACATATATATATGTAGGTATGTATATATATACATGTATATAGAGACGACCAACAACAAAATGAAACCGAAAAATCCCATACATTACAGCGTAAACGCTTATTCACACTATGACGCCAACGGCAGGAGGCGCGTCATCCATATGCATAAGCCGGTGTCGCCAACAACACCACCACCGACGTCGTCGCCGCTGCGGCCGCCACTTCGCACTTGCAACATTTTGTGCTGTGTGCTTTTTCATGATGTTATTCTTTGCATAGCAATGAACCCAGCGAGGCGGTCGTTGTTACTATTGCCACCAAATAGCAAAATTAAAAACAAAAACAACAAAAAAAATACCAACAACAACAACATACCGCATTACCTCAATGACGCGCACAAATTGCACAAGTCGAGTCAGTCAATAGGCAATTGCTTACAGCCGCCTCAAGCTAGTATTGTTGTTGTTGTTGTTGTCGACTGCAGTTATCGCTTTGATTGGTGTGAATTTTTTTGTTTTTGTTTTTGTGTTTCACAACGCCGCTGCGTCGGTAATGCAATGTGATGCGTGCTAATTAGGCACTGAGGACGGACGTGCCACACACACACAGACACACACAATGCAAAGCAAATACACGAATATTTTGCAACATTTAATGCAATGCGCCGCACCAACTACAACAATAATAACAATAACAACCAACTATGTGTTGTAGTAATAATAATAATAGTCGATTGCATTTGCATTGTATTTTAATGCGTAGATTCTATGCTAAGTCAGCGATGTCAATCGTGTAAAATGCACAGCACAGAAAGCAAAAAAACCACAGCAACACTAGCAACAATAACAATAATAATATATTTCAAAAGTTTATTTGTATGTGGCATGCAATGCTCTGTTGCAATACAAGTAATGCATGCGTAATATGGTGATTGTGGCACGTTGCAGTCGAGTCATGGTGGCAAAATGCTTTGTGCATCAAATAAATGAATAAATAAATGAAATGAAAAATAAAATTTAGTAATAGTGAGTAATAGATCTCATGGTGTGCTTATGCTGTAACATACAATGATATATGTAGTCATTCATTTTCAAATAAATTAATATATATTTGCAAATATGAAGATAAAACTATCTACAGTATTTCTTGAAGGCTTTTAATATTTCATTTGTACTACATAACCTAATTTTTAGAGAATTCTTGGAAGTCATTTTAGAATTCCAGAAACTTTTCGTTATAGCTTATACCCTCCTTCCTAACTAACATACGAGGTGTGTTCAAAAAATAACGGGAAAAAAAAATGTATTACAACTGTCTACCTACATTAATGTTTTTGCCTTCAAAATAGTCCCCATTCGATGCACTTATATCAGCGCTTCTTCCAATAGTCGAAACACTTCTCAAGCTCGATTTTTGGGATAGCCTTTGGTTCTTTCAGCGATTTCTCTTTAGCTTGTAAAATGTAGGCTCTTTAAGG
Source organism: Zeugodacus tau (assembly GCA_031772095.1). Lineage (NCBI taxonomy): Eukaryota > Metazoa > Arthropoda > Insecta > Diptera > Tephritidae > Zeugodacus > Zeugodacus tau. Next base: position 60,499,048 of record CM062653.1, on the reverse strand, counting down.
TTCTCTTTATTTTTGGAAATAGAAAGAAGTCACACGGAACAATGTCTGTCGATAATGGTGGCAGGGACATCGTTACAGTATTGTTTTTGGCCAAGAATTCACGAACCAGCAACGAAGTGAGCTTTTAACAAACTAAAAATCACTAAGCTTATAAAAACACTTAGCGGTAGCTTCATATAAAGTAAGCAATGAATACAGCTAAAAATTTTGACAATTGCACCCTCCAAACTCCCGAAATTTAAAATAATTTTTAATAAAATTCCGGTTATTTTTTGAGCATACCTCGTATACCTACATACATATATATTTTTAATTTATGAACGCAGTTAGGTCCATAAATTCACAATGAGCCTCCTAAAGGCCTAGGTGCGTCATCTGATATCCACTTTACCTTTACTTAGGTCCATATATCTATTGAAATTTTAATTTTTCATAATTTGAAACAAAACAATAACAAATTGGCGGCAGACAATAACCGACCATTGATGGTATTCCTAGAAACCTTCCTTATAAAATCAATCAGAATTATTCCTTTGGTTCTCAACGCTTTCGACAATATTCTCTAATTTGCTAGAGTTCTAACAGAATATTCTGAATATGATTTCTAAGTAACCCATAAAACCCATAGAACGGTCATACTGCAGACCTTAAAAATCTCTTCAGTGGCACTAATTCATCTGCTCGAAATTCAGGTCATTCAGATCACTTTTCGTTTCATCTTTGGGATACAAGTAAGCGATTTTTGATATTCTTTGGACGACTCTAGACAAGCTCTCTGTTTTCTGTAATCTTTAGAATAGCATACATGCTCCTTCTCTTCAAAGATGGGGCTATAGTTATGTTCTGAACGTTCTCTTCTTTAAGGAGTTAGGGGTAGTCAGGATTTTCAAAAAATCAATTTAAATTAAAATCAAAATCGTTAAGTGTAATATCTTAAAAATATTCTCTGAAAATTTGAAGTTGATCCGATAATAACTTTTCGAGTTATTCGACAAATAACAAAGAGCGCTCGGGTACTCCGAAATGCTAGTGTGAAACTATGCTTTTTGAAGTGGTGACAACTGTAACTCGAAAACCGCTCAGTAGATTTTAATGAAATGCATACAGCTTTTAGAATACATAATAAACTCAGGCCTGATCGAAGGATTTTTTTTTTTAATTTCGATTTTTTAAGATTTTTTTCGATTAATTAAATGTTGATTTTTTCCCCCGAAAATCTAGAAAAAAATTTCCTGAGGCCGCCATTTTGTTAATTTTTGAAAAAAAAATGCTTCGATCATGCCCAGGATTATCTAACTAACAAAAGGAAACTTTTTTCTCCTTTCTCTTTGACGATCATCTCTTTTCTGATCTGAATTAAATGCTCTTTCGAAAAATCTTAAGGTCGTTTGGTACTAAACTTCTTTTGATGGATTGTTTTTTTTTATCCGATTGATCTTAGATGAATCTCCAAAGACTTATAATTGTCATCGCAAGGACCTTTTTTGGAACTGGGTCAACACAAACTCCTAAAACATTGGAAATTTATTTTTACATTACCTCTTAATGGTGTACCTTAATTCTTCATTCATGTTCAATCGATTATTTTCATTCACATCGTTTCAAATATATTTTCTAAGCAGTGAAACCAAAATTTATCCTATTGGGTACTTAATCAGACTTTAGAGTGAGAAGTAGACAAAGAATTTGCGGATCCTATATGGGAAGCTTGTATTCACATTGTAAAATAGACGGAAAAGTCCATATGTGTTAATCAATCACAAAATGTATTAAAATGTTTATTCTAAAAGTTTGAGCATCCTCAGCACCACCACCTTTCCCCAACATAGCCAATATACTCTTACTACATACATATGTATGTACATACAACAAATCTATTTGCATATGCATGCCTAAGCACTGCTAGGCAAATAACAACAAAAAAACAACAATTTGCATAGTTAACGGCGACGTCGTCGACAAGCACAACACGATTGAGGAGAATAGTTAACGCACCGACCGACCATAAGCTATTCGCTATTTGCTATTTTGCTATTTGGAAATGCGTTGGTGCAATGACCGTCGCCCGGTTCATGGAAGCCAATGGACTTGCAATTGCGTGCAAATACCAATGCAATGGCAACAACACAGCAACAGCAACAGCAACAAAAAATTACAAAATACTTATGGCAGCATTGAAGAAGCAATATGCACACACAGAGCGATGGCAGCAACACTTCATCAATTATTCTAGGCAAACTTCACAATGAATGCTTAGGTGTATAAATATCGTAGACGAGTACTCGTATGTACGCATATACGCATGCATATGTGACTATAACTTGGCGCGAGAATTGAGGGGGTAGAATGCAATTTGAACACCTTGTAGGGAATTTATAAGTTTTGAGTTAGGTGTTTTATGCAAAGTGCTCTTTTGGAGAGTAGTTCAAAGACTAGTCCATATAAGATGAGAATATAGGTTGAACGCAGAGCTCTGCAAAGCGATTGTGAAACCCATTTTATTAAGTGGTACGTCTAGAAATTAATTACACGCCTCCGGAAAGCTTTTTTTTTGATATTAAATTCTTCGACTGTTGGCAACCATATTTCAAAATATGCCCAAATCCTATGATATCCGTATGATTTTCGGAATTTTTTTCTTATCGCTTCCTGTTTACCGCCATTCAACAATGTTTTCAGCTTTGACATTATAATAGGTGGTAACCAATAGGTCAAATTCGAAAGATACTCGAATATTTTTTGGAAAGATCTTATAAATATTTAATTTTTGAGGTCATTTTGAAAAATTTTCAGTTTTATTATATAGATAGGACATAACTCTATTCTTAACTACTTGCTGTTAGCAAGGTTCTGCTCGTTTGGAGTCCTTACTGGGTATTGTACAATGAGTTCACATGCCGTGAGGCTTAACATCCTGTCGGAAGAATGTGAGATAAAAGTATCTATACATTTTCAGTGTCCTGTTTTTGCTAGACTGAAGCCTAACATCGACGAACCAGAGGAATCTGTGACAGACTGAATGCCTTATGTCGACTTTCAAGGGTTTCTGGTATATATAATTAGGAGTTACGGCATAGCAATATACTGGCAATTTTTACTGTCTATGTGGTTGTGGTTTTTCAGGATCAGTCCTTTAACCTATCCTAATCAGGGCACACTTTTCGTTATTTTTTCACTAACAAATTTCCGAATTGGCAGATGGAAAAATGCAATGTGAAATTGTGTTTGAGAAACCGATCCACTATCAGGGTGTGGATTCTCTCCAGAGAGCCCTTCTTTTAACTAAAAAAACTATTAAATGCGGCTTTATAGGAAGATCTCTGGGCAGACAGAGAGATATTTTAAGAATGTTAGTTCTAAACCTCACACACTGTGAAGGTAACTTTAATAAAATCCTAGGTGCTAGTCTACTAGTAGTCTGTTAGCAAAATAGGGCTTTGTTAAATAATAAAATAGACTTTTAGCATTTTGTGAGTATTAATCTGACACCAGTTAGATTAAATCTTTTATTCATTTCGAACGCTGTTTGATAGGTATCCTTCTATTATTATATCTGAGCTATTTCCGAAAAGGATTGATGGATTTTATGAGAAGCTTTTTATTATCATGAAATGCACTCGCAGATTTGATGTTATCTAGTAAGTTGGGATCTATCTTACGAACTCAAGAAACTAACTGTGTGTATGTTGCCTCAATCGAGTTTTAGACTTACGATTACCCAGTCAAACCCACGGGAGTTGGTTCAGAAGAGGCTGTTTCTTCTAGGTATGGTTCGAAAAGAGAGTGGGGGCTTCAGTGTATATTTGTAATTGAAGCCGGTAGATGGCGCGCTTTATGACAAGCAACGACGATGTCAGTTAAATTGGAATAAGTCAAGCTCTAAATATTCTTCTTCTTCTTGACTGGCGTAGACACCGCTTACGCGGTTATAGCCGAGTCCAAAACAGTGCGCCACGTATCCCTTCTTCTGGCAGTTTGGCGCCAATTGGTTATACCAAGCGAAGCCAGGTCCCTCTCCACCTGGTCCTTCCATCGGAGTGGAGGTCTCCCTCTTCCTCTGCTTCCACCAGCGGGTACTGCATCGAAAACTTTCAGAGCTGGAGCACTTTCATCCATTCGAACAACATGACCTAGCCAGCGTAGCCGCTGTCTTTTTATTCACTGGACTATGTCTATGTCGTCGAATAATACATACAGCTCATCGTTACATCGTCTGCGGTATTCGCCGTTGCCAATGTTTAAGGGACCATAAATCTTCCGCAAAATTTTCCTCTCGAAAACTCCTAGTGCCGTCTCATCGGATGTTGACATCGTCCACGGTCCTGCACCATAAAGTAGGACGGGAATGATGAGGGACTTGTAGAGTTTGGTTTTTGGTGGTCGAGAGAGGACTTTACTTTTCAATTGCCTACTTAGTCCATAGTAGCACCTGTTGGCAAGAGTGATTCTGCGTTGGATTTCCAGGCTGACATTGTTATTGCTGATAATGCTGGTTCCCAGGTAGACGAAATTATCTGACTGTTTGTGGGAGGACAGGAGATATTTCGTCTTGTCCTCGTTCACCGCCAGACCCATACGCTTCGCTTCCTTATCCAGTCTGGAAAAAGCAGAACTAACGGTGCGGGTGTTGTTTCCAATGATATCGATATCATCGGCGTACGCCAGTAGCTGTACACTGTTATAGAAGATTGTACCTTCTCTATTTAGCTTTGCAGCTCGTATTATTTTCTCCAGCATCAGGTTAAAGAAATCACACGAGAGTGAGTCACCTTGTCTGAAACCTCGTCTGGTATCGAACGGCTCGGAGAGGTCCTTCCCGATCCTGACGGAGCTTTTGGTGTTGCTCAACGTCAGCTTACACAGCCGTATTAGTTTTTAGTTTTTAGATATCGCGGCATAAAGGCAGCTCCTTTTCGTGCTGTCGAAAGCAGCTTTAAAGTCGACAAAGAGATGGTGTGTGTCGATCCTATTTTCACGGGTCTGCTCAAGAATTTGGCGCATGGTGAATATCTGGTCTGATTTTCCAGGTCTAAAGCCACACTGATAAGGTCCAATCAGTTTGTGGACGGTGGGCTTTAGTCTTTCACACAGTACGCTCGACAGTACCTTATACGCGATGTTGAGGAGGCTTATCCCACGGTAATTGACGCAAATTCCGGGGTCTCCATTTTTGTGTATTGGGCAGAGTACACTGAGATTCCAATCGTCAGGCATGCTTTCTTCCGACCATATTCTTTAAAGAAGCTGATGCAAGCACCTTATCAGCTCTTCGCCGCCGTATTTGAATAGCTCGGCCAGTAAACCATCGGACCCCGCCGCCTTATTGTTCTTCAAGCGGGTAATTGCTATTCGAATTTCTTCACGGTCGGGCAATGGAACATCTGCTCCATCGTCGTCGATTGTTGAATCGGGTTCGCCATCTCCTGGTGTTGTACTTTCACTGCCATTCAGCAGGCTGGAGAAGTGTTCCCTCCACAAACTCAGTATACTCTGGTCATCAATAACTAGATCACCTCTGGGGGTCCTACAGGAGTGTGCAAGCTCTAAATGCATTATCTAAATTTTGAAGTCAATACCTCCTCTGTATTTTCGCAATGTTAACAATGAAATAATGTAATACGGTTTGGAAAGTTCGCTGAACCCATGTGAGTTACCAAACAAAAAACCACGTCTGCAAAACTTTACGGCGCCCAGGCACTTAATATGCGTTGGGTATAAAAATAGCCATCAACAGTAATAAAGTCAAATGTTGTGCAGCGTCGGCGGCAGCAGCTTTTTTCGCATTGAATTCGGTTGTTGCACCACGATGTGAGACGAGCGGCGCGGCGACGACGCAGCACAGTGCATTGCCAACATTACAAGAACAGCAACAAAACCAAAGGCAGTAGTAATGGCAACAGCGCTACAACTTGGTCAATAAGTGCAAATATACAAACATACGCTCACGTCGACGCAGATGCCGACGTCGCTGCTGAAGTTACAGTTTGCGTTCGCCTCATTCTGCGGCTTCTGCTCGTTTTCGAGGTATTTAGGTCACTCAGCAGCTGCGGCAGCAGCAGCAACAGCAACACACAGCTGCAACACAACGCGTGCAATCTTACGAATTACGCTGCTTATGTAAGTGCATATTGGTGTGTACATATGTATGGCTATGCATGCGCGTGTGTGTGTGTGTATGTGCTTGCATTCATATTTCACCTGCACCGCAGTTTCGCTTGCAAACTTGCATTGTACATTTGTCTGTTTGTTTGTATGTTGGTGTGCGATTTCTGCCATTCATTTGCTTTACATTCACACCAAGAGATCAGCAAGCACGCGTGTGTATGCGTGTTTGTAGCGTCAACACCAATACCAACACCAGCAGCAACAGCAGCAAACACCAAAAGCATTGCGAATGCATCATTTTCACAATCTGTTCACACGCATTTCGTATTGGCCAGCCGTCGCACATATGTGTGTGTGTGTTGTTGTGTTAGCTTTCGTGTTTTCTTACTAGCACACGATCTCGATTTTCAAATATTGCATTGTGAATTCCTTTAAGCTTGCCGTTGTAACGCAATCGAATTATTGTAACAGAAACAAATTGAGGTTTTTGGTTTCATTTTCGAACTCGATTTTTTGCGATTTCGAAAAGCAAAAAGTATGTTTACAAACTATTAATATTCGCTGGCAGACTTAGAGTTAGGTTAGAGTGACTGATTTCCTGAACCACAAGAGATCTCACTTGGGCAGCTAAAACCAGTCCTTTGTGATGCCTCAAACTTCTCAAAATGGATGCTCAAGACACTTAAGTAACGACACAGAGCTTTGAGCCTTTCACGAGGCAACTAATTTGTAGTCGGGACACTCAGCTGATTCTCGGAAGTTTGTCCCGCCAACATATTTTCGCCGCAGTCTAGCGAAAGCTGGACATTGAAGAAGAAAGTGTTCCGATGTCTCATTCTTCATTTCATCCATGCAACTTTTTCAATTCACGTCCGTCAAGATATGTAGCCTCACGACATGTAACCCCATCGAGCATCGGCCAGTAATGACTCCTATCTTACTAAGAGCAAAAAGCTCAGTGGATCTCCTGCAATCCACCTTAGAGCAGAATGAACCCGCAGTCGCACAGATACGGGTCGTTGTCCAACGCCTACCGTGTGCATTCAACGACCATTGATCCAATGTATAATGGGACTCCAGCTTGTTCCCACTTTGGTGAGATTGTAGCTATGGTGCCCTTACCGCTAATGGCCTGGGATCCAAACGAGTATTATATTAAACAGACTTAAGTGGATCCTGTTTGGGTGGAGCTGAGCTGAGTAATTGATGGGACTCAGTATTTCTGTATATTTTTGCTAAGCTCCTAAAGTCCTTATAACAACCAAAACCTTTCAGTTAATTCAACATCTCAACCAATAGGATCCAACATGCTTCAGAAATCTTTATTTTATTCTTCAAAATAGGCTCATTTTAGTCAAAGCAAGCCTACCAATAGGATCAGGATAGAACATAACGATAGGTAAGGAGTTTCTTTGTTACCCCGAATCAACTCATGACGGGCTTTGTGGACTGGATGTCGGCTTTCCAGAAAAGCAAAGTAAGAGGATTCCAAATAAAATGTCTGGTCGATTACTTTTGTTTCCTTTCTTTTTCAAAGGCATCTCTTTTCTGATCTGAATTAATCGTTTTTTCGCAAGATCTTAATGTCGTTCGAACGGAGATGATTTTCTATGACCTCGCGATCCTTACTGAATTTACAAAGAAATCAAAATGCTTGCGAACTCGAAAAATTTCGACCTTGTGACTGTTTCAAAGATTCCGTAACTTGTTCTACTAGATCCCAAATTATTGTATAACAAGCGAATTATAAAAGATCACACGAATGTCACAGAAGCTTGCCTTAACCTAAGAACACAAATTTTGTTAAACCCGTCCAATTTGTTGTTTAAATTGTATTCTTCAAGCTATACATGTCGATCCTTAGCCCATGTTTAATTTGAAGTGAGGTTAAAAAATCAAATTAAAGATCGATGGTAGATTCATAAGGAAAGTTAGTTTCACTCTATTCTTATGTTTAACCCATTCCCTCCCATTGTACTCGCTTGGGTGCAGAAAAAATGGTACAGAAAACCCATTCGGTCCCATTGTACTCACTTGGTTAAAAAACATGATTTTTTTCTGTACCCAAGCGAGTACAATGGAAGAGTATGGGTCAAGTTACTTAAAGAAGTTTAAATTGTTAGATTAAAACGCCCGACCAGTGGACCCCTGACGGGTCTCTTCATGATAATGCAGTTAAGATGTCAGTTCATATCTTGATATCAACCGAGTCTGTTCAGGTTATTTTATTTTACATGGATATCATTGAATTAACCAGTTAGATTCCTGAATATTGGATTATCTGGTTAAAAAGACTTCTTCAGACACTGGTTCTGCGATGTTTAGGATCTTAATTCTCTTGCCTTTTTCATAGCGTCGGAAGTTATATCAGCTTATTGGCGTGACCAAATACGGAGAATTCCTTTCAAAACTAGTTCTTCAATTGAGATCGTTACAACTCTTAAGTTTCTTAAGCACAATTTGTGACTGTATTTTTCAATTTTTTTGTGTGGTTATTCAACTTGTTTACTTAATTTTCCGTTCTTTTTTTTCAGCCACACACATGTTACAACCAAATATTAGTTGAAAAAGTGTGTCAATGTGTCAACAACAACAGCAATTTGGAAAATCTAACTGGCAATTTGAGGCATTAAAATCAACTTAGCTGCCGTCGAAAATAATACCGTCAACAAACTTTTGGTTTAATTATTTAAATGGGATTTTAAGGCGGCACACACAAGAGACACTTTTGCAAACTAAATCACGTAGCTTAGCGTGAATTGTAGCGAGTGCGGGTGGTAAGAGATGGAGGACGTAAGGAAAATTCGAACATTTTGCGCATAATTTGTGGCTAGAGAGGGTTTTATTTGAGTTATATGGATTAGAGATTTTAGTTTGATGATATACATATACAAGACAAGCTTAAAAGTACGTAAAGTTTTTATATGGGGCGACACTAAGTCCATGTGCTTTGGTAGTTAGACATAATCTTCAAAGGTAAGGAAAACCATGATTCCTTGATTAGCAAAATTCGCTCCGGTTACCAAGAGGTGTCTTGATGAATCTTATTTGTAGGTGTTTTACTCAGTTCCATACAAGCCATGGGAACACCGAAGACGATGAACTCAGTGTAGATCCGAAAGAGGAAGTTACGAACGAAATCCTCAAAGATACTCAAAATATGATTTTGCATGAGCGTAAACTGGAGTTAATTGAGATGGCTGACACTGTAAAGAAGTTCTGAAATGACTTTATGCATGATACATTTGGATCGATTTGGTCTCATACAAGATCTTCAGAGAATTTCCGAAAAAAAGAATTAACTAAAATTTTCGCTCATTACAGTTGTTGTTTTGTAGTAGAAAACACTAGTCAGAGCTTTTTGGAGAATGTCTGATCTTTGTCTCCTATAAACCAGAACTATATTGTTTGGTCGGGTTTTCAGGTCGTGTTCCAAATCATCTCACATACTTCTACGAACTTCTGCAGTACTACTCACGTACTGCTCCCTCTTATTAGTTTTTGGCGAATTTATCGACGAAAGCTTCTAATGAAAGCTTAGAACACGAATCACAGATTTGTATATAAGTTTGTCACGAAGTTTGAACCACCCAGAAGGAAGCGTCGGAGGCCCTACAAAGTATTTATATAAATGATCAGTAGGTTAAACTGAGTCGATTTAGCCATGTCCGTCTGTCTTTCCGTCTGTCTGTATATATACGAACTAGTCCTTCAGTTTTTTATTAAGATATCTTTTTGAAATTTTGCAGATGTTATTTTATCTTCAAGAAGCTGCTCATTTGTCGGAACTGTCGATATCGGACCACTATATCATATAGCTGCCATACAAACTGAACGATCGGAATCAAGGGCTTGTATGGAAAACTTCCGCATTTTACTACATATCTTCACGAAATTTGGTGTGAGTTATTGTTCATAGAAATAATTTAATCTCCGAAAAAATTGTTCAGATCGGTTCACTATAGCATATAGCTGCCATACAAACTGAACGATCGGGCGTGGTATCTTCACGAAATTTGACATGGATTACTGCTTAAGGTAATAATATAATCTCCGAAGAAATTGTTCAGATTGGTTAACTATATAATCTTAATGTTTCTAGCAAACAACCCGGCTAAAAAGAATTAGTAAAATGTTTTCTTTTTTTTACTTTCTTTCTCTTACGTCTTTAGATTTGCTTAAACACATTGTTAAGCGTTTTTTCTTGTTTCAGTTAAAATTTTGTAAAACATTGTTTATTATAAATTTTGAGACCAATGAAATCTATCTATTGAAATTAAATAATTGAAAAGCTTTCAGTTTGCTGCCTATGCCCAGCTATTGTTGATTTGTAAAATCGATCTATGGAAAACAATAAATCAAAACACTTAAAAAATAACAATTTACAAAAAAACATAACCCCAAAAGAATGCAGAGAACTAAAGAAAAAATAATAATTCATAACCAACAATAAAATAATAGCAATAGCCTCAAAGACAAATGGTTCCCACAATGCTATCACGGAATGGGAGTAAAGCAACGCCAGAGGCTGTGTGAAGTGAATACTTTAATGATACGAGCCAATAAAACGCACATATCTATGGTAAGTGAGTATGAGTGTAAGCCGCAGCAGCACATCAGTGACATAAGTACTCGCGCGACTTTTCTCTTTAGTCGTAGTGAACGGTTTTTTAAAAAATAATAAAAAGTCAATTTACATTACAACGAGCTGACGTTGATGACATCCCAGAACAGACTACTTTATTTAATGTCATTCACTTAAAATCAAACTTAGTTTAATTACAATTTGCTTATTAATTAATTTTAACATATTGTATTTATGAAACTGTTGATTAAGCATATTACTGTTAATTTGGAAAATTCTTAAGAAATTTATTGTCTTTTTCATTTTCAACTACTTTATTTGTTTAACATTTTAGTAAAAGGCCGGAAATGGAATTAGGTTACAATTTGTTTCAACAGTTCATCGTACTTATCAATTGCACCGTCAGGTGTCTTTACATAATTATTTGTATATGTAACTACTCCCCCCTTTAAATCAGAATTCTCCTGAATTCTTGTATTTAATTTTATTTTTATATATTTGTATCTTTTAATAATGAGAGTAGCCACTAACAAAATTATAATAATGCTTAATATATTGCAAATATGTGCTATACTTGTATTTATTTTCAATTTAAAAATGTTTTCCATATTTAATTTATGTTCTTCTACAATTTCATCAAAAGTTATTTTTGTTGTAAAATTCTGAATGTCTTTATATTTTAAAGTTATAATATTTTCTTTAATTTCTTCAAACAAGTTAGAAAAATAATAGTCGTTAATTTTAATTGAACAATTATTAAATCTTATTAGATAGTTTCCACTTATTATAGGTTTTTCTTGATTACATGTATTATTAATCTTTAAATGTATAGCATTTTTAATAAAAATTGTTTTTATATTCATTTGTATTATTTCGAGTTCTTTGCATTTTATAAGATTACAATTATTTCTTAATATACAATGTTTGCTTATTTTCATTTGTTCTAATGATTTATTATCTTCAAATAATAATGTTTTATTTTTATAGGTAAATATTTCCTCTATTTTTGCATCTATTTCATTATTTTCATTGTTAGGTATTGGTATTATTTTTCTTATTTTTACATTTTCAAAATTTTTAGGTATTTTTATTCCAAATACTAGAATTGTATTATTTAACATTACTGTTCCCAATTGTAGATATTTAAGCTTATTATAATCGATATTATATTTTATGATTTCTTCATTAGTTAAAATATTCGGATGTATTATTCCATATTTAGCGGATACAACATTTTCTTGTATATGTTCTATTTTACTTTTTAAAAATTGAATTTTTGTGTATTGATCTAAGTATAAATTTTGTTTATATTCTTCATATATAAATTTATTTATTGAATTAAGTTCTTTTTCTATTTTTAATCTATCGCTTTTAACAATTTCTTTTAAATGTTCAATAGCTGATGCAAAATAATCGTTAATTTTAATTTGTTCGTTAAATGAGTCATTCGTTCGTAAAAGGTGTGTTTCTATAGTTTGTCTGTCGTTTTCGTCCATTGTTCCAAAAAGCCATTTTGACATACTGCCAATTGCATTAACTAAACCTCTTCTATTCCTACTTTTAAATGGCATAAGTGTCAATAATTTATTCCTTGTATCCAATAACTCTCTTTGTAGTATTTCTTTATTTTCTATTTTCATTAAGATTATATTGTCGGTCATGTCATTAATAATATTTTCTAATTGTTGAACGTCAATCATATGTAGTACTATGTCACTATCCTTTGGTATTTCCTGATCTCTAATCTGTAAGTCTATGAATCCATTTTGTTCCGTTATTTCTGTTAAAATCATTGTCCCTTTACATTGTTGTGTCATTAGTATTATTGCTGTCATTATTATCCAAATCTGTAAATTTTAATGGTCTTTTTATATTACTGGTATGTATTTTGTCTAAGTTTTGTTTCCTATATTTAGGCTGTTCCTTGTGCCTAACTGCTTTATAATTTTTTATAAATCCTTCCTTTCTCTTTTCCTCATAATTTTCCTTTTTCTGATTTAATTTATTTATAATCTTATTCTTTGTTTCTATTAAATTGTTTTTTACTATTTCCTCATCTACTTCATTACGTCGTACCTGATTTGGTGTAAATTTTATCGTTGAATGAAATCTCTCGTTATAATTTCTAATAGCCTTTTGTATTAGTTGTTTAACAGATAAATTTTTATTTAATTTATATAACATTCTAAATTTTTCAGAAATTGTATTGTGAAATCTTTCAATGTCTGCGTTTCCCGTGTGACTGTTGGGTTTGGTTAAATGAAGTTCTATATTTTCTTCATTTAGAAATTCTTTAATTCTTGTAGCATTAAATTCATTGTCAGCTACTATTTTATTTGGTTTTCCTATTTTAGTAAAATAGTCTTCTAATTTTTCGATGAAGGTAATGTGATTTCTATCAGTTAAATGATATGCTACTCCGAATTTAGAAAATTTATCAATTATTGTTAAAAAATGGAACCTTTTTATAACGTATGTGTCTATATGGATTATTTCATTATTTTTTGTAGGTGTTTCGGTGATACAAAATTTAGGTTTGATAGGTCTCCTATCATATTTTACTTCTTGACATGTTTCGCATTGGTTAATTACTATTTGTATTAATTCTCCTAATTTCGGATAATAAATTTTATTTCTGAGTTGATTATATGTTTCTTGTATGCCTGAATGCATACTTTCTCTAATATGATATAGCGAAATTTGTTTAACAGCTTCGACTTCTGTTTCTATATCCTGTGCTCTCATTGTGCTTTTTATAAATTCTAATTGTTTATCATTTGAAAACATTTCTATCAGTTTCTCTTGAACTATATTATACTGTCTTTCAGATAATTCTGAATAAATTCCTACTTTTCCTTTTGTTATATATTTTCTAAATATTTCACCCAATCTATTGAAAACATATTCCGAAATGAAAATAATTCTTTTGCCATGAATCATTTTTAGTTCTTCTATCTTGTTATTTGTTAAGATAATTTGTGTTTTATATTTGTTCACTATTTCATTTTTTATATAAAAATGATCTTGTAAATTTTCTTCTGCTGAATGAATCGTTTGCATTGATGTATTATCATCAATATTATTAACTACGTTTAAGTAATTTTCTATATTTTCCTCAGTAATTTCATCCTCCTTCTCCTCTTTGATAACGTCCTCGTTATTTTCTATTCTACTAAGAAAATCCGCTACTCTATTTTCTTTTCCCTTTATATATTCAATGTTAAATTGATATTCTCCTAATTTTAATAACCATCGTTGATGTCTTGGTGACATATCTTTTCCTCTATATTTTGAATGTAAGTATTTAATTGGTTGATGATCTGTTACAATCTTAAATTTTCTACCGTATAAATATGGTCTAAAGTAGTTAACACTCCAAATAATTGCTAAAAATTCTTTATCAGTTGCTGAATAATTCTTCTCATGGTTATTTAGTGTTCTAGACGCATAACATATTGGGTGTCCTTCCTGTGATATAAATGCTCCTATTGCATAATTTGATGCATCTGTAGTTAATGTAAATACCTTTTCAAAATTCGGATACCGTAAAATTGGATGTGAGCTTATTAATTGTTTAAGTTTTACGAACGCTTCTATGTATGAAGGATCTTTTGTATTAATTCGAACCCCTTTCTTTAAATATTTTGTAATTGGTTGTGCTACCTTTGCATAATCTTTAACAAATTTTCTATAATAGCCTGTTATACCTAAAAAACTCTTTATCTGTTTTTCCGTTCTTGGTAATTCTAATTCTTCTATTACCTTTATTTTATTTGGGTTGGGCTTCATGCCATCTTTTGTTAAAATGTGCCCTAAAAATTCTGTTTCCTTTTTTAGAAAATTACACTTATCCATTTGTATTTTCAAATTTTTTGATTCTAATACTTTTAAAATATCTTTAATTGATTGCAAATGTTCCTGCAATGTTGTACTAAAGATGAGTATATCATCTAGATATACTACACATGTTTTATTTATAAAATCTCGTAATATTTCATTCATAAGACGTTGAAAGGTTGCAGGTGCGTTCTTTAACCCGAATGGCATTCTAGTAAATTCATACAAGCCATGAGGAGTTACGAACGCTGTCTTACACCTATCTTCCTCTTTAATTGTAATTTGATGGTACCCTTTTGCTAGATCCAATGTTGTAAAATATTGGGCACGTCCCAATTTATCTAATATGGATTCTATATTTGGTAATGGATATTTATCATCAATAGTTACTTCGTTTAATTTTCTGTAATCTACTACTATTCTATATTTTCTCTTCCCTGAATTATCCATTTTCTTTGGAATTACTATCAAAGGACTGGAGTATCTGGAATTACTTTTTCTTATTATTCCTTGCTCTTCCATTTCTTTGATTTGTCTTCGAACTTCCTCTTCGTGTTGGGGAGGGTATCTATATAATTTAGAATTAATTTGCTCTTCTGTAGTGGTTCTTATTTCATGTTGAATTTCTGTAGTACTAGTTAATTTTTCTCCTTCTTTAAATAATAACTTTTCGAAATTCTTCAATAATGCCGTGATTTCTCTAAATTCTTCTGTATTTAAATGATCTAACTGAATTCCTTTAATTTTTTCATTCGTTGCTTCTAAAGTGCATATTTCATTGAAATTGAATGGTTTATTTAAAAAATCCGATTCTTTTTTATTTAGCGAAATTTTTCCTTCTATTAAATTTATCATTGTGTTTAAATGATTTAATAAATCAATTCCTATTATGAAATTATATTTCCTATTTTTTAATGGTGTTGATCGCCATCTTATATATGCGTTTTCCGGTAAATTAAATTCTTTTGGTGCTTCAGTATGCACTTCGTGGGTAATTGTTTCTTTGCTAGTTACTGTACTAATAGTTATTTTATTTCTAAGTGGAATTTTTCGAAATTCGTTTAATTCTGAATCCACTAGACTTATATTTGCTCCGGTATCTATAAGTGCAACGTATTTTTTATTTTCAATTGTTATTATTATTCTGGGTAAGCTCTCCGAGGCTTCCTTGTAAAAAAAATAGAATTATTCACTTCCTTACTATCTTCAAGTTCTCTATAGCTTTGCCTAGGCGATTGCAAGCGATATTGGCTGCTACTGCTGCTAGGGTGTCCTGCTATTCGGGATCTTTCTTGATCGGTTTCTATATTATCTACTTCCATTGGCTCTCCTCTATCTAGCCTTAATTGGTTTGAGTTCATATTTCTTCTTTCTCTACCTGAATTATTATCTCTGTAATCTTTATACGTTTGGAACCTTTGTCCATATTGATGAGAATTATTATCCCTATTTCCTTTGTGCAAGAAATTTTGTCTAATTTGATACGAATTGTTTTCACCATATCCTTTATTTTGTGAAAAATTTTGGACATTTTGCCTAACTTGTCCTGATCTAATATCTTTACCTACATATTTTTCGTTATAATTATTGTAATTTCCTCTATTATCATTATTATGATATTGTCCGTACTGTCCTAGATATTTTTCGTTATAGTTATTGTAATTTCTTTTATTATTATTATAATGATTTTGTCCGTGTGAGGTTTTGGATTTTTTAAATTCTGGCCTAATACACGTATCTTCGTATCTTCTTTTAGTCATAATATCTATGATATTGTAAAGGTCCTGTTCCTCATATATTTTGTCCAGTAATGTCCCCTGTGTCATTTCTTTAATTGTGTTAACTAAAAGGCTGTCTATGTTAGTTAAATCTATCCCTATATCGTCTTTGTAGTATACTTTTATTTCGTCCGACTTATATTTGATTTTTTGAATTTGTATTGATAACTCACTCACCGTATTCGCTTTCATACCACATATCCTCCTGTAAATGTCATGAGGTTCGATGTCCGGTTTGTATCGAAGTTTTAACGCCTTCTTTATTTCTGTCCAGTTGTCAGGGTGGGGTATGTTAATTATTACGTCCTTTGCTTCTCCTTGTATCGTCCTGTAGTACACTGCTCGAGTAGCTTCCTTCTTTGTTTCGTCATCTCTGATATTTGATAGCAGATATTCTATGCTGCTCATAAAGGAGTTTATGGTTACGTCTCCTTGTCCGGTGAAAGTTGGTATATGTTGAATATTTTTTATGACTCTTTGTATATCGTTGTTATTAGAATGTCGCTGTTGTAATTCGACGTATGCTAGGCGTAGTTGCTCCAGCTGCGTTTCTCTACGGTTAAGTTGTTCTAATAGTTCCATATTTGGATTTTGGATCTGTTCCTGTTGCGCCATCCTTCTTCTTCTATCAAACGTTCGCTGCCTTGATGATTCAATTTTTATTATTTTTATTTTTCGTCACTTCACTTTATTCACTTTATTGATTTGGTGAATTCACGCTTTCTTTGTTTAAGACGTGTTCACTGCAAATCTTTTTTTTTTTTTTTTTTTTTCACTTGTATATTGATTTGGTGAATTCACGCTTTCTTTGTTTAAGACGTGTTCACTGCAAATCTTTTTACACTTTCGCAACAAAGTTGGTGTTTTTTTGTTGTGTTTTACGTATTTATGGTGAATTTACGCCGTTAATGGGGTCGCTTTTCACTGCACAAATTTTTTATTTTATATTATTTTATACTCTAGAGGGTCCGGTCAACTTCCTAAGTTGGCTACGGAATCGCAGAGTTATTTTGGGGATTATAAGTTTAATTATCACTATCCTTTGTAATTAGTTACAAGGATTACCGACTGCGCCACTTTTCTCTTTAGTCGTAGTGAACGGTTTTTTAAAAAATAATAAAAAGTCAATTTACATTACAACGAGCTGACGTTGATGACATCCCAGAACAGACTACTTTATTTAATGTCATTCACTTAAAATCAAACTTAGTTTAATTACAATTTGCTTATTAATTAATTTTAACATATTGTATTTATGAAACTGTTGATTAAGCATATTACTGTTAATTTGGAAAATTCTTAAGAAATTTATTGTCTTTTTCATTTTCAACTACTTTATTTGTTTAACATTTTAGTAAAAGGCCGGAAATGGAATTAGGTTACAATTTGTTTCAACAGTTCATCGTACTTATCAATTGCACCGTCAGGTGTCTTTACATAATTATTTGTATATGTAACTCGCGCACCAATATGTGTGTGATGTGAGAAATGTGAAATTCGCTGTGACCCGTTGGCGAGAGATTTCAACGAAATGGCAAACAAGTTTGTCGAACCATTTACTTCATCAACATGCAAGAATTCATTTCAGCGCTAAAATAGAGCACTGACACAATTACAACTACACGTCTGCCTGTCAACTTCTGTGAACATTGTGTGACCAATATTGGAACGCGTATCTGCCATCATTTTACGAAGGATGTGCTACATTCTGACCTACTTCGTCTATTTAAGACTATTGTTGTGAGATGAGGACGAAGATTGTTGATGTAGGCTATTTTGTATGGAATAATGGAAGGTTTGGGGGTACTGTTACTACGAGACTTTTGAACTGGAGCAAAACTTAAATTACAGAAAATAGTAAAGTATATTTAATTTCCTCCGAATTATATTAAAATATCTAAAGGATTTACCGATATTTTCGGAGAAAAATTGCCCTCAGGCACTTAGTTCTTCATGTTCGATATCCAGGGCCTTGAAAAGTTATGGTCCGATTCACTCATTTTCCATCAGTGTCACCTGGGTGTCTAGATAATATTATGTACCGAATTTCATTGAAATCGGTCTAGAGGTTTTTGAGATATGGTTTTTGACCCATAAGTAGGCGACGCCACGCCCATTTACCTTTTTTTAATCTGAGTGATAACGTTTTCCGTTAGTGAGTTAACGCACTTTTTAACCTAACCTTTGTATGGAAGGTCGACGTGGTTATTATCCGATTATATAAATTTTAATCGTGTGTAATGGGGTCTATAATGGAAACGACTGCAGAAAGTTTGGTTAATATAGATTTATTCGTTTCCGAGATATTCACAAACAACTTATTTAGGGGCGGGGTCACTCCCACTTTTCAGAAATAATTACATCCAAATATGCTTCGTGCGATTCTTTATACCAAATTTTATTTCCATAGCTTTATTTATGGCTTAGTTATGACACTTTATAGGTTTTCGGGTTTCGCAATTTTGTGGGAGTGGCAGCGGTCATATTTCGCCCATTTGAAATACCAACCTTCTCATGGTGGCAAGGAAATGTGTACCAAGTTTCTTTAAGATATCTCGCTTGTACGGTCGGACAGACAGCGGATTTCAATACCACTCCTTTTGATTGAGTCAACTAAGGTTTTAATTTACTCCATCAATGTTTTAATTGAGTCATACACATTCAATTTAGTACACATTGTGAGTGAAAAACAATAAATAGCCTTTATGGCAAATATTTTCATCTGACCCACCCTTGACCACACGCCACCCCTGCATTGATCTCACTTGACCTCCTAAAAAATTAGCAATAACCTTTGTCTCATATGTCCCATACTTCACCCCACGTAAACACTAGCGTGATCTCATAATCTCCTAAAAAATGCAAAAAAATTAAACTTGACCTCACCAAAAATCAATATTTGGAGAAAACACGAAAAATTCGAAACCAAACTTGACCGACACCTTCTATACAAATTACAACAATATACTAACTTTTTGGAAAAATTTTATGAAACTTTTAGTGTTGGAAAGCTTATCGCTTGTAGTTTTTAGAAATTTAAATTTAAACATCTGTCCCCGGTCAAGAAAGTGTCTAAAAATGCAGTAATATGGAAATTAAATAATTTCAATTCCTACGTTTTATTGCCCGTAGCTATGTATTAAATAAGGCTGCGGGATTTGTATTTTGTGCAAATGATAGCTGAAAGAATCCACTATAGATATAAACTATGTTTTAATTTTAATAAATTTTTGAGAAATTTTTCATAGATTTACGAAGTTTTAGGAAGTTCCTAAAATTTTAATTTTTTCGTTGCCCGTGGCCTCACTAGACCCCTTGTAAAACGTAAACAAATTTCATTACCGTGGTCTCTCACTTGACTTTACACCTAACCCACGCCAAAGGTCAATGGCCTCGGCCAAAATGTAAACAAACCTGACATCACGTGATCTCCAAAATGTAAACAAACCTGACTACACGTGATCTCCAAAATGTAAACAAACCTGACATCACGTGACCCCTCAAATGTAAACAAACCTAACATCACGTGATCTCCAAAATGTTAACAAACCTGACATCACGTGATCTTCAAAATGTAAACAAACCTGATATCACGTGATCTCCAAAATGTAAACAAACCCGACATCACGTGATCTCCAAAATGTAAACAAACCTGACATCACGTGATCTTCAAAATGTAAACAAACCTGTTATCATGTGATCTCCAAAATGTAAACAAACCTGACTTCACTTGACCCCTCAAACGTAAACAAACCTGACATCACGTGACCGGTTTGTTTACGTTTTGAGCTGAGGTCAATGACCTTTGGCTGGGGTTTGTTTACCTTTTGGGGTGAGGTCATTGACCTTTGACGGGGGTTTGTTTACCTTTTGGGGTGAGGTCATTGACCTTTGGCGGGGTTTGTTTACATTTTGGGGTGAGGTCATTGACCTTTGGCTGGGGTTTGTTTACGTTTTGGGGTGAGGTCATTGACCTTTGGCGGGGTTTGTTTACCTTTTGGGGTGAGGTCATTGACCTTTGACGGGGGTTTGTTTACCTTTTGGGGTGAGGTCATTGACCTTTGACGGGGGTTTGTTTACGTTTTGGGCTGAGGTCAATGACCTTTGGCTGGTGTTTGTTTACCTTTTGGTGTGAGGTCAATGACCTTTGGCTGGTGTTTGTTTACCTTTTGGGGTGAGGTCATTGACCTTTGGCGGGGGTTTGTTTACATTTTGGAGAGAGGTCATTGATCTTTGGAAGGGTTTGTTTACATTGGGGTAAGGTCAGTGAACTTTGGAGGGTTTTGTTTACATTTTGGGGTAAGGTCAATGACCTTTGGAGGGATTTGTTTATATTTTGGTTGAGGTCATTGACCATTGGTATGGGTTTGTTTACATTTTGGTGTCAGGTCATTGCCCTTTGGCGGGGGTTTGTTTACGTTTTGGGCTGAGGTCGTTTTGTGGCTTCAGAATTGTTTATATTTTGAGGGGTTCTTGGACGTAAAGTTTGTTTATATTTTGACGAGTCAAGTGAAGTCAGATTTACATTTTGAAGCGAGTTTCATGTCAGGTTGGGGAATATTTTAGGATTCACATAAGATCAGGTTTGTTTACATTAGTTAGTTTAAATGTTCAAATGCCATGTGAGGTTAGGAGTGAAGTAAGTGGGGTCACGATAAGGCAAGCTTGGTTTCTATTTTAAGGTTAGGTGTAAGGTTATAGATTTTTCTTCAGGACAAGAGAGATAATGTTTGGGGTCACGTGAGTGCACGTTTGTTAACCTTTTAAGGTGTCAATTGAGTTCAGCACTATTTGGATTTGGAGTCAAAAATTTTACAAAAAATCATTAAAATAAAACATAGTCTATATCTATAGTAAAATCTCTCAGCTATTATTGGCACATATTACAAATCCCAAAGCTTTAATTTTTTAAATACTTATGGGCCCTTAAGCGTTGAGATTGCATTTCTTAAATTTCCATATTCTTGTATTTTTGACAAACTCCTTGAACGGAGAAAGCGATAAGCTTTCCCACGCTACAAGTTTCATAAAAATTCTCGAAAAATCGAGTAAATTGTTGTAATATATATTAAAGGTGTTGATCTAGTTTAGTTTCGAATTTTTCGCGTTTCTTCCAAATTTTGATTTCAAGTTAGGTCAGTTGTTATTGTTAATATTTTTCAGAAGGTCAAGTGCGATTAAGTTACGAGACACGCGAGCTGAACGTGTAACAAATGTGATATCAAAACAAGTAAGGAAAGGCTAAGTTCGGGTGTAACCGAACATTTTATACTCCCGCAATTTATTTTATAATACACAATTTGACCCACATATTCATCATATATATTGTATAAAGTCCATTGAAAGTTGGAAACCCTAATATTAGGTAGAAGCACCGAGGTCCATATGTTCGATACATGGGGCCTTGAAAACCTATGGTCCGATTTCGGCGATTTTTAGAATGGGGCTGCCACACTATTAACATAGTATTTGTGCAAAGTTCTGCACCGATATCTTCACTAGTGCTTACTTTATATATTGTAAAGTTAACGATTCAGATTGTTTTCAAAGTTCTGGTATATGGGAAGTAGGCCTGCTTGTGGACTGATTTGACCTATTTTCATAACATATATTGGGATGCTAAAAAACTATTATGAACCGAATTTCATTGAAAGCAACTTTGTTGCGAGAGTATAAATATCGGTATTTGAATAATCTTATACATAGGGTCCAATAATACGGTTGAGCCACTGTATATAACCGGATGTGGGGTAACCGGGTGTGATGTTTCAAGAACCAATGTTACCGGAACCGGAAATGGAGCAACCGGAACCGGATATGATGTAACTGGATATGTGTAATGATGATGTAACCGTATATGGGGTAACCGGAAATTATGTTACCAGAACCGGATACAAGGTGGTCGCATATGGGGTAGCCGGATATGAGGTGGCCTCATTTTCCATCCGTGTCTAGAAAGTATTTCATTGGAACCGGTTGAGTAATTTCTGAAATATGGTTTTTGACCCATAGGTAGGCAATCAATTTTAATCGTGTGTAATGGGGTCCATAGGGCACACGACGGCAGAAAGTTTGGTTTATACAGCTTTATTGGTTTCCGAGATATTCACAAAAAACTTTCAGTTTTCAGAAATAGTTACATCCAGATATGCTTCTTCCTAGTTCGAAAATTTCGAAAAATTTTGTAAAAAAAATTGTCAGTTGCGAAGTATGTTTAGTAAAAACAAAAATATTTTCAATTATCAATATATACTTTTAAGCAAAGTTTTAACTCATAATTCGACCCACCCTAATGTGCAATGCAAGCTTCAAAAATAATTGCGCAAAAATCTGCAGCAAATTTGGCTAAACTTTACACCATTTAAAATACAATCAAAAGCAAAGAATAAACTTGGTACAAAAACAGCACTCGCATAAGTGAAACATATAATCAGCAACAACAAATTACAATAAAAACAAAAGCGAAACATCAAAAAAACAATTACAGTCACGTCAAAATTAAACAACAATGACAAAATAATAAGTGAGCCTGCGAGTGAGCGAGCAAGTTGGACAAACCGCTGAGCCGTCTAACTGGGTCATGTCAAATTAAATTGTCTACGCGCGAGTGGAAGTGCAAGACACACCGCACACCATACAACAATCGCAACAATACAATGGTAACCACCGCACAGCTCCAAACAATGAACAAAGGAACTAAAACAACAAAAAACCAAAAACACCAACAACACTTGGGGGGGCTAAAAATCATCGAAATTGTTAAATTCGATAAACCATGGATGACTCGCGACTATTTCAACGTCGGTTGGTCAACAACCGCTGTTGAGGGTCTAAGTACGCCTCGAGGCCTGCGGAGTGTGTGGCACACAGGCAGACACAGGCGAATTCTGAATGAACAGTTTCAACTTTGAACACATGAATGCGCGACGGTGTTTGCGCATGACAACCGCTGCTGCTCGAACTCGCTGACTTCGCACCGCTCGGTTGAGTGCACAGCAAAGGCAAATGAGAAGACATATTTTAAATAAAAAACAAATAATTTATTGCAAAAGTTGTAATTTAATTTTTATTGTTTTTATTTTTTACTTTTATTTTGTTTACAGTTACCTTTTGCACGTACAAGACCTGCCAGACTCAGTGGCGACTACTCACATTTCTCTAACAGCTTGACGTTGAACAACTTTTGGTATTTATCACAAGTTTTTTATGTTATTTAATTTTGTTGTTGTTGTTGTTGTTATTCAAAATTGTTTACTAACAATCTTTTAGTGATCGTGGTGAATGTGTTTTTGTGGGTAAGGCACTAATAATGAGAATCGCGTAACCTTGACATATCATCAGCAATTATCTAATTTGATACTGTATAAGCTCCACCTACCTAACTAAATAGCCGCATTGCGGTTGCTGGTAGCTAAATCTTGGTTATATCTAATGTATGTCTTCTTTCTGAAATGTCGCTACGTGATAAAGACTTTAGGCACTGCTTATAGCTTGTGTTAAGACCTCCTAAACCTTTCTTTTCTTCTTTTCTGCTCGTAGTGATTGTAGTAATCCACCTAAAGACACACAAGTACTTCTGAGCTTAATTAGTCTATAAAATTAATATTTTCATGGCATTTTCTTACTTTTCCCGGAACGTTGTCTTTCTCCAAATCTACATATTTAGATTTTTATTTTATTTTACGGCTCAAACCTATACCAATTCAAGTGGTACAGTATCAGTTTAGCGAGTTTTTAGACGGAGTCAAGGTCCCTAAGTGTATTTTCTGTGTATATTGCAAAAACACCGGTGATTAAGAGGAAGCAATTGACATCGACCAGACATCGGATGCGACTGACTTCAGACAAGCACTGAACGTCTTTCACAGAGGTGCTGTGAACACCTTCAGCTATTGCCCCATAGTAAATAAAGACTTTGTCTGGCAAAACTACAGTTAGCCTCGCGCAACTTCGTTCTGTATACTATAATAGGGTAAACTCTTTCCTATCCAGACCAAATCCCGATATACTCAACATATGTCGCGCAAGCAAAGAGTCTTCGCATGGCAGTGGTTAGTGCCTTTGTATGCCCTACTCTACTCATCTAACAATTCTTTCCCTTGGGTTCTACTCCGTCGAAATAGCTCGTACCTTGGTCTCCCATTAGATGTCTCTAGTTGTTGTTATTATATCTCTAGTAGAAGCTTGGTAAGCTACTCACTACCGCCTTCATATTATTCAACAATTCGACGGACTTCGTGAGCAGATTTGTTATGGAAAAATTGGCTGGCTACCTTAGGCATGATCTCTTCTGGAATTACTATTTTTTGATGTTTACCTGAACAGAGATCGATCCCCCGTTGACAAGTGGTACAGTAACGTCTAACTACATTACATTGTGATCTTTTGTGTGGTAGTATACCTCAGTAATGAGGGATTGTTTATTGGTTGTATGTAGTACTTCTACGGGTCTAATTTCTTAGGGATTTGTATTAGCAGAACATTATATCTAGTCTAATATACAAAATTCTCGTGTCACGGTGTACGTTATTGAACTCCTCTAAAACCGCTCGACCGATTTTCTTGAATCTTGGTGAATCTTAGCGTGCATATCGGCTAGGGTTGAGAATCGGACAGCATCTATTTTTCATCCTCCTAAAGGTTAAGGGTGGTCCACCCCTAAATTTTTTTTAACTTTCCGCGAAGAAAATTAAAAATTTTCTAAAATCGGGAAGTTATTGGTTGTTGAAGTTCAAACCGATCTGGCTAGTTTTAGTCTTGAAATATTCGTGGAAGGCCAGAAAAAGATTAGAAAGTGAGTAAATATGGAAAAATTACGAGGAAGATATCAATAAGAGAATTTTATTCGAGTTGACAAGAAAAATATAAAAAGAGAAAACAAAAAAATAATATTTTGAAGGTTGTTGCTTTGTTAAAATATTTTTGTTATTGTTCAATTGTATAAGGTTGTGTCGATAGCCCAAAAAAATTTGTAAAAAATAAGGAAAAGCTAAGTTCACGTCCAACCTTTTTACACTCTCGCAATTTATTGATGT
The DNA here is from genome assembly GCA_031772095.1 of Zeugodacus tau. Taxonomy (NCBI): domain Eukaryota; kingdom Metazoa; phylum Arthropoda; class Insecta; order Diptera; family Tephritidae; genus Zeugodacus; species Zeugodacus tau. Next base: position 60,473,708 of record CM062653.1, on the reverse strand, counting down.
AATTTTATTAAGATATTAATTGTATATTTGACCCATATATTCGGCAGACAATATCAAATTGCGATTGTAGAAGCAGTTGGAAATAGTAGGGTCTCAGTTGACACCTCGATGGTGAATAAATGATAAATGACTGATTGAATGACCTATATTGGTGTTGAAAAAACAAACATATCGATGATCTTAATGCGACAATTTAGAATTTCGGTCCAGGAGAGTTGACACAGCTACAAACCAGGATGACGTAGTCAATTATCCCAAACTATTTAAAATTGCCTGTACTATCACCACTAACTTTGCAATTAAAAGTAGTGTGAGTTGTCATCATGCTGCGTAACATAAATCGACCTCGAGTAATCAATATCGTCTCCGAAGCCAAGATTGGACCAACTTAATTTAATGTATACCTTAGCCACAACAACGTGTGGTCGGGTCTGCTAGTAAAATATAGAATTGTATGAGAAATGGAAGATCCCCAATAATATGTGCAAGGGCATGTACAAGGGAATTATTTATAATAGTAGATAGGGGTAGATCTTGAGTTCGAAGGGTATATCATTAAAGCTTATACCTGATAGGGTCTCCATTTTTACTTTTAGGCTTTCAGATAGAACATCTAACATGTAACTAGAGCACTTCACCAATCTAGAAATACTTTTTCGGGAATCGAGGTCCTTTTTTCAATTAAAAACTTATAAATATAAAAATGAACGTTCAATGTCTCTGGGAAGATAAATGTACATATATACATAAGTGAGGAACAAATCTTACAAATCTTTTAACATCTAATTATAAAGAACTTTAGAAAATTTCCACATTTTCTTTTTAGTTCATTATAATCTTGAATTAAGAAAATCTCCTTTGTTAATACAAGTACCACAGCAACAAACAAATTTCGCAAAACTATCGACTGGAGGTAATTTATTTCTTCATACTTTACTAGCTTGGCAGTTAATGCAACTTTTAGTTCGTTAACTTCGGTTAATCACTTTATCTTCGACAGCTATACGCTTGAGTGGCACCATCCGCCCACACAAGTTTCGAAACGTACGGACAGTTTTTGTTGTCTTTTGTTTGGTTATTTTTGGATTTTTTTTGGGGTTCATGAACCGTTTCCTAGCGCTCTGGCTGACTACAAGAGCCTACACCTCAGCGAAGTAAAAAAATAACGGCAACAAAAAATAGAAAGACGCCAACGGAAAGGTAAGACGAACATGAAAAACTGCCACAGCAACAACAAACAGCAGGAGCAACACGAGCAACAGCAATAAGATAAAGTCTATGAAGTTTAACCAAATAGCCAGGGCAATGGCTTTAACGTGAGGTTACGAAAAGGTGCAGCAATGGGTTAATGTCTTACACTTGGTGCAAATGTATGACAGCATGTACTGTTGTGTGTGTGTGTGGCTGTGTGCTTTGCACGAAACAATTGCACGTAAGTTGGCTAAGCGCATGCAGCATTATGTTGCATGCCACCACTTTTGTTGTTGCTTTTCGCATTTTTTGTTAAATTTTTTACTGTTGTTGTTGGAGTTGTGTTGCAAATTGATTGAAATGTATGCAGAATGAGACGGCAAAAAAAGTAAAATGTGGCAATTTGTTGCAGACCTCACGTTGCATATAAAGTTATTTGTTGCACAAACGGCACTATCATCCGCAGGCGTACACGTACACAATGCCGCTGCAGCAGCACGCATCAACAATCACACGTGCTTTAAGTGCTGCCAACGTACAGGGTGAGCATAGGGAACTTTTCTAAATTCGCGTGATTTCATTTTTTATCGATCCCGAAATTTCGGGATTTTTAAATTTCGACTTCGGGATCCCGATTTTTTTTAATTTGTCTGCTAAATAATAAATTATCCACCTTTTATGAGTCCCGAAATTTCGGGATTATCAAATAACGATTTCGGGATCCCGAAATATTTTTTTATTTATTTCATGTTGATAGTAGATTATTATTTTTTAATTTAACTGTTGATAATATATTATTTTCAATTTATATGAATTCCAAAATTTCGGGATTGTAAAATAACAACTTCGGGATCCCGAAATATTTTTTTATTTATTTTACGTTGATGTATATTACTGCCACTTTTAATGAATCCCGAAAAATTCGGTATTTTAAAATAAAGTTTTCGAGATCCCGGATAAAAAGATCCGTTGAATTCCCGCGATTTCATTTTTTATCGATCCCGAAATTTCGGGATTTTTAAATTTCGACTTCGGGATCCCGATTTTTTTTAATTTGGCTGCTAAATAATAAATTATCCACTTTTTATGAGTACCGAAATTTTGGGATCCCGAAATATTTTTTTTATTTGATGTTGATAGTAGATTACTGGCACTTTTAATGAATCCCGAAAATTTTGGATTTTAAAATAAAGTTTTCGATAACCCGGATAAAAAAGATCCGCTGACAACAGATTATTTCAAGAAAAAAACCTTGAAGTCCCCTTATAGTTCTCAATATAGTGTTGCAACAAAAGACAACAACAAGCGAAGCACCCTTTAAACAACAACGGAAATAGTTTTCCATTTTCTGCCTTTCAACCTCTTCATTTTTTCTTTACCGGTTCAAACTGAATTTTTATTTCCTTTTTTTTTTGGGTCGGTGTTCATTTGATTGCTTCGATGCTCTCATTGCGCGTCTGCGAATTTGTTGCAGCAACAACAAATGGTTGCATGTGATTTTTGTGAGTACGTACATACGAGTAAGTGGCACACCCACATGTTGCACGTTTTCAGTTTTTGATTTCTTCACTCGCCTTAATTCCGCCTCTGCAGCTCTTTGGCCGGGTTTTGCTTCGCATTCCACACTTGTCTTCGTCGTTTTGTTTTTATCTTTATGCATGCAGCTTGCAACATCCTTCCTGGTCGGTCTTATGTAATGCTCAAGTATTAAGATATATGTAGGTGCGATATGTATGGTATATGGTTATATAGGACGCATGGATATGGAAGCAAAGGCGAATTATCACACATACACGAATGTGCATCTTTACATAAGGATATATGGGAATATAGTGGAATTTAAACATTCTTTGCTTCACAAATCTTCATTCATTTATTATTCACAGTTTTATTTAATATTTTTTGCGAGGATACTTGTATTCGTGAGAACACCAATATTGATAATACTCAAATAAAAATCTTTCATTCCATTCTTCAGGTTTAAAGACGAAAATATTTTATGGATACAGAAACAGTTTGGTGTCCTCAAACCCTTTGTCTTTCAGACTCTACAATGTCATAATCGTCTAACTAAATCAAAAGTGAATTATTATTTGATGAGCTCAACGATTCTTTAAAAAAATTATTGTATTGAGATTGGAATAAAAAAGAATGATGCGCATGACGCCGCATAGTTATGGATCTAAAACTATATATCAGGAACTAATCGACTCATTTCAATGAAATTTGATGTATAATAGTGACAACTTCACCCTATGGAAACTGAACGAAATCAGTCCACAAGCACACCTACTTTTCTTATACCGCTATTTTGAAGTCCATCTGATTCGTTCACTTTATAATATATACATATATAACTTAATCACCAGTGAAAATTGTGGGAACAAAACTTTGCAGAAATACTGCATTCATCTAAATTTTACAAATGACATTCTAAAAATCATTGAACTTGGACTATAAGTTTCAAGGCCCCAGAGACCGCGAACGTGAGAACCTTAAGGCTTTTGGCTAATTTTTTTACTGAAAATATCGATAAATATCTCGGATAATGAAAGGAGTAATTGAGTAATACAGTGGAACTTCTTTAACTCGAATCATCATAATCCACAAAAAAACTTCGAGTTAGAGAGACTTCCGAGGTACAGAAGGTAATTTTTATGAATTTTGACTTCTATTGCCAATTCAATAGTTCGAATTATGGAGAACTTCGAGTTGGAGCAGTTCGAGTTATAGAAGTTCAACTGTATATTTTATAGGAATTTTTAAACTTCCGGTGGACTTTATGCTATATATATCAGAAAACATGTGAGATATCTTAGCAAAATTAAGTGAGCATATAGTATTGTGCCTTAGTGGTGAAATCGGTTCATTGCGAAAGTATAAAATGTTTGATTACACCCGAACTTAGCTTTTTCTTACTTGTTAAATCCTAGTGTTCTTTTTAAGAAGACTTTTCATCTTTATACTTAAGTATTTGAGAACTTAAAAACATAGAGTAACACAAGTTTGCCCTAATGATGCACATAACAGCTGCAGAGATAGTGTCGTAATTAGGTGTATTTCGGACATAAAATATTATTTCACAAAAATCAGCAGGACTAATAACTCAAAAGTAAAATTAAATCTATAAATATAATTGCTCTATACATTTGTATTTCAGCAACAATACAAAACTCCTAGTTTAGCCTACTAATTGCTTTGCTTCGAAAAATTAGCACTGGATTATGGTTGAATTCATGTCAAGTTGACTTAGGCTATTGAAGCCCGCCTTTGATAAGCTATACATATTTATGTATATATAAAATGTATTAAACAGAACCAGCCAAATCTATTTCAGTCCATAATTATGTACATACTTCCATACTTTCTCGTCAGAAAATTACCCATATAACTACCAAAAAACATTCATATTTGGATCGCATATCATTTAAGTGCAATAACATATCGCTCATTTACTTTAATAGTGTCACAACTCAAAAAGGTCGATTTTTCAGGAGAGCGATTTAAAGTTTTTAATTGTCTCTTATTTAGCAAATATAGAAAATGCCATAAGTGTATTGACAAATCTAATGGCCTGTAATATACTAAATACAATGTTGAGCATAAATGGACCAAATAGAGTGTAATAATGCTTTTTCTTGGACTTAAATGTGACTCACTTTGAATTATGTGGTTATTTGTAAAAATATAAATCAATTTCGCCGTCATAAGTCGAATGTGTAGTTTTTGCTGAAAAAAGCAATATGAAAAATTTAATTACCTTTTCACCAATATCGTTCTAACACAAAATATGTATTTCTTTCTGAAAAAAACATGCATAAGTCTGGCACAACTGAGACTATTGTGGTTAAAACTAATGCCACAAAATCGCATATAAACACGTCGGACAAAGGCGACGTCTACTGCATTGGTTTTATATATAGTAGCTTATTGTGTGCCACTGCAGAAGCAATCAGATTTAAGTTAGTGTCCCAATTTTGAGTAAAAATTAAATCAATAAATCATAAACCCAAAACTGAAATCGGAATTCAATTATCGGTTTTATAAGCCAAATAAATGCATGTGTCATTCTGATAACATTTACTAAATTTCGTGTGTCCGCGAAAGGGTTAATAACGAAACATTCTTATTTCACGGTCTATATTTCTACGCATTAGAATGAAATTTTTAAACAACATGGGCTATGAACTCAACTCAAAAATCGTGTTTTTGAGTTATGATACTATTCAAGTAAATGGGCGATATGCATATGGACCACATTGAAATCCCAGATAGGGTGGAAAACTTTCAGACTAATGCGCATAATGTCAAAATCAATGACGCTAAACTGACAATTCACACAGAAGACACTGAAGCATATGTCAAGACGATGAAAAAGGATCATAATAAGTACCAAATAGATTCTTATCACGAAGCCATCTTCAAAAGTTTGTTATAAATTGTTAAAAAAATAAAAAGCCTCGTTTTGACATGTCGCCGTGTGTAACGTGGTGAAAAATATTTTTCATTTCACTCTTTTTATAATACAAATAAGGTTATACTTAGTAGTTTTATCTTTTAGAGATTTTTCATTAAATTGGACCTTGGTGGAATTATTGCTTACCACTAGAGCTGAATAGGTATTTTTTGTTTTTATATATAATTGTCTTATTATATAAATTAGTCAAACGTTAGGGAACTGTTAGAATACTATTTCAGAGTTTAGTTTATAAGCAATAAAACCACTTGTAGGCTTTCAATCAACATAAGTCCCCAACTGTAATGAGCCCTCAAGGTATCGGCAGACATTATATAGTTTAATAGTGTGGTATTTCAGGTATTAAAAATAATGGAATTATATAATAAGATATGTAAAATTGTGATTATATAGATTGGTTAACTTAAGCACTAAACATCTTATCAAACATCAAAAATATATGTAAATAGGCAGTACACTATAGGGGGTAAATTAGACATAAGATATAATAAGATATATTAACGCAATAATAATTTTTTGATTTTCATAAAATTTAAGTGAGGTTATATACCAAAATGACACGAAGCGGTATTAAATATGTCACAAACGCTGTCGAATAAAGTTATCATTTACAAAGTCTAAGAGACAAAAAGGTATCAGCTGAAACCTTAATTTACGACATGAAAGGATTTATAAATAAATATTTTCGGTGTTGTTGCTACAATTGAACTAGCAAACTGTCAATAGAGCTTGTGACATTTTAATGGATTTTTTTACTTAATATTTTTTTTCTGCTTTGTCCATATGTAGTATGTCTGTGCATTGGCACGATTTTCCAATAGGTAATTTTCCGCCAACATCGACGCCGTCATGCACTTTTGTCACCTTGTGACAGTTGTTTGACTCCATTTGACTCTTTGCAGTGCGCCAGGCAAACAAATAGACAAACAAGCAGTCAGCGAACGAGCAAACGGCGGAAAAGTGAACGGACAGATGGACAAAGTGACAACGGGTCATACTATTGGCGGAAGCGGGTGGCAGACAGCAGAGTCGCGGTTATACCGATATACCCGTATAAATGAAAAATGATATCGCTTGCGGCGCCTGCGCACGACAACTGCACTGAAGGAGGGACAAGGGACTGTATATAAACTTAATATTATGGCAGACAATATACAATTGAAAATGTATTATTTTAAAATTGTTTTTTTTTTTAATTTTTGGTTTCTACTTACAGTCTCGACTCATGCCCGCCGACAGGCATTTCTTGAAGCGACAATATTGGCAACGATTTCGATTCAAACGTATCACCAGACATTTACCATCACGCAGGCAACGATATTCAATTTGTTTTTGTATGCTGCGACGAAAGAAACCCTGCAAAATGTATAGTGAAAATGAAAATTAATTTCAAGTAAAAAAATAGAAAAATCATATTTTTTTATATTGTTTGTATGAGTGTGTGTCTCACCTTACAACCCTCGCACGAGGTTACACCATAATGGTAGCCGGACGCCTTGTCGCCACAAACTTTGCACGGCACAAATGATTTCGTAACGCTGTTGGAATTGGAGTCCGCTATGGCAAATTGCTGATCTGTAATTGGAGTGCATACACGAGTCGTTAATGTTGCAAGCATTTGAAAAAGAAAAATTACGGTTTTAATTTATAAACATTTGAAATTAAAATTTTCCACTTTTAGTAGTTTATATTGTATATGTCACACAATTAACGGTTAAATTCGGTTAGCTTAATTTAGAAGGTTATTTGGACGTATAGGTCGGACAGTACACTTCGTATAGTGTGTTAACAACTTCAGAAATTCGAAAAGATCTCATGATTTTACTATAATCTATGATGAAAACCGAATGGGTGAATTTGCAGTGATTGGGGAGGGATCTTGAATCGCCGGCGGTCCTTCTTCAGCTATGTATATTAGTTTAGAACCAGCATTACCAACACCATCTATGCCAGCCTCGAAATCCAACGCAGAATCACTCTTGCCAACTGATGTTACTTTGGACTTAGTAGGCAATTGAGAAGTAAAGCCCGCTCTCTACGAACCAAAATCAAACTCTACAAGTCCCTCATCATTCCCGTCCTACTTTATGGTGCAGAAGCGTGGACGATGACAACATCCGATGAGACGATTCTTTGAGTTTTCGAGAGAAAGGTTTTGTGCAAGATTTATGGTCCTCTGAACAGTGGCAACGGCGAATACCGCAGACGATGGAACGATGAGCTGTACGATTTATACGACGACATAGACATAGTTCAGCGAAAAAACAGCATAGACAGCGGCTACACTGGCTAGGTCATGTTGTTCGAATGGACGACAACACTCCAGCTTTGAAAGAGTTCAATGTTGTACCCGCTGGTGGAAGTCGCGGAAGACCTCCACTCCGTTGGAAAGACCAAGTCGGCTACAAACGCCTAAGCGGTTTTTACGCCAAATATATATTAGGTTGGTCGCTTTTTGTCCTTTGAATTTCGCGGCTATGTGTAAAGCGCTACAGAGCTCGTATCTGGCAATACTATACATCTCTGAAAGGTCTTGACATAACCTACAAAACGACGCTATGCATGATTAATTTGGATATTGCGTTCTGCAGTTAGCGACGTGTAAGCCAGCCAGCGGTCCTTCTGGACCGAATCAACGCCTCCACCCAATATTGAAGCGCATGGTAACTGGCGACGAAGCATAGATCACATACGACAATATCAAGCGAAAACGGTCGTGGTCGAAGGCTGGTGAATCGTCCCAAACCGTGGCCCAGCCGGGATTGACGGCCAGGAAGGTTTTGCTGTGTGTTTGGTGGGATTGGAAGGGAATCATCCACTATGAGCTGCTCCCATATGGCCAGACGCTTAATTCTACCATCTACTGCGAACAACTGGATCGCTTGAAGCAGGCGATCGACCAGAAGCGTCCAGAATTGGCCAACAGGAACAACGCCAGACCACACACTTCGTTGATGACTCGTCAGAAGCTACGGGAGCTCGAATGGGAGGTTTTATCATCCATCCATACCACCATATAGCCCGGACATAGCGTCAAGTGATTACCACCTGTTTTTGACCATGGCGAACGCCCTTAATGGTGTAAAGTTGAACTCAAAAGCAGTGTCTGTCCGAATTCTTCGCAAATAAGGAGGGGGCTTTTACGAGGGAGGTATTAAAAAGTTGCCGACTAGATGGAAATAGCAAAAAAGCGGAAGGGATATTTACCAACCTAATACACATATATATATTAGTCTGAAGTTATTCCAAAATACCTCGGCAATAATCCAAACCACAAAATCATCCATTTCATCCCAATATAGTCCTGAAAAAAACCTAGAAATATTCACAAACAGTCCCGAAAAAATCGTGAAATGATCGGGAAATGATTCAAGAAGAGTTCCAAATGGAGTATAATCAATTAGAGATCGGCGAACAACGTGAACATGTGAAATTAGTGCACACTACAATTGGTTGTAACCTAACATACATACATATACTCTCATTTTAATCTTTGAAGCTAAAGTATCGAGTGTATCGAGCTATAGTACCTTGTAAAGATTATACCTGAAACCAAAAGTAAATTTGGGTTGTGGGACCTAAATATAGAGCGTATATTATTCATTAAGCGTACTCTTGTTAGTTAATATTTGAATTATTTTTTAGCCTTCTTTGCTTACAAAAGTCGCATATAATTTTCATATCCATCCAAGCCTGGTAAGTGCTTTCTTAGTTTAGAATACAAAAATGAAATATGCTCAGTCTACTAGTTACCTAGAAATAAGATAGTACTTGAAATTTCTGATTTATTACAATTTTACTTCAATACCATAGCTGAATATTCATGCCGTTAAACAGAAAAACCGTAATTTCTTAGATTCAATCAACTAAAACAACCAAGCATAGTTCCCGTTTTCAATCCAACATTGAGTGATTGTGTGTATAAATAAAAGCTAATTAATCAACGACCTAAGCGCTAGTCGCTTCAAGTTAAATAAGTAGGAAGACACACACGGAAGTACCTGTGTAGCAAATGTTACTCATACGCAACGTCGGACGCAAATGGAAAGTTGCGAAACTCACAATTGCCTATGTATTACTGAGATTACTACGATTACTGTATATCCGTTAGCAATGTGCTAATACATGGACGTGATTTATTTTCCTCCATTAATTTTCACTTTCCATTTTTCTTCCGCAATAGTAGATACATCTTCCGTCTTCTTCCACTATCTTTGCTTCAGTCATATCCACAGTGTGTGTGCTCTCGCTTGTAATTGATATTGATGAGCAATAATTCACGTAGACGTCGGTTTTCTTCAATTGCTTTTCTTACTGTTGTACGGTATGCGAGTACTGAAATGGCTGTTGATTGTCATCATGACAGGTGACTAATGACAACTCAAAGATGCCAAGTGTAGTTATTTATGGGGCATTCTCTGGAAAAAAAGCCACTTGAAAAAAAAAGTTCTTTATTTTTTTTGGCAATTATATATCTTATAGTACATGTAAAATCTAAACTAAAACATATAGTTTTAGGTCTGTGTAACGCGGGGTTGCCATATTATAAGGGGCCAAAGTTTTTTGTAAAAAAATTTTCTAACTGCCATAACTTTAAAACTAATGAACAGATTTTAAAACACCATGTGACTTTTTTGTACAGAATTTCTCAAACTTTAAAACTGTATATCGGAAAAATTTTTAAAATTAATATTTCATAGCAAAAAATGAAAAAAAATTTTTTTTTGGAATTTTTAACAATTTATGCCCCCTTCGATTTTTTTCGAAAATATCTTAAAATGTTCCTTATTTCATCACCTTTTTACCCCCCAAAGGGAATTTTGGGACAGCAATATTTGTATGAGCTACAAATAAAAAACCAACTCAGAACAAGATGAAAAATCATTGATTTATGTACTATTATTATCAGAATTTAGCGTAACCCAGGATTAACGACGTGGACGTAGCAGACATTTAATCCCTTTTTGTTTTTTTTTTATTTTTTAATATTTTTTTTAATTTTTTTGTATTTTTAAAATTTTTAATTTTTTTTTTTTATTTAAAATTATCACGTACTTGAATCTAATCTACGTAATAATTAAAAAAAAAAGCAAAAACAAAAAAAAACAAACAAAAAAAAATTAAAAATTTGAAAAATACAAAAAAATTAAAAAAAATATTAAAAAATAAAAAAAAAACAAAAAGGGATTAAATGTCTGCTACGTCCACGTCGTTAATCCTGGGTTACGCTAAATTCTGATAATAATAGTACATAAATCAATGATTTTTCATCTTGTTCTGAGTTGGTTTTTTATTTGTAGCTCATACAAATATTGCTGTCCCAAAATTCCCTTTGGGGGGTAAAAAGGTGATGAAATAAGGAACATTTTAAGATATTTTCGAAAAAAATCGAAGGGGGCATAAGTTGTTAAAAATTCCAAAAAAAATTTTTTTTTTCATTTTTTGCTATGAAATATAAATTTTAAAAAATTTTACGATATACAGTTTCAAAGTTTGAGAAATTCTGTACAAAAAAGTCACATGGTGTTTTAAAATCTGTTCATTAGTTTTAAAGTTATGGCGGTTCGAAAATTTTTTTACAAAAAACTTTGGCCCCTTATAATATGGCAACCCCGCGTTACACAGACCTAAAACTATATGTTTTAGTTTAGGTTTTACATGTACTATAAGATATATAATTGCCAAAAAAAATAAAGAACTTTTTTTTTCAAGTGGCTTTTTTTCCAGAGAATGCCCCATATGTATTGATAGATATTGATGGTATAAAGTTCCATCAGCACTGAGGTCCTAATATTTATTATATGAAAACTAGGGGAAAGTCCGATAAAATTCGACCATTTTTGGATCAGTTTCGGTATATTAATAAATATTTAACTTACCCACTCTAAAGCTAAAGAATTAACGAGATAAAAATGGTATTCTATACAAAGTCCTACATCTTTACTCGCTTCATAAAACCTTTTTGCATAAGCTCGAGCATACAAAAACTCCTTGTATTTCATTAAAGACCACTCTGGATGGAAATGCAATCGAGAAACACTATATTAACGTACAACAACAACAAACAGCTTTGTAACTGCTCTAATATGAAACCTCTTTCAACGGTCATTCTATCGATTTGTTGTTAACGAAGCTGTCTAACTTAGTTACACACATTTGCGTTGCTATAAAAATTTTCCCAGGCTCAATTACGACGAGCAGAAAAATTGCACAATACCATACACCAACAAAACATATGTATATGCGTATTGGAGATGGATCCACACTGTTCATTCTGGTCATGCATATAACATGAGAGTTGATCATACCCTCTAGGAAAGGTCTCGACCTTATGAGGTTTGTTCTTAGTTCAGAACAACTTTCACTTATATGAATCAGATAATAGTTTCCTTCGAGAATTTATTTGTACTAAGGTAGTAAAATATCCCTTCGATTGGAGATATTGGAGAGTGGCGAATCGAACAAGCAACTGTTACGAATTAATTAGACTGACATAATCAAGTATAAAAGAGTTTGAATAGCAATAGTTTATATCACTTCTACTAGAAATTCATATAAATCATATCAACTGCATTACTTTGAGGCCCTATGTTCCACCTAGGAACTTAGGGAAAATATATATACATATCGCTCATTTACTTGAATAGTGTCACAACTCAAAAAACACGATTTTTGAGTTGAGTATGTAAAAATGTGCGCAATTTCAGCGTCCATATTGTATAAAAATTTCATTCCGATGCGTAGAAAAATAAACCATGAAATAAGAATGTGCCGTTATTAAACTTGTTATGTTGGATTATTTTTTAACTACAATAACGACACTTCTCAGTTGTGCCAGAATTAGGCATGGATTTTTATCTGAAAGAGAGACATATTTTGTGTTACAACACATGTTGTCATAGAGTAAATTTGGTTTTCTTTTCAGAAAGAACGACATATTTTGTATTACAACGATATTGGTGAAAAGTAATTAAATTTTTCGTAATGATTTTTTTCAACAAAAACGACACATTTGATTTATGACGGCGAAATTGAATTATTTTTTTCACAAATAACGACACAATTCAAAATGGGTCACGTTTATGCCCAAGAAAAAGCATTAGTACACTCTATTTGGTCCATTTACGCTCAACATTGTATTTAATATATTACAGGCCACTAGATTTGTTAATAAATAGTTGGAATTTTTTTTATATTAGCTAAATAAGAGACAATTAAAAACTTTAAATCGCTCTCCTGAAAAATCGACTTTTTTGAGTTGTGACACTATTCAAGTAAATGGGCGATATGTACTTTGTGGTTGATTTCATTTTTTTTTTTGGTCTCGAACTGACATTTATTGCTAGTCTTTAATAATAAAATATTTTTGCCTGTATATTACCATCCAAGTTATCTCTAACGCTGATTTTTGCTATTGATTTAACAGGCCTGCTGGCCCACCAAGATAAATCTAACCTAACCTAACCTATACTGCTGAGCTCAAAGAAAAACCCCATTCCTATGGGTTATTTTAAAAGCATCGGTTGCAAGCTCAAGAGAAGATCGGTTGATTGCGAGAAAAGATACATTTTTATACTCTCGCAACAACTTGCTAAGAGTGTAATAGTTTTGTTCACCTAACGGTTGGTTGTAAGTCCTTAATCTGTCCGTCCGTTCGTGCAAGCGATAACTTGAGGAAAAATTTAGATATCTTAATGAAACTTGGAACACATATTCCTTGGCACAATAAGAACGTTGCTTTCGTAAATGGGTGAAATTGGAACACTGGCACACCCATAAAATGGCGAAAACCAAAAACATAACATTTCCTTGTCATCCTATTTGAAAATGGGCGTACAATCACGCCTATTTACCACATACCACAATTTTGAAGCCCACATATACTATATATAGTAATTCTCGATATTCTAGTGGACTCTATGTCGAATTGTGGTTATTTTAATAATAATTAATAAAATCGTTTACACCCAAACTTAGCCTTTCCTTACTTGTCATTAGTTTGATTTTTGCTTACAAAATTTGCAAACTTATATAAAACAAGTAAGGAAGGGCTAAGTTCGGGTGTAACCGAACATTTTATACTCTCGCAATTTATTTATTTAACTTTATTTATATTATATAATACACAATTTGACCCACATATTCGTTATACATATATACTATAAATATAGTATTTGTGCAAAGTTCTGCAACGATATCTTCACTAGTGCTTACTTTATATATTGTAAAGTAAACGATTCAGATTGTCTTCAAAGTTCTGGTATATAGGAAGTAGGCGTGGTTGTGAAGCGATTTGGCCTATTTTCACAACATATCATTGGGATGTAAGGAAACTATTACAAACCAAGTTTCATTGAAATCGGTCGAGTAGTTCCTGAGATATGGTTTTTGATCCATAAATGGGCGACGCCACGTCCATTTTCCATTTTGTAAAAAATCTGCGTGCAGCTTCTATCTGCCATTTCTCATGTGAAATTTAGTGTCTCTGTGTTTTTCGTTTGTGAGTTTTTCGTTAGTGAGTTAACCCACTTTTAGTAATTTTCAACCTAACCTTTGTATGGGAGATGGGCGTGGTTATTATCTGATTTCTTTCATTTTTGAACTGCATTAAGAAGTGGCTAAAAAAAGACTGTAGAAAGTTTGGTTTATATAGCTCTATTGGTTTGCGAGATATGTACAAAAAACCTATTTGGGGGCGGAGCCACGCCCACTTCCCCAAAAAAATTACACCCAAATATGCCCCTTCATAGTGCGATCATTCATCCCAAATTGTATTTCCATAGCTTTATTTATGGCTTAGTTATGGCATTTTATGTGTTTTCGGTTTTCGTCATTTTGTGGGTGTGGCAGTGGTCCGATTTTGCTCATTTTCGAAAGCAACCTTCCTATGGTGCCAAGAAATAAGTGTGCCAAGTTTCATCAAGATATCTTAATTTTTACTCAAGTTACAGCTTGCACAGGCGGACGGACGGACGGACAGACAAACATTCGGATTTGAACTCCATTCTTCACCCTGATCACTTTGGTATATATAACCCTACATCTAACTCGTTTAGTTTTGGGTGTTACAAACAACCGTGAACAAAACTATTATACTCTCTTTAGCAACTTTGTTGCGAGAGTATAAAAATATATATATCTTAGAACAGAAATTCTTTAGTTCCTGAGTACTAAACTCATCGAAATTAATCAGTTCACGTGTAGTACTTTTGGTTTTCCCTACTGGGTATTTTATGGCATTTTGCGCGAGAGAGAATGCCTTCGTAGTTACATTTTTTTTTGTATTTTTTCCGTAGTCGGTTTACCTTAAATAGTAAATTTGCCACTTAAGTGGGATTTAGTACAGCTGCAACAGCAATAATGCTGAAAAGTACCCGAAGGAAAAGTTTGATGGGCAAAGCTGATAAGCGACTTTGTTGTTGCAGCACGAATTAAGTAGCAGCGAAGGCGGATTGCACGCGTACACGTGGCTGTTGATGGCTTTTGAAATAACATGAAAAGGAAAATTTTTGTAGGAAAAATCTAAATAAATGCCGCGAGTGGGTTTATCTTTAACTTTTGCTATTTCCATATTTTGTTTGGTTTACCATTCATGAAGCGATGAAATTCATGAGAAACGGTTCTTTAGCAGTTGGTTATTTTGTGCTAGCGAAGTAAACAATTTTTTCCTCGATTAACTGTTTATCCGTTTTTGAGTTCTCAGAATTTGTTTTTAAGTTCTTGAATTCAAAGAGTTTGTATTATTTAAAAGTTTGAGCATTATTTATGATTTTATCGTACGAGTGGTTCGTAGACACGTGGACAAAGGGTGAGGATGAAATATATTTGGAACTTCTATATTTGTCACTTAAATATGTATATTACAGTTGTTTGTCTTAGATCACTGTAAATGAGATCTTTAAAAGTAGATTTCCTTAACGTCTGCTGCTGCACAACAGCCGCTGTCGGAAAACCGAGTATATTTTTATCATGAAAAAGTTTCTCTCAAATCCCATAGAGTGTTATCCAAATGTTTTGACGTTAGATCTAACCTTTCCTGAAAAATTTCGCTGGAAAGTAAATTAGCAATATGAAAATATAGATAGCCAGGACTAAGGTGTACCTGGAATCTGGATATAATTAGTATACAGTATCGAAAATTTAGAAAATCGGTCTGATAAAAATCTCATCTTAAGATTGATGCAAATCGGTTATAGAAGTTATACGATTTAATTAAGATTCATTATTTAGAAGCACTGTTTTGGTACGGTGGCTTTAGTGGGACTAGGATATATCATTAAATTAACAGTTCTGTAGACAAATGTCTGATATGTCTGAGATCCTTCTCCAGCATCTTGATGTACTCGAATATGTTGGTTTCAGAACGATTATTGGAGCAGAGAAACTTTTTTCGGACTTCTCTTATTATTTTATCGGGTTCACATCATTACAGCATATTTACATCTCTGAAAATGGATAAATTAACTTTAAATATATACCTACGTATGACCAACATAAGGGGCATTCTCTGGAAAAAAAGCCACTTGAAAAAAAAAGTTCTTTATTTTTTTTGGCAATTATATATCTTATAGTACATGTAAAACCTAAACTAAAACATATAGTTTTAGGTCTGTGTAACGAGCGGATGCCATATTATAAGGGGCCAAAGTTTTTTGTAAAAAAATTTTCGAACCGCCATAACTTTAAAACTAATGAACAGATTTTAAAACACCATGTGACTTTTTTGTACAGAATTTCTCAAACTTTGAAACTGTATATCGTAAAATTTTTTAAAATTTATATTTCATAGCAAAAAATGAAAAAAAAATTTTTTTGGAATTTTTAACAACTTATGCCCCCTTCGATTTTTTCGAAAATATCTTAAAATGTTCCTTATTTCATCACCTTTTTACCCCCAAAGGGAATTTTGGGACAGCAATATTTGTATGAGCTACAAATAAAAAACCAACTCAGAACAAGATGAAAAATCATTGATTTATGTACTATTATTATCAGAATTTAGCGTAACCCAGGATTAACGACGTGGACGTAGCAGACATTTAATCCCTTTTTGTTTTTTATTTTTAAATATTTTTTTTTAATTTTTTTGTATTTTTCAAATTTTTAATTTTTTTGTTTGTTTTTTTTGTTTTTGCTTTTTTTTTTAATTATTACGTAGATTAGATTCAAGTACGTGATAATTTTAAATAAAAAACAAAAACAAAAAAAAAAATTAAAAATTTTAAAAATACAAAAAAATTAAAAAAAAAATATTAAAAAATAAAAAAAAAACAAAAAAAAACAAAAAGGGATTAAATGTCTGCTACGTCCACGTCGTTAATCCTGGGTTACGCTAAATTCTGATAATAATAGTACATAAATCAATGATTTTTCATCTTGTTCTGAGTTGGTTTTTTATTTGTAGCTCATACAAATATTGCTGTCCCAAAATTCCCTTTGGGGGGTAAAAAGGTGATGAAATAAGGAACATTTTAAGATATTTTCGAAAAAAATCGAAGGGGGCATAAATTGTTAAAAATTCCAAAAAAAAATTTTTTTTCATTTTTTGCTATGAAATATTAATTTTAAAAATTTTTCCGATATACAGTTTTAAAGTTTGAGAAATTCTGTACAAAAAAGTCACATGGTGTTTTAAAATCTGTTCATTAGTTTTAAAGTTATGGCAGTTAGAAAATTTTTTTACAAAAAACTTTGGCCCCTTATAATATGGCAACCCCGCGTTACACAGACCTAAAACTATATGTTTTAGTTTAGATTTTACATGTACTATAAGATATATAATTGCCAAAAAAAATAAAGAACTTTTTTTTTCAAGTGGCTTTTTTTCCAGAGAATGCCCCATATGACTTCTGCTGTTTGTATTTCCTATTATTGTAATAATAATCCCAACTTCCTGCTTTCGCATTTAAACAATTTGTTTTTTTTTGCAAAAAAGACACGTGTCTGCATTTTCCTGTGCGTATTACTTTGAATTCATCATGCAGTCCATTCATCAGACATTAGTACCTCAAACACGTAACTTTTACTCCCACGCATGTCACAAATATATTGTATATAGGCAATGCTATGCAATGTGGCATGCCCCAAGTGAGTTGGTGAGTTGCAGACAATCGTCCATTGAACTCGGAAAGTGGAAAATCGCAAATCACAAAACACAAATATTTCGCAACCAAAAGCGCATAGGCGCAGGCACACATTTATACACTAAGCTATAAGTGGTAAAAATGCAATAAAAATAAAAGGCAACACTGGTAACTGTAGACTGGTTTGTGAAAGGGAAAAAAGTTGCTTTCAAATTCACCAGAGAAAACATAACACTCACCCACACAACAACAAATTGCAAACAAAATAGAAAAACAATATGAATACTGAAATAACTTTTTGACTATGGAAATGGACAGCGTGCTGATCGAGTAACCAAAAACTCACAACTCCCCCGGAGGAATGGCGTACAAATAAAATAATGAAAAAACTTAACGGTCTGCTGCCCTTTCAAAGATTACTACCATTGCACAGTGGTCTTGGAGTGCATGAACGGGTGATAAAAATATTTTTTTAGAAATTTTAAATAGTTTTGGATATGAATGATATTATTGATTTGAGAAAACATAAGTACAATTTTTTATATATTTTATTTTCAAAGTATATCCAAAAGTTGCTTTAAATTTTATACCAATATGGTAATTATACCCTGAACAGGGTATATTAAGTTTGTCACGATGTTTGTAACACCCAGAAGGAAGCGTCGGAGACCCTATAAAGTATATATATAAATGATCAGTATGTTGAGCTGAGTCGATTTAGCCATGTCCGTCTGTCTGCCCGTCCGTCAGTATATATACGAACTAGTCCTTCAGTTTTTAAGATATCGTTTTGAAATTTTGCAGAAGTTATTTTCTATTCAAGAAGCTGCTCATTTGTCGGAACTGATATCGGACCACTATATCATATAGCTGCCATACAAACTGAACGATCGGAATCAAGGGCTTGTATGGAAAATTTTCGCATTTGACGTGGTAGCTTCACGAAATTTGACATGGATTAGTAAAATGTTTTCTTTTTTTTTACTTACGTCTTTAGATTTGCTTAAACACATAGTTACTAAAAGAAATGCACCTGTGAAGGGTATATTAGCTTCGGTATATCCGAAGTTAACGTTTTTTCTTGTTTTTAATTTGTTTTATAAATTATAAGTGACAATCCTTCCAAAAAATAGGTAACCCTTCATAATTTTCTAAAATTAGGTTGGTAAATATCTCCCTTACGCTTTTTTGCTCTTTATTCAATGATTTATAGAAAGTGTTACAGTGATCGGATTTATTTCAAATATGCGCCGTTTCGTTCGATAATCTGTTTCCATCTACACAACTTGGCAACTTCATAATACCCCTCTTGTAGAAGCCCCCCTCCTTATTTGCTCGGACAGCCACTTTTCACAAGCCTCATTTGAGTTCAACATTACACCACCAAGGGCGTTCGCCATGGTCCGGAACAGATGGTAATCACTTGGCGCTATGTCCGGGCTATATTGTGGATGCAATAAAACCTCTCATCCGAGTTCCCGTAGCTTCTGACGAGCCATCAACGAACTGTGTGGTATGGCGTTGTCCTAGTGGAACACTTCCTGTTGGCCAATTCTGGACGCTTCTGGTCAATCGCCTGCTTCAGTAGATGGTAGAATTAAGCGTCTGACCATATGGGAGCAGCTCATAGTGGATGATGCCCTTCCAATCCCTCCAAACACACATCAAAACCTTCCTGGCCCGTCTTGGTAACTGTTTGGGACGATTCACGCTTGATATTGGCGTATGTGATCCATTTTTCGTCGCCAGTCAACATCCGCTTCAAAAATGAGTCGAATTCGTTGCGTTTCAGCAGCATATCGCAGGCGTAGATTCGGTCCAGAAGGTTTTTTTTGCGTCAAATCATGCGGCACCCAAACATCAATCTTTTTTGTGTATCCAGCTTTCTGCAGATGGTTTAAAATGGTTTGGTGACTAACTCCCATCTCCTGGGCGATGTCACGAGATGCCATGGCATGTGTGTCTAACTCGAAGTTTTCCATGATTTGATCGATATTCGTCATCACAGGTCTTTCGTCGGCCGGCTTATTCGTGGTGTCGTTTCCACCCTCTCTGAATAGTCGAAACCATTTCTCCGCAGTTCGAAGTGATAGAGTACCATCCCTCAAAACTATGCAAAAGCTCTGCATTTGAGGTGTGGCATCGCCCATTTAAAATTGTTCGAATTCGGACAGTCATGTTCTCAAGGCCCCAGATATCGAACATGAGGATGCATAAAATACTTACAGGTCTTTCAGATATTTCGAAGAAATTCAGAGGGAATATTTTCTTCTAATAGTGAGGTTCTGTGTAGCTTTTCTTTTGAACTCAAGAAACAGTCATAACTAAATTCATAACGTCTAAGAAAAAAATGACATATAGTTGGGCTCCTAACAGACAACAGCTGGGGTTTTGCGAAAAGAGACAAGAAATAGTTGATGCTTCTGAGAGAACAGAGAAAATAAAAGATGTTTGCTATATTTACAGTGTTTTTACGTTAAGATAAGCTTAGAGATCTCGAGGTCCATAAAGTATAGACTTAACTTAATATCAAATGATTATTAAAAAAAATTATATAAAGCTATTCTTTTAAATTTGTTTCAAACTTTCAGTATAGTAGAAAGTTCGAAACAAATTTAAAAGAATCTCAAAATTTAAATCCACATTCTTCTCACTTTTCATTTTTGTTCAAATTTTCACTCCAACCAAATCACTGTACTTCTGACTAAATCAAAGCTGCACTCGTGTTCGGCCCACGGCGACTTCCGTCTAATGCCGCTAACCTGGAAAATGGCAGTGGTGGTGGGCACGAGTAACTGCCGAAAAAATTTGAATTTCAAATGAAAGACACACTTTGGCTGCACACCAACAAAAACAAAAACAACAAAACAGCTGCAAAAACATCAGCACGCCAATAACAACAACAGCAACAACAAAAGCAAGAGCAACAGCAACAGCAGCAGCAGCATAGCAAATGCCATAAGGATAGCGAAAAGCGAAACTTATATGCAGCAAAATAACTGCAATTCGTGTGGCAAGAGGCAAATGAACTGTGGTGAATGTCGTGTTGGTGTGTTGCAAGCAAATGTTGAAGGAACAGTGCAGTGGAGCCACACCTACAACTGTTTATACTGTACTGGCAGGCAGTAAAGCGAGCAATAACAGCATACCAAAGTGCTGCCACACAATGCTAAATATGTGGCAAGTAGCTAGCTAACATTCATGTTGCAAGCAATTGTTGCAGTTGCATTTCCTTTTCATTGTTGCTTATCTCGACGAATGCATCGCACTCGCAGTTCATGCCACAAGCCATGCTGAGGCACATACATATATATATATATGGTACATGTTGCAGCCACACAGCGCACCACTTGAATGCAATGCCTTTTTGCACACACTGTACACACACACACCCGATCGCCTCCGTTAGTCGTGTCTCTGTGGCGACGGCGTTTAGGCGCAGCCCTTTTTTGTGGCAGCCACATTGCTCTGCCTAATCTGCATAATGGAAACATTAGAAACCGTTGTCGTTGCTGTCGAAGTACAGAGAACAACAACACCAGCAACATCAATGGTTAGCAGCAAATACATGAAGTGACGTTGGTACACACTAGGAAGTGAAGTGAGCACTCGAATAACCGTCAAGTATCAACAGGCCATATGACTGTGTTGCATGTATAATTATTGCCATCCCATTTGTAATTGGAAATGTGTAAAGACAGCTAGCTAGAGGCAGAGGTTAGAAATGAGTGAGAGTAAAAGGCATATGAGCCTACTATTTCATATTATATACCCTTCACGAAAAAATTGGCACAGTTTTCTGTTGGACAAACCTTAAAATAATAACAAGTTTAAGTGTTGGGTTAGAATTATGATCAAGAGACTAAATTTAATTCGTGAGAGCAGTAAATATGAGAAGGCATGATGAAGGATCTTAGGGAATAAACATCCCTGTTCTTGACCTAGTATGAATTAAACTAGGTTATTATCTTCCGAGAAAGAGAAAGAGAGAGAGTAATTGGTATAAAAATGTTATAATATTATTCTCGAAGCAAATTATCAAGATAATTCCTCAAAAAGTATGAAAAACTAATCGAAATCCAAAAATGGACCTATAAGAAGAATGGAAGAGCATTTAAGATCATTCAGCAATATCTCAGAGCATTAAAAAAACCGTCGTTTTGACTTCGACAAACTCGAAGTAGAAAGTAAAACCAACGCATTTCTTCACAAGACCGTTCTTCTGCTGATACAATTTGGCATCTGATTGAATACTTTCAAAACTAGAGTGTCTAAAGTAGAGCTCTTGATATTCGACTAATCGACTAACCGAATTAACCGAATAGGGCATTATTCGAATAATAATATTCGGTTTGCACTATTCGGATAGTCGTCAGTCATCGACTATTCGATTAACCGCTCATTTTCGACTATTCGGTTAACCGTTCGTTGTCGACTATTCGAATAGTGCAAGTTCATTAATTTTCTTATTTTTATTGAAAAAAGTGAAACATTAAAACTAACAAAAAACTCGCTATTTTTTATGACTGTCATACCAACATTGTTGTTGTTTCACATGCAAAATTAAAATATGACTGATACAACACTGCGTGGTATGTTTCTTGAGTTCGCTATTCTATACCCCTACCCACTTGCTGCCGAATTTTTTCGGTTTTTTGCGGCATATGCCTAGTACTGCAGTAACCGATTACTTTTTGGAACTGGTTTTTTTTGGGACACACTCGTGGCAGTGTGGGCGATCGGTGGTGGGGCTTTGGGGCATTTTGGGGCAAAACTTCGACGAGTGGGTAGTCGGTTTTCTGTGAAGAACCGGTTTTTTTGGGTCGGTCAGTGGTCGGTTTTGTTCGTGCCCTTCTGCCCGAACACTTCTGAACCGATTTATACCGCACATTGTATATATCTGGAAAATACGGACATATATCTGGAAAATCAAAGGCTTTTAGACTGCAAACAATTTTCATTTATTCGAATAGTGACAGTATAACTATTCGAATAACCGCAGTAGAACGACTATTCGAATAGTCGGAACATTGCGACTAACCGAATAGTGCTAACCGGTTAATATTCGTACGAACGGTTACAAACCGGATATTCGAATAATCGGTTTTCAGGTTAATCGAATAATTTTAAGAGCCCTAGTCTAAAGACATAAACTAGTCAAGACTGCTATTACTAACACTCTTATTTTCAGTCGATCAATGAAGGGCTTAACTTCTAAACTACATATTTAGTCCAAAGAAGCACTTCGAGATTATCAATCGATAATTATCGATTGTAGTTTTCAGAATCAGATCAGAATTTTTCCCGATCTTCCCCACCAAAAGATCAAAAGCCACGATATTAAGGTTCAAACACCTGAATATCAAACATGAAGAACTCAGTGCCTAAGGGCTATTTTTTACCAGAATATCTCTAAGATATTTTAATTTCATTCAGAGGGAATCTTTTTCTTCTAATAGTATGCCAAAAATGGTTAAAATCGGGTCATAACTTCCCCTAGCTCCCATATACCTAAGTATAGGTTTTTCAAAAATACGATGGGCTTAATAGCTTATATATCGGTTAATATATGCTATATCTATATATAAATTAAGTGAGCATATACTCTCAGATATTAAGTATGTTGGTGATGAAAATTAGTGAAATCGGTTCAGGAATTACCTCAGCCCTCATACTCATACATGATGATTTTCGGTATTCTAGTGGACTTTATGCCGAATATAAGGGTCAAATCTTAATAAAATTACATCAATAAATTGTAACGTTTTGACGCGGAGAAAAATCGGTAAATGTCACAATGTTCGATTACATCACAGGATCCAGATTTTCAACTTCATATTTTGAAACCAAATTCTTATTTAAATACTTATCAGCTTGTATATGTAAATTCAACTCCTCTATGCGGCAACATCAAAATGTGTTAAATTTTAGGCGCCAAAGAAAATTATTAAGTCCAACAATACGTACGGAGTAAAGGAAAACGGAAGTCTCCGCTGTTACCACAAAAACACAAACAAATTGCTGGCGTGCAGCGCAGCGTATTTAGAGTAATTAACAGTTGCCACATGCACAAATTACAATTAACTGTTGCAGCCGAGCAGTTGTTAAACGATTTTCAACATGCAACACATTAAATGAGACCACTGAGTGAGTTGGCGTGTATCAAGTGAGTGATTACATGAATACTCGTAGCATACCCTGTAGGAAATTTTGTTAGAAAATTAATAATATAATAATAATAATAAATTTAATTTACTGAAAATACTTCACAGAACTATTGATTGTAGACAATTTCTGACAATAATATTTTAGAAATTGGAAGAAAAAGGGTTATATTGAACTTGATAAAAAATTCTTATAAAAAAAAAAACGAAAAATAATTTAATAAATTTTATAAGTTTTCTATATTGATCATAATTAGCAATTTTTGACGAAAAATAATTAATCAGTAACGCCGGTTGCAACCACTATCGGCTATTTCTTTATAAAAGACGGCATTTATCGAACATAAAGATAAGCCTTTGGATAAGTTGTTACCGACAATATCAGTAAATCTCTCAAATACGTTATAGAAATTCGGAGGAAATAGTTTTTTTATACTCTCGCAACAACAAAGTTGCTAGAGAGTATTATAGTTTTGTTCACATAACGGTTGTTTGTAACACCCAAAACTAAACGAGTTAGATATAGAGTCATATATACCAAAGTGATCAGGGTGACGAGTAGATTTGAAATCCGGATGTCTGTCCGTCCGTCCGTCTGTCCGTCTGTCCGTCTGTGCAAGCTGTAACTTGAGTAAAAATTAAGATATCATGATGAAACTTGGCACACTTATTTCTTGGCACCATAGGAAGGTTGCTTTCGAAAATGAGCAAAATCGGACCACTGCCACGCCCACAAAATGGCGAACACCGAAAACACATAAAGTGCCATAACTAAGCCATAAATAAAGTTATGAAAATGAAATTTGGAACATAGGATCCCATTAGGGAGGGGCACATTTGGATGTAATTTTTTTGGGGAGGTGGGCGTGGCCCCGCCCCCTACTAAGTTTTTTGTACATATCTCGCAAACCAACAGAGCTATATAAACCAAACTTTCTGGAGTCGTTTTTTTAGCCACTTCCTAATACAGTTCAAAAATGAAAAAAATCGGATAATAACCACGCCCACCTCCCATACAAAAGTTAGGTTGAAAATTACAAAAAGTGGGTTAACTCACTAACGAAAAACGTCAGAAACACTAAATTTCACATAAGAAATGGCAGAAGAAAGCTGCACTCAGATTTTTTTACAAAATGTAAAATGGGCGTAAAGTAAGTACTAGTGAAGATATCGGTGCAGAACTTTGCACAAATACTATGTTAATAGTGTGGCAGCCCCATTCTAAAAATCGCCGAAATCGGACCATAGGTTTTTAAGGCCCCATATATCGAACACGAGGACCTCGGTGCTTCTAACCTAATATTATGGTTTCCAACTTTCAATGGACTTTATACAATATATAAGACGAATATGTGGGTCAAATTGTGTATTATATAATATAAATAAAGTTAAATAAATAAATTGCGAGAGTATAAAATGTTCGGTTACACCCGAACTTAGCCCTTCCTTACTTGTTTTTTTTTTAATAATCTACCTCTGTGCCAAAAATAGTTAAAAATGGGTCATTACTTCAGGTAGCTCTCATATACAGCTGTATTCAAAATAATAACAGTGCTAAGAAGTCAATATTTGAATTTCTTATAAAAAGTTTATTAATTTTGTTCTGGGTTGAAATTGATCACAAACATATCACATTAATTTTACATATTATATGGCTTTTATATGTATAAAACCGCACAATTTTTCAATATCGATAATAAAACTAAAATAACTCGAAAATTCGATGTTAAAAATATTGGAGCATTTCACATCTGGTTTAAAAAAAGTATCTGAAACATAGGTAAATCTAAACATTATGTATTGATACAAAGAAATGGGGGTTCAGTATTTGGTCGGAAAGCTTCTATTATATAAAACTGCCTTACTGTCTTCTTTAAATAAAAGCGTTGGCGGAACGTTTTTGACAGATCAGTCGATGCATTATCCCTAAATAAAAGCGGCGACTTTATGTCAAATATCAAAATGTTTACTTGAATTGTTGTGAAATTTTATTGTACAGAGAAACTTCGTTTTCGCAGCCAACTTTACTTCTGAACGCTCTGTCAAAATAGAATTTTTCAACCGCTCAGCGGTGCCGTTGCGTTATTTCGGTATGCGCCATACAAATTGTATGGGCATGAGAATTTTTTGTCAGTCATTTGCCATTGACGCTTTTATTTAGGGAAGGCCGTTACTGGTACGCTAACGGATTTTAGGTATTTCTTCCCAAGAATCCTTCCCTATTACTCAAACTTCGCGATTATTATTTCTGAATATCACCCCATAAGTTATCTATGTATTTGTGGTCGGACCATTGAGCAGGCCAAGGCATGACCTTAATCCCTTTGATACGAAACCACTCCTTCGCTTCGACTTGTATATCTCGGGTCATTATCTTGTGATATTCAAAATATAAACTATACATTTTGATCCAAGACAGTAGATACGATATATGGGTCCAGCACCATAAAAATAAAACAAGCACAAACTAATATTTTTGACTCTCCATGTTTTAACCTCGTATCGTAGTGTGTATAATATTATTGTATTTAGCCTTCGGTGGACGATGCACATATTATCGTGAACATGTGCCTTGAAAAAGAACAACTTCACTTTCATCTGTCCAATTCCAATTTCATTGATAAGACTCTAACACACACACTATTATTATTTTGAACACAACTGTACACAATATTAGGATTATCATATTTCCGTATACATATATTGGTTAATATTTGAGATATTTTAGTAAAATTAAGTGAGCGTATAATCTTGGATATGATGGAGCTTGGTGGTGAAAATGAGTGAAATTGGTCGAGGAATATTATTTGTAATGATTTTAGCTATTCTGATAGACTTTAGGAGGTCAAATATATGGGTAAAATCTTGTGTTATATTAAAAAATTAAACTAATTAATTGCGAGAGTATAAAATGTATAATGTATAAAAAATGTATATGTATATATATGGTATATGAATACCAAAAAATACCACATGGTAAAAGTACTAGTCATGATAGGGAGATCACAATACAAACAAAAAATCTCTGTCTTTCTTCGAGTACTATAACCTTAGGTAGAATACTCTCAAAGGTCAATGACATATCATCCAATCGTTCTCAAGATTTGGACGGGTATCTTGACACTACCTCTGGTATTATTTTCATCAACTACCCCCAAAAAGAAGTTAGGTCAAAATGTTAGTTCCAAGCGTTATTAGCTCAAGTAGTAATGGAATTTGTTGAGTAACCTTTCAATGAGAGATGAAAATTATCATGAAATAACTAGCATGATATTAAAATAGCTGCAACTATCTTTCTTAAATGTATTTCCTACAAGGAATCACGCACATAAGTCACGGAAAATAACAAATAAATAATATAATATTTAAGAAAGCATAAAATGTGACGACAACACACTGCAACAAGAAAAAGAAGATGAAAAGTAAGGCAAGAAGAAGAAAAAGGCTGTGTGTAGTGAAAATAAATTAATTTGTGACTCAAGCAGTTAGCATGCAACATGCTGCATGCTGATTATGTTTTCGTCGTTCAACATGGGTTCATTAGTGGACCGCAGTTTGGCGCTCGCAGCAGCAACTAAACGTCGAACGCCACTAAATGAAAAACCAACAACACAAACAGCATTGCACGCTAAGCTACACTGGTCCGTGGTGCGGCATGCATGCGTATAATTGTTGCAAATGTGCAACAACTGTTGCTGCAACAGCGCGCGCTACATGACGGCCGACAACAAGTTGCACGCTGAGCTGCAATGTATGTATATAGTCATATATATGTCTGTACATATGTACATGCACTTCATGAATTTGCCACAAAAGGAAGCGGAAGCATTTACGCGGCTGTCGCACTGTCAGTGCAATTGATTGGCAACACAAAAAAACAGCAACAACAACAAAAATAAACACAAATTAAACGCCCATTTGCTTTCGATGGATTTCGTTAAGCGTTTTTGCCGAGCATTGAAAATTCGTTATTGTCCATTGCACTTTGCCAGCGGCTTCGCGGTGATTTTCTTTGCATTTCCATATTCCACTTTCCACACTTTTCCCAGCGCTCTTGTCGGCTTCCGTAAATCGAAATGCTAATAAATTGCCCGGCGTCAATGCCCTCACTAAATTTCGTGGCGCACGGGCGTTGTTGGGTGGGGCAGCAAATGTGCATGTGTGACTAGTAAATATGAACACAAACATAAATATGAATGAACATAAATACAAGCATAAACATACAGTGGCGGCTAAAGAAGTGGGGACGGTGCCTAATTAAAATTATTACAATTTTTATGCTCAGCTGAGGTCACTAACATACACTTACTAAGGTAAAATATTCAAGTTGTCAAAGAACGCTTACAACAAAAATGTTTCAAGACAGGGTCTAAAGAGTTATTAACGAATCCGTAATCCGTATTTAAATTAAATAAAATTTGGAACTGAAACAGCCTAAATATCAGATAACTCAATGCTTAGACCGAATACTTAAAAATAACCATCGGTACTTAGTACTTGCTTCACAGTACCACGATAAGTCGGGTATTTTTAAGCAATTATTGCAGTATTTTCTACCAAAAGATGAAAATTTTCTCGTTCAAACTGCCTTTGTCGCATGGATTCAGCTACATTATGTAGTATCTTAAGCCAACACGGACCCAAACTTGTTTTTATAATGTCAAGCCTGGAACAGACCCTTAGTATGATACTTGAAGACCCTTATTTATTAAAGAAGAGCTTTGAGACTGTCACAAATGTTTAAGGGGCACACCTAGTGTGAAATTTCGGTAGATTACACCTTTAAAAATAACATATTAAAATTTCAAATCGATATCTCAAATAGTTTTTGAGTTATAGCAATTTAAAGAGCAGCCGCTCGGTAACAGTGAATACGATCATTTTATCTTTAAACGCGTTTTTCTCGAAACATCATTTTCCGAATTTGCTGCAGTGATTACTCAAAAACAAATGATCCGATCACTATCGAGTTTTTTTACATGTTCTTTATCTCCGTACAATGACCTATCGATTTTTGATCTGATCAAAAAATCGAATTTTGGCAGGCCAAAAACGACCAAAATTTTGGGTTAAATTCGACTATTTTTTTTTAAAAGCCGCCATATTGTCAATTTTTGATTTTTTTTTTATCTTACAGACAATATTATCTAGTTTAAGGAGAATTTTTTTTTTTAGATTTCATCCACGGAGAAGGCCGGAATTACTGCAGCAGTGAAGGACCTTTTTTTCGCGCAGTTGGAGATCGGCAATAACTTAAGAAATATTATTTTTTTCAAGAATTTCACTGTATATTCTTGAAACATGTGTAAATATATTCTTAAAATTTTGAAATAATTGATAAAGTAGTTTTTTTAATAAAAATTCCCAAAAATCACAATTTTTTTAGGCCATTACACTAGGTGTGCCCCTTAAAGTGGTTAATTTCGGTTCCAGCCATTTTGCCTGGTACGCCGAAGGTATGACTACCGAAACTACAGTCTTAAGTAAGTTGGACAGTATCGGAAAAAGTTTAATAGTGACCATAAGAGTAAAGAACTTTAAATCAATTCAATAAATGTCTGGTATGTTCAAAAATAACGGAAATTTTCGTTTTTATTTTTTAATATTGGTTCATTCATATACATACATTAATGTTGTCGTCTTCAAAATAGTCCAAAGCGTCGGAACACTTATCAAATTGGATTTTTGGGATAGACTTTAGCTCTTCAGTGATTTCTAGTATGCTTGTCAAACGACGGCTCTTTAATGTTCTCTTTATTTGTGGAGATAGGAAAAAGTCAGACCGAGTCATGGAGATTATGGAGGCTGGGATCAATTGGGCATTTAGACAATTTCCCGTTATTTTTTGAACATTGCACGTACTATTAAGCTGACCGATAAACAGTCTATATTTGAATCCATTCAATTACATATAGCTGATTAAAATAGATGCAGATGACAAAGAAGATAACAAAAAAATATAATTACTTTCCTGAAGTTGAACCAAATTTTAACGAACGAATGACTTTATGAAGAACTGTTAGATTCGTTCGTTTCACTTCTCTGAGATCTTATGAAGAACAAGTTTTTAAAGTTTTGGCTATTCTAGGAAACATAACCTCATCGTCATTTATAGTGGCTATCTATCTCTTCTTTGAATATACTGATATTGTAGTCGTTTCATATCTTAAATTTCAAGCTTCTTCTTAGCTTAGCAATGCTATATAATATAATATGTATAAATATCAACAAAATTTCTAAAATTTTAAAATTTTTTTGTTGTCCTTCATTTTGACCCGCTACTGTATATCGTATGTAGTTGTATGAAAGTCGTGCTTTTATGAGAATTGAAGTGTGATTTCCTGGTTATGCAATTGTTAAGTCAAATAACGCCGTGGTCAAAGCCAACAAACACATACACAATGTTTGTGTGTATGCACATATGAAATTTTATTTAAAAGCAAATTAAAGATTCGCCAGTTGCTTGTGGAAAAGGGTGTTAAATAAAACGATTAAATTGATTGGAAATTGGTTGAGGCACTCGAGCAGAACGATACGGCATATGAAGAAATCAAAGTTGAAAACAAATAACGACGCGTTGCAAGTTTGCATAATTGTCTGGTTCCAACCAACAAAAATACTGTAAAAATCGTTAGTAGTTAGTGAAGTAGTTACAAATGTGGTGCTATAGAGGGGGATAGTACTCTTCAAAGTAGTGAATTGTGGAAAATACTGTAAAATATTAAAATAATAGGTATCCAAATGAAAATGGGGGGATTAGTATTCGACAGTAGAAATTATTTTAAAAGAGTTGCCACCTGTTTTAAAAATATTTTGTTTTAATAAAATTAATAAAATAAATGAAGTATTAGAATAGACATCCAAATACAAAAAATTAAAAAAAATTGTTCAAAATATTTTTGTTAAGAGTTGCCAATTGTTGAAAATAACAAAAAAAATATTAAATACATAAACACTACTATTGGCCACATTAAAACTATCTGAACAGATTACTGCCACGTGGATATCAAGCTAAACGCCATTAAAACTGACTTTTTTCCTAGAAAGTTTTAAAAACAGAGTTGCCACTTATTTTAAAATTGTAAAAACGAAAACAAAAAAAATTGTTTAAGATAAAGAAAGACTAGATAAAGAAAGAGTTTTTGAAAAAAATATAATTTGCAATAATATTTTTTGGAGTTGCCACCTGTTAAAAAAATTGTTCAAAACAATCTGATGAAATAAATGAAATATTATAATACGGTTATTGTAGGGATTTAAAAAAGCTTAAAATAATATTAAAAAATTATTAGGGTTGCCACCTGTTTCAATTTTCTAATTAATAAAAAACCGAAATTTTGTATGTATATGGGTAATTGTAGAGGTTTAAAAAGGCTTAAAATAATATTATGATTATTAGGGTTGCCACCTGTTTTAATTTTCTAAATAATAAAAATTACCGAAATTGTGTATATGGATAATAGTAGAGGTTTAAAAAAGCTTAAACTAATATTATGATTATGAGGGTTGCCACCTGTTTTAATTTTCTAAATAATAAAAATTAACGAAATTGTTGCTACCTGTTTAATTTTTCTAATTAAATTAAACTTAAAAAATTCATAAAATTTTATAATCGCAATTTACTAAAACTTAGAAAAACGTCTGTCATAGAAAATTTGAGGTTACCATCTTCTAAAAATTTTAGTTGTTGAAATTCTGTTAAAAACACGAAAGGAAGGACTAAATTCGGGTTAAACGGCTTTTTATGCAACGATCGTGAATTGCCACCCAACAAATTCAAATTTATTTTTTTGTTTTATTCCACTAATGAGACACCCTGTATAAGATTGGAACACCGATATGTCTATTTACCATTAATCAACAGTATACACCTTTATAACAACAACAACCACAAGAGAACATTTAAAGGACATACCATGCGAGTGTTTTACATTAGCCAATGTAGAGTTGGTGATTGCGACGCACGCGTTCGCTGGGTTGATTGTTGCTGCCGCTGACGATGCTGTTGCTGCTGCTGCTGCTGTTGTATGATGGCGCTCCCCAAGACAATGCTCAGCAACCAACGATGATACGGTGGCTCCGTTACTACGTCCAATGTGGTGTTGTTGTCCAGCGTTGGTGTTGCCGTTGTGGCTACAACTGCTGCCGGCCGACGAATTTGAAGAGCAGCCGGATGAGGACGATGAATGCTGCGATTGACAGAATGTATGGAGACTGCTGTTGGCGTACAATGTACCTCCACCATTGCCGAGCGCAAGAATATGTGCGGCTACACTGCCGTTACTCGCTAACGCTATTGGCGATGTGGACGCTGTGGATGTTGATGAAACGGACGAGGCCGGTGTTGAGGCGGCTGATGACGATGAATTGCCAGCGATGCCACCACCGTTGATGGATTGCGCTGTAGTGTTATTGTTCGTCGCGGAGCCCAAATAAGCGACGCAATTAGACGCGATACCTAAAGATGGTGGCGTGCTGCCGTTTAGTGTGGACGATGATGACGACGTTTGTTGCTGATGCTGATAAAAGGACGTGCAATCATCTGTCAACAATTTCAACGATTCGCTCACTTCCGCATTTCTATTGCAATGGGAATTTATTGTATCGCCGAGGTGTAGTTGTGTTGCTGCTGTCGCTGAGGTGTTCACCGTCGCCGACTCCTCACTTAGGCTGTCCACACCTCTGAGTGCATGTAATTGTGTTGTTGGCGGTGTGGGTGGTGAACTGGTGGCATAAGCGTCGGATTCAAGCGAACCGGCGTCGCTGAAAGCACCCTGTGTCGACGAATCGTCGGGCGTGTCGAAGAAGTGCAAATTAAAATCGGAATTGGCGTCAAAGCTCACTTCTGGCAAGGGATCGTCCTCGTCGTCGCAATCGTCATTCGCATTTATGTCGTTAAAAAGTTGATGCTGCTGCTGCTGCTGCTGATGACGGTGTTCGATTTGGTGTAGGTTCTGGTTGTGGTTGTGATTGTGATTGTGGTGTTGGTGGGTGGTGTGTTGTGGTTCGCGGTTATCGGCGCCACCGGCTATGCCGCCGGGCGTATATAGATTATGTGTTTGGCTACTGTTATTCGTGCTGTTGTGGCTTTCAACGAGACTCGAATGGATATGCGACTGTTCCAAATCTATTTTGAATACATCCATGTTTCGCTGTTGTCATCCTCCATTGTCAACATTGTGTGTGTGGATAAGCGAAAGCAGCGATGTAAACAAATTCTTTCAGAGCGGGGAACAATGTTTTTTAGGTTATCACTAGGCTTGCACTAAGCAATGTATTGTCAATGGATGTTGACACATTTACTGAGATTTAGTTCCGAGTTCGTTTACGAAGGCGATAGTTAAGCGCGCACAAACAAATGGGATTATTCACGGAAGTATTCAAAGAAGCACTACATTATTTGCAGTCATTACCGTTATATTACTCTTTTTTTTAACTCACTTATGGTCTTATAACTCAATTAAATTTATGATCAACTTTATATTATTTATTACGATTATCAAGTCAAGTATTTCGTTAATTAATCTGATCTAAGACGCTGTGGATACAACAAGGATTGACCGAGTACTGGAGAATTCACGAAGTGACGTATACATATACTTACGTATAGCTTTGAACTATGTATACAAGCCAGTGCTGCCGCAATTTCACTCTTCTTTACTGACATTTTTGATAGAAAAAATAAAAATAAATTTAATCAAAACGCATAACTGGTCTTCATGGTGTAGGTTCTGAACTGGTAGTAGGATTTATTGCTTAAATATAAAATACTTTCCAATTTGTTGGAAGCTTCACTTACTCCTAACGTTCTATAAAATCTAAGTATAATGAGGGACTTTAAATAAGAAAACTTTGGCTTTGTAAGTAAAACCGCTTCATCAACTTTAATGCGTGTATATGAGTCCAAACAAGGTACTACCTTTACTTCTTCCTTACTAGCGTCTACACCGCTTATGTGATTATAGCAGAGAAGTACTAATCAGCATTATGGATATAAGAATGAGAAACCCCTTACAAAAGTTTATTACGTACGAAGTTCTTTACGTAAGCCTGTTTCTTCGTGTAAGGGGGTCATCCCATCTGATGAGCTCAATTTATTTTTATACTCTCGCAACAAATGTTGCTAAAGAGAGTATTATAGTTTTGTTCACATAACGGTTGTTTGTAACACCCAAAACTAAACGAGTTAGATATAGGGTTATATATACCAAAGTGATCAGGGTGAAGAGTGGAGTTCAAATCCGAATGTCTGTCTGTCCCTCCGTCCGTCCGTCCGTCTGTGCAAGCTGTAACTTGAGTAAAAATTGAGATATCTTGATGAAACTTAGAACACTTATTTCTTGGCACCATAGGAAGGTTGCTTTCGAAAATGAGCAAAATCGGACCACTGCCACGCCCACAAAATGGCGAAAACCGAAAACACATAAAGTGCCATAACTAAGCCATAAATAAAGCTATGGAAATAAAATTTGGTATGAAGGATCGCACTATGAAGGGGCTTATGTGGATGTAATTTTTTTGGGGAAGTGGGCGTGGCCCCGCCCCTACTACGTTTTTTGTACATATCTAGCCACTTCCCAATACAGTCCAAAAATGAAAGAAATCGGATCATAACCACGCCCACCTCCCATACAAAAGTTAGGTTGAAAATTACTAAAAGTGGGTTAACTCACTAACGAAAAACGTCAGAAACACTAAATTTCACATAAGAAATGGCAGATGAAAGCTGTACTCAGATTTTTTTACAAAATGGAAAATGGGCGTGGCGTCGCCCACTTATGGGTCAAAAACCATATCTCAGGAACTACTCGACCGATTTCAATGAAACTTGGTTTGTAATAGTTTCCTTACCTCCCAATAATATTTTGTGAAAATTGGCCAAATCGCTTCACAACCACGCCTACTTCCTATATACCAGAACTTAGAAGATGATCTGAATCGTTTACTTTAGAATATATAAAGTAAGCACTAGTGAAGATATCGGTGCAAAACTTTGCACAAATACTGTATTTATAGTGTGGCAGCCCATTTCTAAAAATCGCCGAAATCGGACCATAGGTTTTCAAGGCCCCATATATCGAACATGAGGACCTCGGTGCTTCTAACCTAATATTAGGGTTTCCAACTTTCAATGGACTTTATACAATATATATGACGAATATGTAGGTCAAATTGTGTATTATATAATATAAATAAAGTTAAATAAACAAATTGCGAGAGTATAAAATGTTCGGTTACACCCGAACTTAGCCCTTCCTTACTTGTTAATCATATATTGTTTTCATAACATGTAGAGAATATTGGAGTAAAGTGATTTTTAGAAACTCGAATTCGTTTTAAAGTTACAGCAATTAGAAGAAGGAGCTGTCCGAAGCGCTCAGTAGGTAGCTGGAAATTTTTTTTCTCAAAACTGTGTTTTTCAAACTTTCCTAGATCGTATCTCAAAAACGGCTTGACCGAAGGACTTGAAATTTATTTGTTGCACTCAGCACATTTAAACGCATGAAACGCTCTATTGTCAATTAAAAATTCCCGGAATTTCGGAACTAAAAATGAAACGAAAAATTCCCAATTTTTTTCAAAATGTCTACCAAAAGTTGAATTTTTGGTAATTCACTTGATCGTAGCGCGGTTCATGCATTTGAGCTTACAGATTAAAACGCCCCAAACTTTATTCCGATAATCGTTCCAGACGGTAGCGTTTAGAACTCATGTTCTACACAATATTTTTGGGTGAAAATTTATATTTATATTTCGATATATACATATGTTAATAAATGACAATAAACTCAAGGTTTTATCTATTTACTGGTCATAGAAATAAATTCAAAAAATAACAAAAAACAGGCCGTCACATGGGATGACCGCTTAAGTTGAAACGTAGAGCCATTAGAATGTTATGACAGTGCTGTCTATGGGTTTTACTCTTTAAAATCTCGAGTATTATATTATTATGAGAATCTGTGATAGATATTTCATATGCAATCAGAGTTCATATTCAAATAAGGGACATTCTCTATACGCGACTAATATAAAATTCACCTTTTAGAAGTAATTTAATTACTGTTAATAACTTTTTTCTTTCAATATTAAAAAATAGTTCAGAACTATTCAAAGTTTAGAGAGTTTTCTTAACATACTGGTTCTTTGATATGTGAAGTCCGATCTCTAGCTATTTTCATAATTTTCATTTTTATATGATACTAACATGGACTGCTTGTTTAAAGGAGATTTTTTTTAAGTTTTGCTCTCTGCAACCTTGAGATCATGATATTAATTTAAATCTTAAAATATCCTATATGAATGGTCTATACGTTTAAGTTTACTTCAAGATATCACTTTAAGGGGTTACATGGGTTTTGTCTTGACCCGTGTCATTTCCCGTGACCCCTCGGAAAAAAGGTGCGTGCGCGTTGTCAGCTTAATTCCTGACAAGATCATCCAAACTGAAAAAACAAAAATAAGTGTTTTATGCAAGACCATAAGCTTATGCTTGAACGATGGAAAGACAAAAAAAGTAAAAATTAGAATTTTGGCAGACATTATTACGAAAAAAAAAATTCAGTCAAATATGCTTGATATTTTTTTTTAATAGTTGTAATTGAAAAAAAATCCTTCATTCAAGCACGAGTAAATTGTATCTCGAAGGCCTGTGCAAGATTTCATCAAGATCAGTTGAGTAGTATGCGAGAACATTTGACAACCGACTTTGAAAACACGGTTCCGAAAAAACGCGTTTAAAATTTTGAGTAACAATAACACCTGACTTGGAGCGCACACCTTCCAAAGGCTATATCTCCGAAACTATTATTCGGATCGAATTGAAAATTTAGTATAATATTCTTGGGAAAAAAGAAAAAAGAAGAAATCGATTTTTTAACTCACGAAACCCATGTAACCACTTAAAGTATTTTCAGTCCCTAGTACTTAAAGTAATCCAAGATATATCAGCCGGGGTCCCTAGCGAAGGGCTCGGCATCAGTTGATGCTTCGAATTTGCGCAAAAAGACGCAACTGACGCATTGTAATGGTCTCAGCTAACACCAAAACGAATCTTTTATATGAAAAGTGACTTAGACAATTTTAGTATGCGACGAGAGCTTGGAAAAAGCAGTGAGAATTTAACGCTGAACTGTAAGCACTTATAATTTCTCTATTTCGATACGTAGTACAACTAAATTATCATTGATATGAGGAGCAAATGAAATCTGTTAGCACGCCTCTATTATTGCATAAATATCATCGGTTCAAGGGAAATATTAGTTAAATATATATACATTTTTTTAAACATATGTACATTGTCCACATTTATAAAGTAGAGGGGGCTTATATACAAGTTTTGTTGTTATAAAAAGAATTCCAATCCCTTAATGATAAATGGTAGTCTTGCTAGTCAAATGGATTAAGGTTTTCCAGGTCTTAAAAGGGTAGCATAAAAACTTGTATACACTTCCTGAAGGCTAGGAATTCGTTAAAAATGTTTGAGTATTCCTCGATCGTTTATCCTTGTGCATCCTTTGTGAGTCACAAAGCTTTGAAAATAACAAAAAAAAAGATCAGAGTGTTTAAATATATTTTCACTGCAAAACAATTTCACAAAATTAGCACTTCCTTCAGTTTGAAAAAAAAAAACACTTCCTGGTTGGAGAACACTTTGAAAGTAACTTTTATCAATTTATCACTTCAAATATTGCACAATATATATTTTATGGTTAAAATTATTAAGGAAATGCAGTTTATTTTTACACATGCACAACGCGTCGCAAGGATCGAAATTAAAAAAAAAACCCGATTTTAAGTAAGCGACTTTAGAAAATCTCAGTTCGTGTCACACAGTTCGGTGCAGTTCATTTGTTTGTGCGCACTTTGCTTAGCGAAAATTCTTTATTCTTAAATTGGAGTTTAGATTTAAGTTAAGCGCATCCATCGCCCATTAAATGAGGTGGCAAAAAGTCCAGGCCACGCAGCGTTCGTGCAACAAGGCGAGGTAACGAACGAATTTGCGGAAGCGTACGACGCGGTACGGCGCGCGTAAAAGATTCGATATTATTATTAGTGAACAAGCCTGCGAATTAGCGTGCTAGCGAGCTAAGCGTTAGCGTCGAAGCGCTCCAAATGCGCAAACGAAATCCAAACCAAACCGTAGAACCTTCGGGTGTAGAAGAAGAATAAGAACAAGACTACTGCTATTCCCTGCTTGCTCCCAAACTCCCGAACTCTCGACGTTGGTGCAAGCGAATGGGCGCGAACTGGCGAAGAACTAACCACACCAGAAACGGCAGCAACAACAAATCACTCATACAAACACACACATACACAAGGGAGCATACACACATATATACAGACACACGCACTGAAAATGCCATGAAACTCCGTTGCAGCAACGATCTTGTTGTTGTTCTTGACTTGCTGCTTTATTGTTGTTGTTTTTGTTGCTGCCACTACACTGCCACTATGTTGTTTGCTTGTTATTGTTGTGCTGACTGTTGCTATCGCCGCCGTCGCTGCCTTTGCTGCTGCCGCTGTGGTTCTAGCGGCCACTCAGCCCTGCATTCTCGTTGTTGTTGTGATTGTTGTTGTCGTTGGATCTCTGCAAGCAACTACTGCTTATGGACACAGCTACTCCACTCGCGCTGTCTAAGACAGCACAGCACACCACACCACATTGCTGAGCAACAGTTCCTGGTTGTTGTTGTAATTTTTGCTATCATAGTTGTTGTTGTTGTTGTTCCACTCTATCTATCTAATCTATTAGTAGTACGATACCCAGCCGGCTGTAAAGTAAATTCTATGTAGCGCTGCGGAGGTGGTCTGAGGAGCTGTGTACGAGGTTAGAGCAAGTCCCTTCTAGCGCAGCTCCTCTCTACCCCTCTCTACGCGCTCTTCATGTGACGAGTTCCTCAGCAACGAAAGCTAAAAGAAAAACTAGCAAAGAGTCAAGCAACTCTCAATTGGGACTTTTCCTGTTTTTCTTCAACGTTTGTTGTTGCTACTGCTCTTGTTGTTGTTGTTGTTGTTGGTTGCTACTCATTCTTGACTTGTGCGCCGACGACTGCTATTTTCAATTTCTATTTCACAAAAACACACACAACACAAACAAAAATCAAGCGAAGAAAATAGCAAAAACAACAATTTGCGCATTGCAAATACAAAACGACAACAACAACAACAACAACAACAGCAGCAAGCAAAAAAGAACGCACGGAAAACAAATAGCAAAATAGACAAGGCAAGCACAACTTCCAAGACTCAAGATCAATTCCACGCAGTCGCGTCTAGTTTCACTTACTCATACGCGCGCTCACGCCAGCAGAGAACCGTTACGGCATGAGTGGGCTGGCTGGTTGGCGAGGCGGCAGACAGATCATTTGCTGCCATGCCTCTGGCGTCTACAACAACAACAACAACTTAACTTCGCTGCTTCCAACTGCTTTTACTTGCAATTTGTTGTTATAACTATTTGTTGTTGTTGTTGTTGTTACTTACTCTCTGCTCACACACACACACACACGCACACATATTGAAACTGAAGAAAGTGCATTAAAACCCGCTGCTGCCAATTGAAATGACTCTTTAAAAGGAAAAACTTACACAACAAGTAAATTGCAGAACAAGCCGAAGACACAGCCACAGCCACAGCCGAAGAAGTGATGGCGGCGTGAAGAGACGAAGAAGAAAATTCAACGAAGCAGGAAGTATTTTGCGATTAGCGGATAATTTCATTTTCTGGATGCAATGAATGCAGTCGAACAACAATTGAGCGCCAACGTTCACTTATCAACATAGACAGACACACATACAGACACACTTAGAAGAACACACATACATGGGAGATCATCCATACAGACTTATAATAAATATAAAATTGCAAAAACATGCGCACAGTAGTTGTTGTTTTTGTTGAGAGCGCATTTATTGCGCTGGGATCAATAGCCTACAGGGTCCCCATTGCAGTAGGCGGCAAAGCGGGGGACGACAGCTGTCTGGCGCATTTGATGGAAATTAGATACGAACTGCATTAGAATGAAGGAACACAGTAAAGAACAACGTAAGATATGCAATGCGTACTTAAATAATGTAATGCTTAGGCGCTCTTTAGAACATTTTTGCAGATTGCTTTTTTGAATAAAATTGGAAATAAGTTGTACTTGTCGAATAAATTTCTTATATTACATTGTGTGTTCAAAAAATAACGGGAATTTTCAAATTTCAAATTGTCTAATAACTCTCGCAACAAAGTTGCTAGAGAGTATTATAGTTTTGTTCACATAACGGTTGTTTGTAAGTCATAAAACTAAACGAGTTAGATATAGGGTTATATATACCAAAGTGATCAGGGTGAAGAGTGGAGTTCAAATCCGAATGTCCGTCCGTCCGTCCGTCCGTCTGTGCAAGCTGTAACTTGAGTAAAAATTAAGATATCTTGATGAAACTTGACACAAATATTCCTTGGCACCCTGAGGAGGTTGCTTTCGAAAATGAGCAAAATCGGACCACTGCCACGCCCAAAAAATGGCGATAACCGAAAACACATAAAGTGCCATAACTAAGTCATAAATGAAATGAAGGGACATATTTGGAAGTAATTTTTTTTGGGGAAGTGGGCGTGGCCCCGCCCCCTACTAAGTTTTTTGTACATATCTCATTTGCAAACCAATAGAGCTATATAAACCAAACTTTCTGCAGTCGTTTTTTTAGCCACTTCTTAATATAGTTCAAAAATCAAAGAAATCGGACCACGCCCACCTCCCATACAAAGATTAGGTTGACAATTACAAAAAATGGGTTAACTGACTAACGAAAAACGTCAGAAACACTAAATTTCACATCAGAAATGGCAGATGGAAGCTGCACTCAAGATTTTTTTACAAAATGGAAAATGGGCGTGGCGTCGCCCACTTATGGGTCAAAAACCATATCTCAGGAACTCCTCGACCGATTTCAATGAAACTTGGTTTGTAATAGTTTCCTTACATCCCAATGATATGTTGTGAAAATAGGCCAAATCGCTTTACAACCACGCCTACTTCCTATATACCAGAACTTTGAAGACGATCTGAACCGTAAACTTTACAATATATAAAGTAAGCACTAGTGAAGATATCGATGCAGAACTTTGCACAAATACTACCTTTATAGTGTGGAAGCCCCATTCTAAAAATCGCCTAAATCGGACCATAGGTTTTCAAAGCCCCATGTATCGGGTTTCCAACTTTCAATGGACTTTATACAATATATATGATGAATATGTGGGTCAAATTGTGTATTATATAATATAAATAAAGTTAAATAAATAAATTGCGAGAGTATAAAATGTTCGGTTACACCCGAACTTAGCCTTTCCTTACTTGTTTTTAATTGTTTTTTATTATGTTGATATATATGGTCCTGAGGTACCATTTTCAGTTGTATTTATTGCTAATTTTGTCTTGTCCCAATTTTTTCGGTTTTTCTAAGCCAAGTGAGTTGAGTTATTGACAAATATTTGATGTTTCAGGGTTTCGAATCCAAATTCGTTAGGTAATTAATGAGATTATTCTTACAGCACTGGGCCAATGCGACCAAAAAACTGTCAAATTGAAAAATATCATTTTTTTATTTAATAAACTTTTATATGAGCCATATCATATGAGTTCCGGAGGAATTACCTCGTAGATTTCCTAGAAAATGTTAGCAAAACCATGAGAATACGTGAGGTGTTCAAAAAAAAACGGGAATTTCCATGTTTTTTTTTTAAGAAAATATTTATTCATTCGCCTACATAAATTTTTGGACTTCAAAATAGCCCCCATTCGATATTATGCACTTATGCCAGCGTTTATTCCAAACGTCGAAACATTTCTCAAACTCGATTTTTGGATCTTTCGACGAGTTCTCTTGCAAGACGACGGCTCTTTAAGGTTCTTTCTAGTTTTGGAAAAAAATCACACTACTCCATGTCTGGGGAATATTGAGCACGCTGGGACATCATTACGTTAAGGAGTGTCTTAGATCGTTATCAATAGCTTTTAGATATTTTGCTATCCGACTAGTGTTGGTACCCGGTCACCGCGGAATCGTTGGTAACTGTAAAGCAGACAAACTTGCAAGGGAGGGTACCCTAGAAACATTGACGTCGGAATGGGAGCGTGTTGGTAGTCCATGGTCATGCAAACTACGCATGAGCTCGTGAAAGGCTGGTCAACAACCAGCACTTGTGCAGTGGCGAGGTCCTTTTGGTCCTCTGTGGAACGTAAGCCGTCCTTTCAACAGCTTTCTCTGGGCAAGGTCCATCTCAGCGCGATCACTGGTGTGCTTACTGGACATTGTCCAATGGGTACCCATGGGATCGTTGCAGATGCAAGTTGCCAAAGCTGTATGGAGGAAGGCGAGGTGGAATCATCGAAGCAATCTAATGGCGCTCCCCAGGAACAAACTAAGACAATTAGTGGCATTATATACCGGCCACTGCAGACTACGTTGTCATCTGCACAAAATGGGAATCCACTCGTCGGATCTTTGCCGATTCTGTGATTCAGATCCCGAATTGGCTACAATCGACATTAGCCGTCTAAAGAAATTGGTAACAGATTCCAAGCGTTTTGCTGACTCTTAAGGGTCTTTTATCCACCGGGAGTTTTACTGGTATCACAGTGGACAGCGCTTTAAGCTGTCTAAGTGGGATCTTCTGTATTTGCAGAGATCTGCCTACAAACCTAACCCAACCTAATGGTTTGAATATGACAATAGAATTTGTATTGTTCGTTTCTTGATTCTTTTAAGAATCTTGCCACAGAAGATTTCTAACTCAAATAAGCTACAACATTGTAAACATATATCCGGGGATTGGCTGATGGATGGATGATCTGAGGTAACTCCGGATATTTTTTGAAATTTGCATTCTTCAAACTTCGAACTGGGCATTCTTTTTTGATTGTTACTCTACTGAAATCTTAAATTGAGACTTTTGAGCTATGGTTTTGCAGCAATTACTAATTATACGTTCTAGTTAAGGACACTGTGAGGGAATCGAACTCATCCTTAACTTTATTAGCGATTTCTTAACGATTATTACTTTATCGAGGTTATGGTGTTTGGTTTAAAACTTCCAAGACACACTTCTCAAAAATCAAGTACTGAGGATGACTATATTATTTACTATAATCTAATCGTTTATGGGTCGCCACTTAACCCTTTATGTCCTACACAACGGACGTTGTATTAGCTTTAAACTGAGCAGAGTATTTGACGTTTTGGGATCTTACACGATCTCTGTGGGTATATGTAAAGTATATGCGGACAATCCTCCTTCGATTCAGGCCTTGGAACAAAACATCGCGCGTATTATTCGCCAGTTACCAATCGAAATGCTCGAACGAGTCATCGGAAATTGGACTCAATGGATGAACCATTTGAGACGCAGCCGCGGCCAACATTTGAAAGAGATAATCTTTGAAAAACCAATGGCAAAGAGTGTTCTTTTGAATGATAATAAACATTCCCCATTAGATTTGAATTTTCTGTGAAATGGATCAGCCTTTATATACATAGATCTCATCCATTAGATCCATATATTTATTGAGATCTTAAATATCCGTTCTACAAATGAGACAGTCAATTCCTCGTAGAAACATCATTTTCACCTTAAACTTTCTTCAACGTCGCGGTGAAGGGAGTGCATAAATTGCTTTGGTGCCAAAATCATTTCCTTATGCCAATTGGCGAAAGCAATTGATGGAATGAGGAAATTAGAAAAGCAAAAAGACAATGTAAACAAATGCAACATGAAGCAGCGCTGCTTTATGTACTCACACCTATATTTACTATTTATTGGAAGTAAGTAGCAGAAGGCACAAGAGAGGCAGTGAGAAAACACAAAAAGAGTTAGACAACAACAACATGTGAGCATTAGAAAAACTACACTATTTTAAAGACATTTTCCAACACAAGCGCCAATAGTTAGATACGATCACTAGAGACACAACAGCAACAACAATATAGTGAGAGTACGCACACTATGGAGAATTCAAGAAATGCCAATGCAAAGGAGAAAAACACTCGAAAGTCAATGTTCAGCGGCAAATATATATATCTAGCTGCAACGCTCTTAGGAAAAGCGCATGCAACATGAAAAGTGTCTAGTGGAGAAATGAAGTGCCGCATGCCACATACAACATGCAACAATGGTGAGCAGAGCGCGGGCGCGCAGTTAGTGCAATAGCGATGGAAAGTAAGGAAAAGAAAAGAAAAATCGCAACAAAGAAAGAAAGAAAAAAGTAGGCAAAGACTACGCCTAGGCCAATGCGAAAGCGAAAGAAGCTCGACAGCAACAACTAGTAGCAGCAACAACAACAAAAATGCATAAATAGCAACAACATTGCTTAGCTGATCAGTGTGGTGAGACTGCCTCCCAGTGACATCCTCAGCGCCGCACACATTCTTGTTGTTGCCTAGTGAGTGCCATGAGCACTTTTCGCGAGAGCAACTATTGTTGGCATTGTAGTTGTGTTGTTGTCTTCGCTGCTGCAGCCAACTGCCGGCGTCGCATAACGTAACAATCCAGTATTGACTGCGACACGAACCAGGAAGCAAAAATTGCACGTACAAAACAACTATGCATAGCGGCAACAACAGCAACAACAATAACAACAACAACAACAACAACAACAACGAATAACAATAACAAAACAACAGCTAAGGTTGTGGCAGCGCGATTGTGTAATCGTTAGTGAACGAGCGAACGTTGTTCGGCTGGTCGCTGACTTTTGCTGTTTACTTCTT
The DNA here is from genome assembly GCA_031772095.1 of Zeugodacus tau. Classification (NCBI taxonomy): domain Eukaryota; kingdom Metazoa; phylum Arthropoda; class Insecta; order Diptera; family Tephritidae; genus Zeugodacus; species Zeugodacus tau. The sequence goes on along the minus strand of CM062653.1, from coordinate 60,429,033 downwards.
GTACTCAAGCAAGTATGGGTGTGTGTGTGTTGTTGTTTTCACTATGATCCACACCAGCAACATTAGCAACATTTCTATGTTGGCGACACACAACGCTTATAACTTGCTCTGCGGCACTTTCAATGTGTTGCTGGAGCTCTTCGGGCCTGTTTTGTATCACGACAGCCTTGCTCATATACATAAGTACACATCCAAACACGAGTACGACTATTTTTACAGTAACTAGGAGGTTAAAAGTTGCATAGATCATGCAAAGCGCACACCCACACACACACATGCCACACACTTGCCAACTTGCAACGAAAGTGGTGTGCTGTGCTGGTGCTGGTGCTGGCGTTGCCGTTTTATTGCTTGTCACCGGATTGATTACAATGCGTGGCGAAAGTAAATACATGCATGCATATACATACATAAATATAAATTATTGCAACAAGGCACGCTTCTGTGCCTGTATGCAGCATGTTGACACTCACACTCACGCAGCGCAAAATGCAAAGGGGCTCGCTTACTCAGCGACAATTGAAAGTCGCGATCAAGTCACAGTGATTATGTAATATTTATGTTCAGGCACTTTCCGCACTGGGTGCAGTCGGTTATTTATATAATAATTAAATAATTTATATGGTTTCGTTGAAATTGTCAAGTAAGCAAAAGAAATGATGGAAAGAAAAGGAGGAGGGGCATGAGTAGGTATACATATCTCAACAACAGCAGTGACTAAAAGAAGTAAATACTAAACTGATTTCAATAATAAAATTATTTATTCGAATATAGAATCTGTCAAATGGTCAAAAAAAATATTTCTTCTCTTAACTTTTAGTCAAACTAACAAGATAAGTATTAATTATTAGGTTGTCTAATATCCGCTTTTTGCTCTTTATTCAATGCTTTATAAAAAGTGTTACGTTCCGAGCCGTTTCGTTCGATAATATGTTTCCATCTAGACGGCAACTTCATAATATTTGCGAAGAACTCGGACAGCCACTTTTCAGAAGCCTCTTTTGAGTTCAAATTTACACCACCAAGGGCGTTCACCAAGGACAGGAACAGATGGTAATCACTTGGCACTATGTCCACCAAGGGCGTACGCCATAGACAGGAACAGGTGGTAATCACTTGGCGCTATGTCCGGGGCTATATGGTGGATGCGATAAAACCTCCCATTCGAGCTCCCGTAGCTTCTGACGAGTCATCAACGAAGTGTGTGGTCTGGCGTTGTCCTGGTGGAACACTACAACCTTCCTGTTGGCCAATTTGGGACGCTTCTGGCCGATCGCCTGCTTCAAGTGGTCCAGTTGTTCGCAGTAGATGGTAAAATTAAGCGTCTGGCCATATGGGAGCAGCTAATAGTGGATGATTCCCTTCCAATCCCACCAAACACACAGCAAAATCTTCCCGGCCGTCAATCCCGGCTTGGCCACTATTTGGGACGATTCACTGACCTTCGACCACGACCGTTTTCGCTTGATATTGCCGTGTGGGATTCATTTTTCGTCGCCAGTCACCATTCGCTTCAAAAATGGGTCGAGTTCGTACCGTTTCAGCAGCATATCGCAGGCTTTGATTCGGTCCAGAAGGTTGTTTTGCGTCAAATCATGTGGCACACAAACATCAAGCTTTTTTTGTATCCAGCCTTCCGCAGATGGTTAAAAATGGTTTGGTGACTAACTCTCATCTCCGGGGCGATGTTACGACATGCCACATATGCCGGTCTAACTCGATGTTTGTCATGATTTGATCGGTATTTGTCGTCACAGGTCTTCCGCCGGCAGGCTTATCCATGGTGTCGTTTTCACCCGCTCTGAATCGTCGAAACCATTCCGCCGCAGTTCGAAGTTATAGAGTACCATCCCCCAAAACACCATTAATCTCACAGAACGTTTCTCTAGTGGATTTGCTTTTAACGAAGGAAAACTTAAAAAATGCGCGAATTTCGGCATTAGTGAACTCCATTTTTACACGTCTATAACTGTTAAACGCAATATCTAAACTAATCCTGCATAGCGCCGTTTTGTAGGTTATGACAAGATCTTTCAAAAAGGTATAGTATTGCAATTCAAAAAAGTCGGAAAGGATATTTGACAACCTTATATATTATTTATAAGTTTTCAAATGAAAGTGATTAACCCCATCCCCCCACTATAAACGATACTGACCCCCGTGACCCAAACAAAAACAAACCAACTTCACGTAATCCTTCAAAACCTATAGAAACCGTGAAAGTGCTCACATCAGGTACCTTTAAAAATATAAACAAACTTAACCTTCTCGTTCATAAAAAAAGAAATCTGATCAACGTGACTTTCACAATGTAAACTAACCGAAAATAACAAACCAAACCCAAATAAGAATAAGCCTGATCCAAGCGACTCTCAAAATGTTAACAAACCTGCCCCATTAACATTAAATATAAATAAACTTGATCCAGATGATACACAAAATACAAACAAATTTCCCCACTCGACACTCGAAACCTGATCCACGTGACCCCCTAATTGTAAACAAATCTTACCCCACTTAACAAACAGCGGTCATTGACCTCAGCCAAAAAGTAAACAAACCCCGGTCAAAGGACCTCGCTAAAGGTTTGTTTACGTTTTGTGGGAGTAAGATCTTTTATATTTTGGGAATCACGTAGATAGGATTATTTATAATTTTAATGGTAAGGTTTAGGGTACTTCAAATTGTAAGAACACTTAGGATTTTCAAAAAATTGTTTTTTTGCGCTTTCTTAATATATGTACATCTGTGTATACACACACAAAATTTTAAATCGATCCGACGAATATTTTCGAAGTTATAGACACATTAGTGAAGGCGCGCCGACTACATGTAAAGTGCTTTCAAAACTTTAAACTCGTTTTTCTCGAAACGGTGTTTACAAAGTCGGTGAGCAAGATTTCTCAGAAACGGCTGGACCGATCGGTCTGAAATTTTTACACAAACTTCTTAACTATATTTTTTAGTATTTAATCGAAGGATTTCCCCATCCGATGAAAATTTATTATTTTTATAAACAATTAATGACCCGAATTTTGGTCGAAAATCGAACCTTTTGCTTTGAGTAGCCGCCATTTTGTCAACAATTTTTTTGCTAATTCCTTCGATCAATCAATCTAGTTATATTATATTTTGTGATTTATTATATTAATCAAATTTATTTGGTTTTTGAATTTTAGATGATCCAGTCCAGAGATATCGTGCTCACCGCTAGAGGCCTGTTTCTGCGGACCTCTGCAAAATTGGCAATATCAACGTTTCCAATAATTATTTTTGGCAATAAATTGAATAATGAATATAGTTTAAGGTTATCATAATATAACTGCCAAGTTTCAAATCAATAAACCAAATAGTTTGCTTAGAAAAAATTCTTGAAAAATGCTTTTTTTTCGACCTCCTAACTGTATACAACCCCTTAATATCAAGACCCTGTATGGAAAATTTGTTATCAAATTGTTATCGTAGTCATCTAAGGTTAGAACCAACGTGCTATTTCAAAGAGGTCAGTTCATAGGGGAAGGGGTTTTAGATAAAAATACCTTGGAAACATACTCAATGTACAGAGCTTAGAGAAAGATAGTGACTGATATCAACCAGATGTGAAATAATGATAACTCCAATTCGAACGCTACCTATACTAGGTTTAATGAAAAATGAGCGAATTTAATTTAATAATATACTTAAAAATAATTTATTACATTATTTTCAATTATAAACAAATTCCCGCAGACTTCCACATGACAACGTTGAGTAATCTATGTAAGAAGCGAAAGCATTCGGAGATAAGAAAGTGGGATTGTCGTCTTCACTTCGCAATGGCGTAAGTAGTTTGTGTTGTTGGCACAAGCAGCTGTTCCTGCTGTTGCAGCTGAAGCTGCTATATACATATATAAATTTCTAGTATCTGTGTAGTGTAAGCAAGCCAATTGCTGCCGCTCCCGCGCCATACTTTTCGTTTTGACTTTTGATTGGTTTGTTTGCGTTTGTATTAGTGCGATAGCTACCGCTAGAATTTGCAATCTAAAGTTCAATGACTTCAATGCTAGCAACGTCACGGGCAAGAGCGCAATGACAACAACAACGGCAACAACATTAATAGCAAGAGCAATAGCAAAAATAATAAACATTCTGGTGTGTATTTATGTATGTGTATGTATTATAGTAGAAACTTGCTTTTTTGCTTGCGATTATGCTTATGTCCGTATGTATGTATGTCTGCCTGCGTCTGTTTGTGGGCGAATGTATTTCTTTCGTTTTACGCTTATTTACAATGTGCTAATCTGATAATAAAAGATAGTTGTAAACAATCAGCGTTGAAATGAAAACAAGCCAGCTGTGAGCACAATAAAAATATAAATTAAGAAAGTGAGTTGAGGAAGCAAGAAATTGAAAATGATAGGATTTAGTGATTTACTGAAGAGTTTTCGAATTCAATTTCGAATTTCTATTAAAAAAACAAATATTAATTAGTTTTTGAACAAGTAGTGCCTTATTTCAAAATTTAAATAATTTTTTTTTCTTTTTATTTAAAAAATTATTGAAAAATTACAAAATTTTTAGAGGGTTACCACCTAAATTTAATATTACTAATTAATGGACGCATTTTAAGCAAGTATGAGTACAGAAGCATTACAACATCTTCATAAAATCGTATTAACATCTTAATTGTATTTGAGTTACCAACAGAGATGCCACTTCACTAAAAAAATTGTTTAAGAGTGAAATTAAAACTAATAAAAATTCAGGGACGCAGAAATGTTTCAAATTAATTATTTTTATAATAATATATTGTTGAAAAGCGTTGCCACCCAGTTAGAAAAATGAATAAATGATTGAATACTATCTCAAAAACTACTTGACTTTCACTTTCAAAGTCCATCTGATTCGTTCACTTTACAATATAGTATAAGTTAAACACCAGTTATCGGAAAAAAACTTTGAACAGATGATCTATTTCTAGTATGACGTAGTCCTTATAAAAATCACCGAAATCAGAATAATATTTTTTAAGGCCCCAGATATCGATCATGGGTACCTCGAAGCTTGCGACTAATTTTTTATTGAAAATATCGGTAAATCACTTAGATATTCTAAATAAATTCAAAGAAGATGTGTTCCTTCCTACAGAGTGCGTCTGTGTCAAAAAATGGGCAAAATCAGGTTAATATTTCGTTTAGCCCCCATATAGCTCCTATACGGATTTCAAATTTCCGATAAAATATTGGATATGATGTAAGTAGGTGGCAAAAATAGTTGAAATTGGTCTAGGAATTACCCCAGCACCCATTTATAATCCCTAACGATTTTCGCTATTTTGGTGTTTTACTATTCTATCGTGCGTTATCTTAATAAAATTACATAAGATATCGACTGCGAGAGTATAAAATGTTCGGTTACACCCGAACTTAGCTATTTCTTACTTTTAAATACGGGTGATCCAAGTAGAGGTACTTTTTTCGATAGCCTTTTTTGATAGATCACGCGTGAGTCGTGTCAAGCTGTCATGTCATTTTTGATCAGTATTGTTTGGCATTTCATCATAGAAAACTCACGTTCTGTAAAAAAATGTATTTTGCGCGCTTCGCTCAACTTATGGTCATGATAAACGACCTACAGAGAGTACTATTCGCAACACTATTACCCATCTTGAGACCCAGCATTCATTATTGGATAATATTCGACCGAATAAAACAGGTTTGATGTGGTTTGTGTGCCAGTGGAATCATCGCTCCATATTTCTTCAAAAATGATGCTGGTAAGAACATAATCTTCAATGGCGACCGTTATCGCGCCATGATAACCGACTATTTGATGTCTGAAATTAATACTCGTTATCTCGGCGAAATTTGGTTTCAACAAGACCGCAACATTTCCCACACATCGCATAAATCAATGGATTTATTGTGAGAACACTTCGGTGAACAAAGAATTCCACGTTTTATGCCGGTTGATTGGTCACCAAGAACGTGTGATATCCTTGTGGGAATATGTAAAGACTAAAGTCTATGCTCAGGCCGATTCAGGCCTTGGAACGAAGTAGGGAATCTCGAAATAGATCATTCTTTAAATGAAGGGAGCATCGTCTATGTATTGAATATAGTTTATATTTTAACTATAAAATAAAATAAATTTAAATTTCACTAATTCGGAAAGAAACAAGTAAGGAAAGGCTAAGTTCGGGTGCAACCGAACATTTTATACTTTCGCAATTTATTTAGAGATTTACCTATATTTTCGGTGAAAAATTACCCTTAGGCACTGAGTTCTTCATGTTTGATAGCAGGCGCCTTGAAAAGTCATGGTCCGATTTCGAAAATTTTTTCACAAGTGATGTCACAGCTCAAATACAGTATTTGTGTAAAGTTTTATTTATTATGTATGTATGTTATGTATACATTTTAAAGTGAACGAATCAGAAGGATTCAAAATTGAGTTATATGGGACGTAGTTGTGAACCGATTTCGCCCATATTCCACCAGTGTCATCAGGGTGTCAAGAAAATATTATATTCCGAATTTCATTGAAATCTGTCGAGTAGTTCTTGAGATATGGTTTTTCACCCATAAGTGGGCGACGCCACGCCCATTTTCCATTTTGTAAAAAAATCTCAGTGCAGCTTCCTTCTGCCATTTCTTATGTAAAATTTGGTGTTTCTGACGTTTTTCGTTAGTGAGTTAACGCACTTTTAGTAATTTTCAACCTAACCTTTGTATGGGAGATGGGTGTGGTTATTATTCGATTTCTTTCATCTTTGGACTGTATAAGGAAACGGCTAAAAGAAACGACTGCAAAAAGTTTGGTTTATATAGCTTTATTGTTTTGCAAGATATATACAAAAAACCAATTTGGGGGCGGGGTCACGCCCACTTTTCCAAAAAAAGTACATTCATCCTATGTTCCAAATTTTATTTTCATAACTTTATTTATGGCTTAGTTATAGCTCTTTATGTGTTTTTGGTTATCGCCATTTTGTGGGCGTGCCAGTGGTCCGATTCCGCCCATCTTCGAACTTAACCTTCTTATGGTGCCAAGGAACACGTGTTCCAAGTTTCATTAAGATATCTCAATTTTTACTTACGGACGGACAGACGGACATCCGGATTTGAACTTTACTCGTCACCCTGATCTCTTTGGTATATATATCCCTATATCTAACTCGTTTAGTTTTAGGACTTACAAACAACTGTTATGTGGACAAAACTATAATACTCTCTTAGCAACTTTTGTTGCGAGAGTATAAAAAAATAAATGCCAAAGAATGTTCTTTCGAATGACAATAAACATTCTCCATTAAATTTGAATTGTCTGTGTTTTTTTTTTTTCTTTAAAAAAGTAGGGAATCTCGAAATAGATCACTCTTTTAATTAATTTTAATTTTTCGCCCATGACTGTAAAAAATAATTATACATCACGGAAGGTATCTTACAACATTAAGACGCTTCTTGCAACTCACTATGTCTCGGAATCAGCATAGCATTTGAAATGTTGCACGTACAGCATTGGACAACTGATGATTTATGAGCCTGTTGATGGGCGCCAATCATGTTGTGGCATATTATGAATTCTCATAAGACTCGAGTAGGAAATAGCTTCGTAAATAAACTCATATTTATGTAAATAGTATATATGGTATTTGCTATTTCAATAGAGCTGAAAGCAATTTTATAGTTTTTACTGTCAGAAACAAACCAAGAGCCTCCGGACTGATAAATTTGAAGTAATAATACTGGATAATACTATCTTTGTTGTTGTTTTTATTTTTCATTACAACACCATTAACACCGCCAATAATCAATCATTTTGCTAACAAATTACAACTATTGTAAAATAAAACTTACAACACTTCCTGCAACATGCCTTCTGCGAACATTGTTGCACTGCGTATTTCATGACACATTTTATATGCCAACACACGCCAGCTAGAGATCGTACTATATAATTTTCTCAACGCTTTTTGTTGCTGTTGTTCTTCTTCTGTGTTGTCATTCGTTTCGCACAAAGTGGCAAGTTAGCGAAAATGCCAGCGCGAATTCTTTAAATCACTGCGTGGCTATTAAAAATCACAAAATGTTGCTGTCACATTTGCAACCGCCAACGGCAGCTAACGGCAGCATACGCTCATACATACATACAAACAGGCGCTCTTTGTGCGGCCGCCTTCAACAATGTAGCATGCAACATGCGTCCGCCTATTTACAGCGCAGCAGCTGCGTGCTTTGAATGTCGGCAACCTCAATACAAATTCACGACTTTTCCTGGGTCATGATCCGCTTCGTATTTGGTTTAAAAGCATTTTCACACTCCAACTATTTCGCATTAAAGTGTGGCAATTCTTTGGGTTACTCTTTTCAATATATGCGCTAACGGTTCTTTCATTAGATGCAGTAGAAAATACTTTGAAAGTCAAGTCTGAGAAATTCTTAGCGGAAATATAGGATATTTCTGACTGGTTCTGAGTTAAGAATAAGTTTTCTATCAGCCAATTTTGAAAAATAGAAAATCTATATACAAGGAAACCATAAGGTTACCACAATAAAAAACTAATGTTTTCAGAAAAGTTACAAATCTCAAGAAGTTTTGTAAAACGCAGTATCTATAAAATAAGGCCAAGTAACATAATAGTGGAAGATTAGATTAATATGAGAGTAACACAAGCATTGACTATACGTCGGCCAAACTCCTGACTCTTGATAGAACCACTTCATGAATAGTGGTAAGTTTGAACTTAGGTTCGGTTTGGTCCAGGAGTAGATTTATACTACTGCAGAGCATCTTACATTTACAGCTTCGATTGTCCTTTGTGGCACCCAAATACTCCTAACGGATCGACACAATCATAATTCGACAAAGCGCTTGGACTCTATTACAAAGTCGATTTCAGTCACTTCACTGGCTTCGCCGAAGGTGAGTCTACCGAAGTGTTTAAACCTTAGTCTGGGGATTGCTGAACATTGACGGAGGAAGTGCTTAAATGATTCCTCTTCGCCTTTCTGCAAGCAGCTTTGGCAGCTTAACAAATCGGTTCTAAATTGGTCGTAGGTTTGGCGAAGTATCTGTTTGCCTTGTATCCCTTATTAACCAGAAAGATATTGTAATGCACAACATATAAAAATAATGAGGATTTTAATCCGAAATTAATACTGAAATAATTCTAAGTGGTTCCATCTCTCAGGCCTCATGAGGTGTCTGATTGACTAGATTCTTCTGAATCATAATAATTCGCAAGGTGTTTAGTGGTATCGGATTCTGTATCGGATTTTTGCGAGATCAAGACTAAATCACCTCGGATCTCACATCTTCAGATATTCGGGTGAGCTTGCAGCAATAGAAATAAAACTTCTGAACTAATTTCTGATGACTTCATGGCGCTTTTTCGATACATGAGATTCAATACTGGATACAGTATAGGATTAAGGGGATTATCTGACTATTTCACGATAAACCTGCAATGGGTTCCAGGACACATTAACATTCCAGGATCTATAAAGCAGATGATAAAGAGAAAATATACATGCCTCCGGCAACTTGTAGATATTTAATTGACAAATACATCATAGACGTTGCCGAATCTCGGTTTAAATTTTCCCTGACTTGCTCAACAAGCTGACAAAAGTGGCCTGAATGGAATATGGGCCGCCGATGCCATTAATTGTTGAATTGAACAACTTTATCACGACCATAAGATGGTTCAGAGAGGATATGGTAATGTGAGAGGATTCTAGTCCCAGGAGAGTCATAATTAGCCTGCTAAAGGCCTAAGTGCGTCGTAGGACATCCAATGCACCTACCTCCTTACCTAAATACAACAAGGCTTTACAAGTTCGAAGTTCAAGTGCGTTACTCACCTAAAGGAAATTCACAACTACAAGGATGTCCTTCTTCCAAATCTTCGCTGCAGTCATAATTTTATAAAAAGTTTTGAAATCTCCTAGATTTATAGGAAAAAGTTAGCACTGTTAGCTTCAGAGTGGATTGAATTTATATGAAATTTTGGAAATGACAACAACAATAACGTTGAATAACTTTACACTTTAATATATAATGAAATTACACCAATTTCCACTACTTTGAACCCACTGTATTAGACAAAAGCCATCGCATGCAATATTTTATTAAAGAAAATTTAGAAACTACAACAACAAAAGCAACAAACTAAAGTAAAATGTTGACATAAAAGCCATAAATAAAAGTGTGTCTTCGTAGCTCAAGGGGAATTGTAACAACATCAGACCGAGGAGGCATGCAACTACGTACATGTACTACATGCAACAGCAAGGCGATACACAGCTTCTTGTTGCAGGCAGGCCATCACATTATGTAACATGTTTATGTGACATTTCGGACATGCGCTTAAGATAACCGACAGTCGGTCGGTCGGTTGGTGGCGACGACGGTCAAATGGCGCATAGTGTTAAAAACAGAAAACAACAACAAATAGCACAACAACACTAATTTCTTTTGCATTAACACATCTTGTTGTTGGCTTCCTCGTTGGCAGCATACAACACAAGTGACTTGCAACATAAGCTCACCCGCTTGCTGCTGTTTAAATTATACCAATCTTTTTTCGTTTTTCGTTATTTCGGCCATTATTTGAAGTTACATTGTTGCAATGAAAATTTAGTAAATTACTTATGTTTACCACCAGGCATGGCAGGTTTGTTGGCGCTGTCATGTTAATCGCACTTGTTAGTTAAAGGAATAGCGCATGTTGCACATGACAACATGCAAAATGAAAATTGCAAGTAAGGCAGGGGCAATATCGGGTGCAGCCGACAATATGCTATAACGTCAATGAGAAATCAGAACTTCTTTATATCAGGTATATGGGGCTCGAAGATGTACTGAACCAATTTTAACAAAAATTTAACGGAAAGAAAAAGCATCTGGCGAACTCGCTTGATCTCTATCTTGTCCTCATTTGATCCCTAACTTAACCTCGCTGAAACTCCAGCTGAACCTAACTTGATCCCGAGCTTAACATCACTGGATCTCTATCTTGACCTTGTTTGACTCTTAACTTTACCTCGTTTAATCCCAAACTTGGACTCGATTGACTCCTAAATTGACCTCGTTTGACCCTTAGTCACTTAATCTCGCTTGATAACTAACTTGACTTCGCCTGATCCCCAATTTGCCTAGCTTGGCCCTTAGTTTGATCTCGTGTTATCTCTAGCTTAACGGATGAAACGATATAGGGAATGTTCCCAATAAGTTTTTTTGATATAGTTTGAGTAAAAAGCTATTAGAGGCGATGCCATGCCCACATTTTTGGGTTACATTTTTGCTCAAGTAATATCCTACAGTGATAGACAGATATAACGACAGGCAATCGTATTTCAACTCGCCTCGACATACTGATCATTTTGATATAAAATTGTGAATCTATAACGATCAATTTTAGCTATTAAAAACAACCGTTAGTTAAACAAAACGAAAAAACCTTTTTGCACTATATGACGAGGGTATAAATAAACCCATAAACGTTGTGATAAAATGTAATAATTTGACTCACCTGAAATAGTATCACTGGAACCGGTCGAACTAACTGATGTATGACCGTCGGGGCTTTGGGATTCTCGGGGACTAATCGGTGTGGGTGGTGTCAGTGTTGGTGATGCGGCAACTGGCACAATGCCAATGCCTTCGAAGTTGCCGTTGCCGTTACCGTTATTATTACTGCTATTGCTACTGTATACACTGCCACCACGTCCGCTATGCTCTGCTGCGGCGCTTACTAAGTTGTTGCCAACTGTTGTTGTTGTACTGCTTATAGTTGAATTACTGCAGGAGGCTGTCGTTGAATTCTCATCGATTTCTTGTTTCAATTGAAAATTGAAATACGACACCGACGTTGTGCTGCTGGCGAGCGCAATTCTAAAATTATGTTGGGAAAGAATGATAACTTTTTTAGTGATATTTTATTAGCAGAGGTGTTTTGAAAGAGATTTTATTGATCGTTTATAAGAGACTATAAGAGAGAGAAACACCCAAAACAAACTAGCTCACATTTGAAATGAATATAATCGTAGGTGATCGGGCGTTCGAGATTGTGGAAATTAGCATATTAATTTGATAAACGGTCTCAGGCTCCACAGATGCATAACATGTAATATAATAATAGGATTTATACAGAATCTACTGTGGTGGAAAAGTATCCCTAGTTCGAGGTGATTTCTAGTATTGTTCTCATAAATCTGTTATCTGTAGTCATGATCGGACAAATCAGTCTTCAAGATCAATAAACAATTTAATATTAAAAAGATTTCAAAGCTATAGAATGATTCCAAGCGAGCTTGAATCATGGTTAAATTGTCTACAGGTCCCTGAACATACCTATATATGTTTTCATAGAATTGTGAGAACTGGGCTACAGAGGTGGTCCATAAAATTCCAAAACAAGGTGTCCTTCATAGCGTCAGTATGGATTCAAAAGGTGGTAAGTGGTCCAAGCTACCTCTGAAGAAACGTTGAGCTCTCTTTTGGTAAAAACATTATGAGGGTCCTTTTGGACCCCATTTAACCAAGATTTTCAAAAAATCGATATTTTTAACTTAAAGTATAGACTCTTAAAAATATTATTTAGTTGAAATTGGTCTGTAAGTATGCCAGTAAGATGTGTAAATGTAAAACGTATGTATTTTACTACCAAGCCTTATAATACTGATCTTATGATCCTAAGTTATCGCTTTATGTTTTATTTTAGGCAGCACGAGTTCTAAGAAGCACAGTCGTCCGTAGAGCTATCATAACAAACGATACATTGGCCGATCGACTTCAAATTTAAACTGAGCATTCTTGAATATGTTTACTACCCACGATTTTTTTGATTGGTTGAAAATTGTCAATTTGGCATTAAAAATAACGACTATTTTTTTACCTAAAAAAACGAAATTTTTTCAGAACTACGCCATTTTGTCAATTTTTGATATTTTTCAAAAATCTTAGGTCATTGTATAGGAAATATATTTAACTTTAATATCTTTTTTGGATTTTTTAGGTTTCATCAACTCATTCGGCCGGAATCATGTCAGCAGTTGGGGAACTATTTTTTGGCGCCTCTGAAGATAGCATATTTTTATTTTTTCGTTATTTTTCAATATTTTTGTGAAAAAACAAAATTTGAAATGTAGCTGAAAATATACCTTATTACGTGCAAAAAACTTCGAAGCAATCGATCGAGTACTTTCTTTAAAAAAATCACAAAAATCGGGGTTACATGAGTTTCACGGAAATAATTGATAGTTTTTATATTGTATTACTTAAATCTACAACATGTCTAGAATACTGTTATAAAATGAAATCGATCCGAGTAATAGTTTAATAGATACAGACTGTGCTTTCAAAGTCGATTGTCAAGATCTCTCGAGAAGTTCTGAACCGATCATGATGAACTTTTATGCAGGTCTTCTAAATACAATTTACAACGACTTGAACGAAGGATTACTCGGATTTTTTTTTCGGTAAAACCTCTGCCAAAAATCCAATTATTTTTTTTTCTTCGTCCAAGTTCTAATTTAAGGGGTTACATGGATTTCGAGGAGGATGGGACCATGTGTAGAAGTTCACGCAAGTGAGGAAAGTTTTTGATTGTCATTCACTTGGGAGTGGCCAGAAACGATTCTTCTCCACATGGTCCAAGCAGCTCACGACTTCCGGTTTTAGACCAAGTATCCTCTGGGTAGCCAACAGACATCCGTTTGAAGGCGAGCTAAAGTGAGAAGGCGAAGCCCGCTTATGCGGTTGTGCGTTGGGTTTGGGACCCACCACATAAAAACACCCCCCAATGAAAAATCTACGAAAGCCTCGGATGAGACACCCCCCTTTTGATGACGACCCCTGCAAACGTTTTAAGGATAATGATATAAGGGCATGCACCTGGAATGTCCGGACCCTTAATTGGGAAGGTGCCTCTGCCCAGCTGGTTGATGTCCTCATACGACTGAAGGCTGACATCACCGCCATCCAAGAAGTGCGATGGACGGGACAAGGACGGAAGAAGGTGGGCCCTTGTGACATCTACTACAGCGGCCATATAAAGGAGCGCAAATTTGGTGTTGGATTTGTGGTGGGAGAGAGACTCCGTCGCAGAGTCCTGGCATTCACCCCGGTGGATGAACGTCTTGCCACAATCCGCATCAAAGCGAGGTTCTTCAACATATCGCTGATTTGCGCCCACGCCCCAACGGAAGAGAAGGACGATGCGACCAAAGATGCTTTCTATGAGCGCCTAGAACGCACCTATGAGCGCTGCCCCCGCCACGATGTAAAAGTCGTGCTTGGCGATTTTAACGCCAGGGTGGGTAAAGAAGGTGTCTTTGGCACAACAGTCGGAAAATTCAGCCTCCATGACGAAACATCGCCAAACGGCCTGAGGCTGATCGACTTCGCTGGGGCCCGAAATATGGTCGTCTGTAGTACCAGATTCCAGCATAAGAAAATACATCAAGCTACTTGGCTGTCTCCTGATCGAAGCACGCGGAACCAAATCGATCACGTTGTGATAGACGGAAGACATGTCTCCTGTGTTTTAGACGTGCGTACGCTCCGAGGACCAAATATAGACTCGGACCATTATCTGGTCGCAGCGAAGATACGCACCCGCCTCTGTGCAGCAAAGAACGCCCGTCAACAAACACAAGGAAGGTTCGACGTCGAAAAGCTGCAATCGCAACAGACAGCCACGAAATACTCTACTCGACTTGCACTCCTGCTCTCTGAGAGCACTCATCAGCATCTCGGTATAAGGGAACTGTGGAACGGCATCTCAAACTCACTGCGTACCGCTGCAGCCGAAACAATTGGTTTTCGGCAACGACAAAAAACAAGCTGGTACGATGAGGAGTGCCGTCTCGCAGCGGAGAGAAAACAGACTGCCTACCTCGCAACGTTGCAAACGACCACAACACGTGCGGGATGGGATAGATACCGAGAGCTGAAGAGGGAAGCGAGACGCATCTGCAGACAAAAAAAGAAAGAGGCCGAAATGCGTGAGTACGAAGAGCTTGAGAAGCTGGCAGACAGAGGGAATGCTCGAAAATTTTATGAAAAAATGAAGCGACTTAACGAAGGTTTCAAGACCGGAGCATCCTCATGTAGAGACCAAGGTGGTAATCTGGTAACCGATGTCCAGGGCATACTGGGATTATGGAGGGAACACTTCTCCGACCTGCTGAATGGCAGTGAGAGTACAACACCAGGAGATGGCGAACCCGATCCCCAATCGATGACGATGGAACAGATGTTCCATTACCCGACCATGAAGAAATTCGAATAGCAATTACCCGCTTGAAGAACAACAAAGCAGCGGGGGCCGATAGATTACCGGCAGAACTATTCAAATACGGCTGCGAAGAACTGATAAGGTGCATGCATCAGCTTCTTTGCAAAATATGGTCGGAAGAAAGCATGCCTGACGATTGGAATCTCAGTGTGCTCTGCCCAATCCATAAAAAGGGAGATCCCACAATCTGCGCCAATTACCGTGGGATCAGCCTCCTAAATATCGCATACAAGGTTCTATCGAGCGTACTGTGTGAAAGACTAAAGCCCACCGTCAACAAACTGATTGGACCTTATCAGTGTGGTTTTAGACCTGGAAAATCAACAACTGACCAGATATTCACCATGCGCCAAATCTTGGAGAAGACCCGTGAAAAGAGGATCGACACACACCACCTTTTTGTCGATTTTAAAGCAGCTTTCGACAGCACGAAAAGGAGCTGCCTTTATGCCGCGATGTCTGAATTTGGTATCCCCGCAAAACTAATACGGCTGTGTAAGCTGACGTTGAGCAACACCAAAAGCTCCGTCAGGATCGGGAAGGACCTCTCCGAGCCGTTCGATACCAAACGAGGTTTCAGACAAGGTGACTCACTATCGTGCGACTTCTTTAACCTGATGCTGGAAAAAATTATAAGAGCTGCAGAGCTAAACAGAGAGGGTACCATCTTCTACAAGAGTGTACAGCTCCTGGCGTACGCCGATGATATTGATATCATCGGAAGCAACAACCGCGCCGTTTGTTCTGCTTTTCCCGCATGGATAAGGAGGCGAAGCGAATGGGTCTGGAGGTGAATGAGGACAAGACGAAATATCTCCTGTCATCAAGCAAACAGTCGGCGCATTCGCGTCTTGGCTCCCACGTCACTGTTGACAGTCATAACTTCGAGGTCGTAGATAATTTCGTATACCTGGGAACCAGCATTAACAACACGAACAATGTCAGCCTCGAAATCCAGCGCAGAATAACTCTTGCCAACAGGTGCTACTTTGGACTGAGTAGGCAATTGAACAGTAAAGTCCTCTCTCGACGAACCAAAATCAAGCTCTACAAGTCGCTTATCATTCCCGTCCTGATCTACGGTGCAGAAGCTTGGACGATGTCAACATCAGATGAGACAACACTAGGAGTTTTCGAGAGGAAAATTTTGCGCAAGATTTATGGTCTTCAGAACATTGGCAACGGCGAATACCGCAGACGATGGAACGATGAGCTGTACGAGTTATACGACGACATTGACATAGTTCAGCGAATAAAAAGACAGCGGCTACGCTGGCTAGGTCATGTTGTCCGAATGGACGAAAACACTCCAGCCCTGAAAGTGTTCGATGCAGTACCCGCCGGAGGAAGCCGAGGAAGGGGAAGGCCTCCACTCCGTTGGAGGGACCAGGTGGAGAGCGACCTGGTTACACTTGGGATCTCCAACTGGCGCCGAACTGCGAAGGAGAGAGAGAGATGGCGCACTATCGTCGATTCGGCTATAACCGGCTAAACGGTTGCAACGCCAATCACATACATACATACATGGATTTCGTATTTAAAAACAAAACAAACCGTCAAGCATTTTTGAAATTTTTATTTTTTTTTTGGAAAAATGTCTGCTAAAATTTTAATTTTTACTTTTTTTGTCTTTCCTTCGTTCAAGCACGAGATTATGGTCTTACCTAAAACACTTATTTTAATTTTTTTAATTTTCGACGAACCTGTCAAGAGTTAAGCTGACAACACGGACGCACCCTTTTTCCGAGAAGTTACCGGAAATGACGTCACAATCGAGGAGTTTTAATTTTCTTCTTGTGGAAATTGCAGACAGAAACAAGTTTGAATTAAATAAATATTTTTTTACATAGAAAAAAATTATTGAAAATAGACCTTTTTACCCGACAAAACCCATGTAACCCCTTAAAGTCTCTAGTAAACAGTTATTTGCACTTCAGATGATCTTGCCATCAATACGGGCGCAACTTTTGCCCCATGGTTAGCCGAAAAGGATGTCACAATGGTAGAATTTTCACTATTTTTCTTTAAAAAATTTCAGACTTATACAAAATGCCTATACTATTGGTTAACTCATTATATAACCGTACCTTGTGTTCCGTGTTCTATTTTTATTGAAAATAAAGCATTTATTCTATACCTACATTAAAGCATAAAAAAATATGTTTGTCTATTATTTTTGGTAAAATTAAATTTCGTATTACAATACCGGTATCTACCCACCAACATGAGCTCTCGCTCTCACACTCTCACCCAGTTTCACTTTTCTAAGAACAATCTCAGTCGCCTCCTTCACCTTCTTTCGCCTACATTGTCTACTCGTATACGCACTCGTATTTGCTAGCATTGCGAAAATATTATGACAACAAAATATTTTCAACAAGGATGCTCATGTCAAGTGGCTAACGACGAGCAATGAGTATCAAAACAGCCAAACAGTATACTGATGGCAAAAACAATAACAACAACAACAAAAGTACGAAATGGAACGTGAATTGGTGTGTGCGAACAAAGGGTTGAAGAGGGCATGAGGAAGCATGGAGCCTATAAGAGTTGAACTGCATGTGTGTAGAGATGAGTGTATCCGCCATCTTAAAAGCCCAAACACGTACATGTGCCGTTAGGCCCTTACATGTGTGTGTGTTGTTTAAAATGCTGTCAAATGCAGCAACAGCAACGGCAAGCGGATAATAGTAAGAGGCATAACAAAAAGAGGCTGCGACGAAAGTTGGCGCAGAAAATCGATTTTCACATTTAAAATGCCTGTGTGCATTTGGCACGTGCCAGGCTAAAATAAAGAAACGCCGTGCGTTAGCTATTTTAAGCGGAAGTCTCAAAATGGCTTAAAACTAACATGAACACACACACACACACATACATTTGAGAGCCTTCATATATACATATATGTATGTATATGTATATATGTGCGCACGTGCAAACGAGCGGAAGTGTAGCTGTGGCAGCTGCGGTACATTTTTGTTTTTACTCGAGCTTTCTGCGGCAGATTTACGCCTTCTTCCCACGTTCCGCGGCTTATTTCCATGACAGTGCTTGTTCTTCTTGTAAACAGATCCACCATTCTTATAGGCAGCCTGTTTCTAATTTGTGAATTTGATATTGTTTTTTGTTGTTGTTTAGTTTAAATGAGATTTTACGCCCAAATATAAATAACTGTAATGAAGCCACCTTTTGTGTTCGCCATTCGTCGGGTGTGTAAATTAATCATTTGTTAGTTCAGTAGTATGGGTAATAATTAAAGTCATGGAAAGGTCTTCGTTAAGGACTAGCGAATTTTGGTAATTGGATAATGAATAATAACCAATGTG
Source organism: Zeugodacus tau (assembly GCA_031772095.1). Classification (NCBI taxonomy): domain Eukaryota; kingdom Metazoa; phylum Arthropoda; class Insecta; order Diptera; family Tephritidae; genus Zeugodacus; species Zeugodacus tau. Next base: position 60,410,427 of record CM062653.1, on the reverse strand, counting down.
GGTTGCAAAGCAGTTGGGTAAAAGTGGGTGAAAGTTTACCGTCAGTATTTGATTACACGAAATCTTAAAATTTATCACAACGATGTATTATCTACATATATATAATTTACATATTTACAAATTTACAAATTTCAGAATGAAAGAGAGTAACTAAACTTTGTCTTTTGAAGCAAACACATTTCCAAAAAATAAAAATAATTAAAAAATCGTCTAAATGCTTTCGATGTAACAGATTATAAAAGTAAACCAATTACAAAAAAAATATTTTTTTTTATAATAATTTCACAGAGGCTGAGTTAGAGCCAAATTTATCCGAACTATTGTATTCAAAGTAATACTGATTTATATAAAGCCTGGACTAGTTAATCGTGTTTATGATTCCGGTAAATGTTGTTCAATAATTTCCGTTATAACGATAATCTTCGAGAAATATTCAAAGTGATACCGACTTATAGATATATGTGAACTGGTCTACGAAAAGGGAGCTAACGTGCGAAAACTAGTTTTCTGGGAAACAGCTGTTAAAAATAAACAACTCGTTTCGTCAGTTTCTCGTTATCTCATTAATTATTCTCCTTTCCAGAGGCTTCAAGGACGTCCAGTAAGTGTTGTTTTTGGTCGGAATATTATTATAGTTCATCGTGTAAGTTGCTGGTGTGGAACATTTAAAAAAGTAACACTGAAGAAGTGACGTTTACTCTAATACCGCGCAGTTGCTGTTGTCTTGTTTTCATTCGTACTTCATTGGTACATCTATCACAATCTCCGCAGCTTAGTTTCGGATATATCTAAAGTAGATATTGTGGCTCCATTGCCGAAAAATTTGCCATCGAAGAAACGGAAGGCAAAAACTAGTGAAGATGTTCTCAAACCAGACGAGGAACCAGGTCCATCTTCCTCAGGATCAACACGTAAAAAGATCTCAAGGAAAACGACAACAAAGAAAAATACATAAACTACTCAGCATTATTATGTTTGGTCCATAATACGTTTTTCTAGTGTATAATCATGTCTTTATAGCTTGTATTTTGTTCATTACAAAAAAATTATATAAGCCCCCTTTCCGTAGAAAAGGTCACATATATTAAAAATATAGGGTACATTTTTAACATGTGGTTTTCGAGTAGAAAAAACGCATATTATTAACCGTTATGGACAGGAGTTTAGCTTTCTTAGAAAGAGGGTTTGCCATTATGATTTAAAAATTATTGCGGACAAGTGACCGCGGAGGCCAGCTCGCATAAATTCCAACCAATAGGCCTAATTTCGCATCAAAATCTAATTCAATATTTTAGGCTGACAAATATCTCCATTCCGCCTTTTATCTATCACTTCGAACTGCGGAGAAAACGACACCATGGATAAGCCAGTCGGCGGAAGACCTGTGACCACGAATACCGATCAAATCATGGAAAACATCGAGTTAGCCCGGCATGTGGCATCTTGTGACATCGCCCAGGAGATGGGAGTTGGTCACCAAACCATTTTAAATCATCTGCAGAAGGCTGGATACACAAAAAAGCTTGATGTTTGGGTGAGGCATGATTTGAACCTTTTGCACCGAATCAACGCCTGCGATATGCTTCTGAAACGGAACGAACTCGACCCATTTTTGAAGCAGATTATGACTGGCGACGAAAAATGGATCACATACGACAATATCAAGCGAAAACGGTGGTTGTCGAAGGCCGGTGAATCGTCCCAAACAGTGGCCAAGCCGGGATTGACGGCCAGGAAGGTTTTGCTGTGTGTTTGGTGGAATTGGAAGGGCCCATATAGCCAGCCGCTTAATTCTACCATCTACTGCGAACAACTGAACCGCTTGAAAAGTGGCTGTCCGAGTTTTTCGTAAATAAGAAGGGAGGCTTCGCCGATGGGGGTATTATGAAGTTGCCGTCTAGATGGAAACAGATTATCGAACAAAACGGCGTATATTTTAACTAAATTCCATCACTGTAAGATTTTTTATAAATCATTGAATAAAGAGCAAAAAAGCGGAATGGAGATATTTGCCAACCTAATACATAATCGAATCATGTTTTCCCTACGTTGGAACCTATATATAATCTTTCAGTATAAGTATTTGTCGCACTAAATGTAATTGCAACAATAAAAAATAAATATTATTTTTTCCCATTAATTAATTATGCTTTGGAGAAAAAAACGTAATCAGAAATTTACATTTCCTGAAAATCGAGTCTTGGAATCACCTTACTGGAGATTAATACTTAATTAGATAAACCAGGTTTTTGTGATCTCAGGATAAATGAAAAAAAATTTCCTTGAAAACAGCAGATCGAACTTTTAGCTGCATCATTCATACTTAACCAAATTAGCATCGAATCAATAAAGCCGGAACTTTAAGTTAAACTAAAGAGGACAGTAAAGGTTTCTTAAAGGCTTCTTAGCATTCATATTTTTATCGACAAGAGAGAAGTTTATCTTTGATTATTTGAGTTTATCTCATACTATAAATCTTAAACCTGTCTATAACCTCACTTTTGTCTAATACAGTTACCGAAAATGAGTATCTGAAACATTAAACTGATATTTCAGCAATTGAAAATGTATTTCGCTATTTTCTGCTTTCCACTGCAGCATCCTTACTTTAAGTCGCAAGATTGCAAAATAAATATTTCATCAGAATATACATAGAGATACACATGTGAGTATATGTGTTTGCATGAGAGTGTTTACATCGTAAAAAGCATATTAAATTGGCATGACATTTGCTCGTAAATTTCGCCACTGGCACTTGACAGTCGCTAATGTAATGCTAATGTGACATAAGAATGTTGAATGTACATATGTATATGTTTCTAAGTGAAGCAGCCTAAAAAGGATTTAACATTACATAAAAGCGTATTTATATAACACATATTTATATACAGTTATATAAATATTACATATAATATGTATATACAAGAACTTATGCACTCCAGATTTCCACTCATTCTCACTCGCCTTTCGCCTGCACCCACATAGTGAAAATTGTTTGCAGTGCAAAACAACGGTAAATTGCATCAACTAAAAATGGCATAACGGTAAAGAATGTTGCCACTTCAACAAAAAAAAAATAAAACTGGCTACAGCATACCGGATCCTTCTGTACACTAACTAAGTGCTTGCAACAAAAATAGCAAAAATATCAAAAGTAATGGAGAGGCTTTAAAATGTGCAAAGAGCAAATAAAATAACTATTAAAACAGTATAATCAAATAACGGTGCTTACTACATACAGTTCGTTGACAGTGTTTGTTACGTTTGTGTTGGCGAAATATATGTATGTATGTATGTATGTGTGTATACTGGCTGGCATCCAGCAGCAGGATGTGGCGCTTTAATTGAAATCTGGCACAAGTCGCGCAAACTGCAACACAATGCAACCCTGCCGACGCCGCCCACTCAATTAGGTCAGCAACGGTGGAACTTTACCGTGTTTACACATAGTGACGCCTCACTTTTGATTTTTTCTTTTTAAATATTTTTGATATTTTATTCATTTTTTATTATTTTAACTACACTGTGGGGGAGTAACTGTATATGACAGTAAAAAAATTTTGAAACATATTTATACTCTCGCAACAAAAGTTGCTAAAGAGAGTATTATAGTTTTGTCCACATAACGGTTGGTTGTAAGTCCTAAAACTAAACGAGTAAGATATAGGGCTATATATATCAAAATGATCTGAGTGACGAACCAAGTTCAAATCCGGATGTCTGTCTGTCCGTCCGTCCATGCAAGCTGTAACTTGAGTAAAAATTGAGATATCTTGATGAAACTTGGAAGACGAATTTCTTGGTAACATAAGAAGGTTAAATTCGAAGATGGGCATAATCGGACCACTGCCACGCCCACAAAATGGCGAAAACCGAAAACAAATAAAGTGCCATAACTAAGCCATATATAAAGCTAAGAAAAATTTGGTACAAAGGATCGTACTATGAAGGGGCATATTTAGATGTAATGTTTTTGGAGAAGTGGGCGTGGCCCTGTCCCCTACAAAGTTTTTTGTACATATCTCGTAAACTACCCAAGCTATATCAATGAAACTTTCTAGAGTCGTTTCTATTCGGTACTACCTTATACATTCCAAAAATGGAGGAAATCGGATTATAACCACGCCCACCTCCTATAGAAAGGTTATGTTGAAAACTACTAAAAACGCTTTAATTCAGTATGGAAAACCACCAGAAACTTTATATTTCATTATAAAGATGGTACAGAAGAGCTGGACTCAAAATGGTATACAAAATTTTAAATGGGCGTGGTTCCGCCCACTTATGGGTAAAAAACTATATCTAAGGAACTACTCGACCAATTTCAATGAAACTCGGTTTATAATATTTTCCTAGCTTCCCAATGATATGTTGTGAAAATAGATCAAATGGGTTCACAACCACGCGTACTTCTCACATTCCAGAACTTTGAAGTCGAAGAGTGAAGTCGACTAGTGAAGATATCGGAACCGAACTTTGCGCAAATACTGCAATTATAGTGTGGCATCGTTATTCTAAAAATCGTCGAAATCGGTCCATAAGTTTTCAAGGCCCTATATATCGAATATGAGAACCTCAGTGCTTTTAACAAATTTTTTACCTAAAATATAGGTAAGTCTCTCTGATATTTACAAGAAATTTAGAGGAAATGTGTTTCTTCTAATAATATGTCTCCGTGCGAAAAATGAGTGAAATCGGGTCATAACTTCCCCTATCTCCTATATATTTAATATTAGGGTTTTCAAACTTTCAATGGACTTTATACCGTATATATGCCGAATATGTGAGTCAAATAGTTTGTTGTATTAATAAAATTAAATAAATAAATTGCGTGAGTATAAAATGTTCGGTGACACCCGAACTTAGCCCTTCCTTAATTGTTTTGATATATTATAATTTATAAGATAATCAAGCACAGCTGAAGATATTGAAATAGAACTTTGCTAAAATACAGGTATCTCTCATCTAGAAATTGTCGAAATCGGACTCTAAGATTTTTGAAGGCCTAGATAGCGAATTTGAGGACCTCAGCTAATTTTTTCACTGAAAATATCGGTTAATCTCCAAGATATTTTATAGAAATTCATAGCAAATCGTGAGCCAAAAATGGGTAAAATCAAGTTAAAATTTCCCATAGATACTTGCATGAAGACTCTTCAATAATGTAAACTTAATGACCAGTTCACAGCTTTGTATTACAACACAAACAAAAGAAATAATCGCGGAGCCAAGAGAATAAGTGTAATCGCTTATGATCAAAAACAGCTTGCCAGACTGACACAAAAGCAAATAAAATTTCAAAAATCAATTTTAGACATCAATGTACATACATACGTTTACACCATTACACCATATAATTCCACACTGTAATTCACTTTTGTAATTCTCGCGTTAAATTGCGAAAAAATGCAGTCCAACAAAAGCCGTTGCACATAAATCTCAGTAAAATCAATTCAAAATATATATGCTACATGCATTACTCGAAGTACAGTGTATATACAAATGCAATGAAGAAGAGTCATAAATTGTGTGTTTTATGGGTATTTTTTCTAGCTTTGGCGTAAACGCATGCAGCCGGCCTAGTTTCATGGACTTAAAACCGCACAGCGAGCATCCCGAGGCAATAGAATGACACAGAATTGTTGTCGCAGAAGAGAAGCTGGGAGCACACACATTTTATGTATATACTTATTTGGATATGCAAGTGCATAAATATGCCGTTAAATATACCCAACTGAGTATATTTGATGTGGAAAATGGCTTAGAAGATTAAGTCTTCTGAAAGTTAATACATGCGCAAACGTCTTGGATGGTTTAACGGCGACCACTTTGGATACTTGATATATATTTCTAAATTAAAAAAATCTGGTAACACTTAGAACTATATCTTAAATATGATTTAAAAACAACTAACTGAGAGAAACTGGGAGTTATTTCGAGTATATGCCTAGTAAAACTTTTTCAACACTCTTTCTTCTATCCCTTTATATACCTATATTTCGCTCGCTAACTCTATACATCTATCTGTCTTTCTTTTTCCATATCTAGCTCCCGCTCTCTCTCTTCACCTCTATCTGTCTCTATCTGCCTCTTTCTCAGTTTCTATCTCTATCTGTCCCTATCTCCCTTCCTTTTCTTCTTCTCTGTCTGCTTCTATCTCGTTCTCTCTTTTCTCTCTATCTCCCTATCTCTCTCTCTCCACCAATCCCTCTCCTGTTTTCCTTAAGGGGTTACATGAGTTTCGTGGGTTCAAAAAATCGATTCGCTTGGATTGCTCATTAATATCTAAAACATCTCAAGAATATTATCCTAAATCCTTTCAAGTCGATCCGTTTCCGTTGGAACCGTGTCGGTTGTCAAATGTTCTCGAAAACTACTAAACCGATCTGGATGAAATTTTGCACAGGTGTTCGAGATACAATTTACTCGTGTTTGAACGAAGGATTCTTTTTTTTCAAATTACAACTATTTAAAAAAAATAAATGTCAAGCCAATTTGACCAAAATTCTTATTTTATTGGAAAAATGTCCGCCAAAAATTCCAATTTCTTTTTTTGTCTTTCCTTCGTTCAAGCACGCGTTTATGGTCTTGCATAAAACACTTATTTTTGTTTTGTTTTTTTTTTTTTTCATTTTGGATGATCCTGTAAGGATCAGTGCTGACAACGCAGACGCCCCTTTTTTCCGAATGGTCACTGTAAATTACGTCACAATGCGGGAGTTTTAATTTTTTTTTTCGAAATTTCAGAAATTATTTTTTAAATATGTATGTATCTATAAGACAGAAAAAAGTTTGAATTAAATAAATAATTTTTTACATAGAAAAAAATATATTGAAAATAGATCTTTTTTTACCCGACAAAACCCATGTAAACCCTTAAGGGGTTATATACAGTTAGACGGCCGAAAAAAAGTGAATTTTCCAGAATTTTTTCTGAGAAAACTTTTTAATTTATTGATCCAAAAATTTATACACATATTATGGTATCTTTTAACTGTATTTTAAGACTTAGTTTTAGTAAAAATATTTATTTGAAAAAGAGCTACAGCTGATCTCCAGGAGCTCCTCTCAAAAAAGACGTTTTGCGGTGACCACTATATCTCGGAACTGGATCATCCGAAATTAAAAAACCAAACAGTTTCTCAAAAAAAAAATCGATTTTTCACCGAAATTTCGGCCTTAAATTGTTTATAAAAAAAAAAATATTTATCGGAGAGAAAAAATCTACGATTAATTACTAAAAAATATATTTAAGAAGGTCGTGTTTGAGACTAATCGGTCTAGCCGTTTTCGAGTAATGTTGGTCACCGACTTTGAAAACACCATTTTGAGAAAAACGCGTTTAAAGTTTGGACCTTGTACTTAAAAGCACTCTGAAACGCCTTTTCAAATTTTTCATTTGCTTGTAACTTTGAAAATATTCACCGGAACGATATGAAATTTTCTGTGTGTATTCTTAAATATATGTACATTAAGAAAATGAAATAAAAAAAAAATCGATTTTTTGAAAATCCTAACTGTATATAACCCCTTAATGAAACCTTTTATTATATTATTCACTATTTTGTCGGAGTTTTCCTTTAATTTTCGCAGTTTCTACTGCTTGAGAGCTTACTTAATGTGTTCCATAGAAAAAAGGCTGTCGTTCTCCTTACTTCCATCAATCCTACCGAAATCCTTTACACCCCTTTCTATGCGTTTTTAAGAAAACATCTTGTAAGGTATAATACCCAGGATCTCCCACTGTAATCGTACTTCAACATCATAGATTAAATAATTATATACAAATGACTCCTGGAATACAATTAGTGGCTGTTGTATTCACATTTCCTAAAATAAATCTGTCAAAATATTACGATTGTTTCCGCCTTGATATGTGATGAATTCTAAAAGTTTTACAGTTCCGACAATGAAAACCATAAGTTCTATTATTAACGCATATGATATGTCATTATATATTTTTGCTCTCGCAGTTTATTTATTTAATTTTATTAATGTAACACACAATTTGACCCACATATTCGGCATATATGCGGTATGAAGTCCATTGAAAGTTGGAAACCCTAAGGTTAGGTATATGGGTACTAAGGTAGGTTTCGAACCGATTTCATTTGGCATGGAGGCATATTGTTAGAAGAATAAAATTCCCTCTGAATTGCTTCAAAAGATCTTAACTAGTGCTTACTTCATATATTGTAAAGTGAACAATTCAGGTCGACTTCAAAGTTCTGGTATATAGGACGTAGGCGTGGTTGTGAACCAATTTGACCTATTTTCACAACATATAATTGGAATGCCAGGGAAATACTACAAACCTAATATTGAAATTGGTCGAGCAGTTTCGGAGATATGGTTTTTGACCCCTAAGTGTTCTAGTGTTTTACCTTACTGAATTAAAACATTTTTAAGTAGTTTTCTACATAACCTTTGTATGGGAGGTAAGCGTGGTTATCAACTGATTTCTTCCATTTTTGGACTGTATATGGTAGTATCTAAAAGAAACGACTCCAGAAAGTTTGGTTGATATAGCTTAAGTGGTTTACGAGATATGTACAAAAAACTTAATAGGAGGCGGGGCCTCGACCACTTTCCCAGAAAACTTACATCCAAATATGCCCCCTCCTAGTGCAATCCTTTGTGTCAAGTTTTGTGGGCGTGGGAATATACCAATTTCGGCCATTTTCGAAAGCAACCTTTTATATAGGAACCTTATAGGAATATGTGTACCAAGTTTCATAAAGATATATCAATTTTTACTCAAGTTATCGCTTGCACTGACAGACGGACAGACCGACATCCGACATATTTCAATACTTTAGTATATATAACTCCATACCTAACTCGATTAGTTTTAGATGTTACAAGAAACCGTTAGGTGAACAAAACTATTATACTCGTTTAGCAACTTTGTTGCGAGAATATAAATAATCGAATTTATTTTATATTTTTTTTATTTCAGCGAGCTATTTAACCACGTGACTATCATAGGGTGAACCAAATAGAAAAAAATAGTTCAGTTTGCGAATTTCACTGTTTTGTTTCATATAAAATAGCAAAGTAAAGCTACACAAAGGCGTTGAAACGTACCTGTTAGTGTCAGTGACGCTTAAACTAGTTTTGTTTGGAAACTCCATGTGTCGCCGGCCCTCGATGGGGCTGGCCTAGATAATGAAAAACACTAAAATACATTTAAGCTGTTGCCGGGTGCACGGAGCGGAGGATTTGATTGAAAAAAATATGACTTGAAATTGTATTCTATGCTATTTTTTGCGTTTTTTATAAGTCAATTTTGGTATTTTTTAGTTAATAAAATATTTTTGTGTATAATAAACTGTAATTATTTTTAATTTTATTTCTGTTTTGTTTTTTATTTTTTATTTATTTTTAGTTGTTTTCGAAATGTACGCACTATTTTTTAGTTTATTTGTGTTTTATTTAAGCATATATATATATCCATATATATTATATTGTTGTTAATTCTATTTTGTTGTTAATAATTTGTAATAAATATTGAATTTCGTTATATGTTTTATTGCTTTTCGTTTTATTTTTTTCTATTTCTTTCGAAGTTTTCGCTTTTATTTTTCACTTTTATTAATTTTAAATCACATTTGACCACTTTAACTGCCTTTAAATGCACTTTTTCTAACACCGTAATTGAGTGCGTCTACTATTTTCAGTATTTACTTATATTTTAGAACATTTCTGCGTATAATTTCCACCAATAATCCGCACCAATTTCCACTTAATTTCATTTGCAATAAATTCCAAGTTTGTTTAAAGCACTTTTCTTCACACTTTGCACTTGTATATTTTGATTTCGATTGCTTTCTAATGGATTTTCCACCAAATCGACCGACTGCTCCCCGCCCACAAACACAGTGCGGCAATAGCGAATATGCATCAACCACCGACAGCCGCTGCAAAGCGTTGCATTCGTTAGCACGTGTGTGTGAGCGTGCGTGTGTTGGGCTTGTGAAAACCCGGTCGGTCGGTCGGTTGCTTAGCTGATCGGCTTTTAGTCGACGCCGAGTTTTGTTGTTTAGTTACTTGGCTGCATGCCGCTAGAGCTTTTTCTGCATACTGCAAGCAGGCGCATTCCGGCAACACAGGCAACGCAACGAGGCTGACTTGCCGAGTGAGTGCGAGAAGAGCCTACAGTGGTGGTGGTGGTGTTGTTGTTGGTTTTGTGCAGCCTACGACAGCCTGCCTCGCTAATAATGTCAAATAGTGTGTTTCTTGTTGTTGTTCTTAAGGATATATTACAGCTTTTGGCTTAATGCAGAATTTACAGTGCACTTGTGTGTTGTTGTTGCTGCTGTTTTTGTTGTTGTACTTTTATTAATGCAATTTCTTTGCATTTGCGGCACTTAGTATTCTTAATAACGGGATTTATGGCACAAATCAATAAATTTTATTTACATTTCATTTTCGACACACACCCGATACTGTAAAATATTATTACCGTTATTATTGTAATATCACTAATATCCATTACAAGTCATCATACGACACACGCCACTCGCAACAAACAAACGTCTTTAATCCGCTTCGGTTTATGCGGCTTTCCCAACAACCGCTATTTCGAACATGCGAAAAATGCAGTTAAAAATTCATCTTGCAAGCCCTCAGCTCAGCTTCGGCAGCACCGTTAACAAACAACAACAACAACAAAAACGGTGTATGTTTTATTGACCACAATGCGGATGTGTCGCCAACTAAAACTGGAATAGCCAGCAACTGGCCGTACCTTCGTGCGCCTCGCCACAAACACAAACACAGACACACTCACACTCCCGCTCTCTGTTTCTCGCTCTCACACACTCAGCCGTCGCTTACCCTTCACCGCAGCGCACTCGAAGCGTGTGGACCACGTTTAAGCTTTAAACTACCGTACGGACGATTCCGAGGCGAAGCAGCATTTAACGGAAGCGGCAAGCACGTTTTAGCCGCAATACATATGTATGTGTTATTACGTTAGTCTAGCAGTAGCAATTGCAAATGTACGCCTCGTTAGCTTTTGAATATAGCCGAAGTTGCAGTGGCATACGGAGAAGCAACAACAAAACAACAAAAAGGATAACAGCGGTCACATGTGCGCGCTGCAAACAGTTATTGCAACAACAATAAGGATTACTGCAAGCGTGCAATGCACCGTTAGCAGGACAAAGATGATGAAAAACATAAACAGAGCGGCAAATATCAAAACAGACAGTGAGAGAGAGCGAGTTTAAATGAGAGCGTAAGAACGTTAAATTAGAGAGAAAGAGAGATAAAAAGAGGAGAGCCCATTATAAAGGATTTGTAGGGTACTGCCATTTAAATTCAAGTAGGCGGCAGCTTTAGTTTGACTTTCTTTAACTTTTTTTTTGAAAATATAAATCTTTCAGTTCATCAAGAAATTGATTTCAAATCAAAGTAATAGAATATAAAAAAAATATTCAGTATTGGGCTTCAAATACACTTCTATGTTGATTCAGAATTCTGTCCACGGCGTATAAGTAACATTTATGAGATGTTTTTCTATGTTCTGACGATCACTCATACGCCCAGTGGGACGCGAAGAAGAAATTTTAATTTCTAAAAATGGTAACGAAGTAGAAAATTGTTATTTCATTATTTTAGTAATATTGAATTATCAAAAAAAAATCAAAATTAAACAAGTAAGGAAGGGCTAAGTTCGGGTGTAACCGAACATTTTATACTCTCGCAATTTATTTATTTGACTTGATTTATATTATATAATACACAATTTGACCCACATATTCGTCATATATATTGTATAAAGTCCATTGAAAGTTGGAAACCATAATATTAGGTTAGAAGCACCGAGGTCCTCGTGTTCGATATATGGGGCCTTAAAAACCTATGGTCCGATTTCGGCGATTTTTAGAATGGGGCTGCCACATTATAAATGTAGTATTTGTGCAAAGTTCTGATCCGATATCTTCACTAGTGGTTACTTTATATATTGTAAAGTAAACTATTCAGACCGACTTCAAAGTTCTGGTATATGGGAAGAAGACGTGGTTGTAAAGCGATTTGACCAATTTTCACAACATATTATTGGGAGGTAAGGAAACTATTACAAACCAAGTTTCATTGAGATCGGTCGAGTAGTTCTTGAGATATGGTTTTTGACCCATAAGTGGGAGACGCCACGCCCATTTTCCATTTTGTAAAAAAATCTGAGTGCAGCTCCCATCTGCCATTTCTTATGTGAAATTTAGTGTTTCTGACGTTTTTCGTTAGTGAGTTAACCCACTTTTAGTAATTTTCAACCTAACCTTTGTATGGGAAGTGGTCGTTGTTATTATCCGATTTCTTTCATTTTTGGACTGTACTAAGAAGTGGCTAAACAAAACGACTGCAGAAAGTTTGGTTTATATAGCTAAGCCTCTATTGGTTTCCGAGATATGTACAAAAAACCAATTTGAGGGCGGGACCACGCCCACATCCCCAAAAACATTACATCCAAATGTGCCCCTCCCTAATGGGATCCTATGTTCCAAATTTCATTTTCATAACTTTATTTATGGCTTAGTTATGACACTGTATAGGTTTTCGGTTTCCGCCATTTTGTGATTTTGCCCATTTCGAAAGGGAATTTTGGATTTTTTTTAGTTTTTTGTCATAAAAAAATGTGGTGATTATGATTGTTCATAACCTTAAATCAAAGACATTAGATATTTAGACAAATGATTTATTTGATGTGCAATGTGATGTGCACGCGGTCGCTGCCAAATAGAGAAGGGGTATTACAAAGCTTACGCGCTATTTTTTTAACAGCAGGCGGACTTGAGCCTAACTGTTGCTTATGTATTGGCAGTTCCCTTTTGTGTTACATTCGTTTCAGCAGTCCTGGAATTAAGTAGGACTTGCTGACTTGCTGACATGATGTTGCCATATAATATAATGTTATAAATATATTATAATATAATTAAAGATTGTGGTATGTCCCACAAAAAATCTAGTTTTTGGAATTTTTAAGTAATAATAGTGCCATCCATGAGTTTAAATGTGCTGAATTTACCCTACAAATTTCACTTACTTTTGAGATACAATGGAGAAAAGTTTGAAAAACACAGTTTTGAGAAAAATGCGTTCAAAGTTGCCAGCTGCCAACTGAGCGCATAGGACAACTCCGTCATCTAACTGATGTATCTTTAAAGCGATTTCGGATTTCTGAAAATCTCTTTACCACCGTAATCTAGACATGTTTAGTAAGCAATTTATGATTAGCAAAAAAATGAAATATGACAAAGTAAATCCTTGAATATAGCACATATATGTGGGCTTGGGTAATTCTTTGACCGATTTCACCAATTTTCATCACCATCCAAGACTATAAGCTCAATTAATTTTGCTAAGATATCTCACTTATTAACCGATATATACGGTATAAAGCCCACCGGATGTTAGGTATATGGGAGCTAGGGGCTATAACTAACCGATTTCATCCATTTTTGCTATAGAGACACATTATTAAAAAAAAATCCCTCTAAATTTCTTTAAGCTATGTGAGAGACTTAACGGTATTCTCGGTAAAAGAAAAATACATTGGCACTGAGGCCTTCATGTTCGATATCTGGGGCCTTGAACATTTATAATACGATTTCGACAATTTTTAAATGAGTAATGACACACCTCAAATGCAGTGTTTTTGTAAAGATTTCTTCCAGTATCTTGATTGGAATTGTGTTTGGGAGATATATACAAAAAACCTATTTGGTGGCGGGGCTTCGTACACTTTTCGAAAAAATATTACAACCGAATATGCCCCTCTCTATTGTGATTCTGAAGAAGAATTTTGAAATAAAAAAAACTGAGAAAAATTGGATATTCTATTTTAACAAATCTTTGAAGAGATCAATATTATCTACCAAAAAATAATATTTGTTTAAAATATCTACAGTAATTAACTCCACACTAACTGCCCTTCACTCAATAAACCATTTTCCTCAAATGTCAACAAACGCATAGCCAGATTTTGCCTAACTGATTCATTCATTATGAGCACTTTAAAAGCTTTTCTTCGAAAAGCTAAAAACACATACAAAACAAATACACAAACAAAAATTTCGCTGGGTTCTCACTCTGCTAAGGATACGAGTCCACGCCGCTGCAATAAAAAGTGAATTTGCTCCCAATAACTCTTTCTTGCTTTCTTTCGCTTTTTTTCAAATTATTTGCTACTTGTATTTGTTGTTGCTGCTGCTAGCGCTGTTGTTAAGTAGGTCAGGGCCGTTGTGCTCATTGCAGCGGCTTTCATACTCAACGCATACACATTCTTAACGAGCGCGGTCTGCACTTCCGGCAACAACAGCTGAGCAGTGCCGAGTCTCGCGTTTCGTGTAAGCTTTTCAAAGCTCATACGCCGCTAGAGCACAGTACAAACTCTCTCATATACTAAGCAACGGTTTGACAGTAAATCATCACAGAAATGCATTTCTGCAAACCTTTGCAGACAAGCTGAAAAGTGTGGCGTAGCTGGATAATGTCGTTTGGAAAGCACGTGACCGGCAAATTATTTTCAGCGGTTGTTGTTAGTGTATACTGTTCATAGGCATTGCTTATCCCCGGTATCCTCGGTGTATAATACAAGATGTTTTTCGTACAATGGCATTTGGCGATGTCAAAATTTATTAGCGGACATGAGTTGGGGAAATACTATATGCCCAGGCTTACAAGAAAAATGCCATATAAGGCTCGGGTAAATTTTGGAAAATGTAACAAATTCATTTGGAAGTTAGAAATTAGTAAATTCTAAAATTATAGAGGACTTTGTCACAGTTTTATATTCAAGCTACGACTCACAGTAAGTAGAGCGTGAAGTACAGTTTGTTCCTTTCAGACTTTTAATTTAGGTTAGGGGAAGGCAAAACAGTCATAGTGATAAAAAAGTGGGTCTCTAATCCTTTTCCAATCGAACAGGATAAACGGAGCAGAGTTAGATTTTTATCTTTCCAAGACCTACAAAAACGGCAGTAATCCTTGAAATTATTTGAAAATTTTCTCTGCTAAAAAATCAGGTGTCCAAACAGGACATACGAGGTGTTCAAAAATTAACGGGAATTTTCGTACTTTGAAAAAAAAAAAACGATTTCGTCTACATCAATGTTGTCGCCTTTAAAACAGTCCCCGTTCGATATTATGCACTTATGCCAGCGCTTCTTCCATTCCTCGAAAGACGCCTCGAAGAGATTGCCTTTGGCTCTTTTAGTGATTTCATCTATGCTTGTGAAACGACGTCTCTTTAAAATTCTCTTTATTTTTGGAAATAGGATAGAAAAAATACCCGGATGTGGTGTGATCTGGCGAATATGGAGACTGGGCCATCGAAATTTTAAGTTCCCGTTATTTTTTTAACAGGCCTTTTAAAAAACGGAAGATGTAGTCCTTTTTGGAGTGCTTATAACAGGCCTATACGTCGTTTTGATGGATATACAAGTGGATCATGAAGCCAGAATGTTTTGAAGGTAGCATAAATAAACCCGTTTCAAGAATCAACCCGAGATCTTCATTCGTATTAAGTTGTGGTTTAACAACGTGCCATGTCTCACAGAAAGAGAGTTAATGGAGTTGTGGAATTATATCAAGTGCCTGTTTTCAAGACCTATACCTAATTTATTGACCAGAGCAGTAAACGTAAACGAGATAAGCTTATATTGCATAGACGACTGAATGGTCGGCGGAGTAATAGCTTATTATTAAAGCAAGTGGAAATATCATAAAAATGCATGAATGAAAATGTGAAGAGTACATAACTCAACAGAACTCCGATACCTTAGTTATTCCGACGATTAACTAAGATCAGAGGAATTTTATTTGGCAAAATCTAATAAATCGGCAGGATTCACCAAAAAATGTTGTATTATCTTTTCTGGTGCTACAACGACAACATATCGACAACCTAAGTTTGAAAATTGACTCTCTCTGAGCCAAGATATAACGTATCAACAAGTTAATTGTATGAAAACCGATAAATTTCGAGTATTTTGCCTTCCCTACTAAAAACCATGGCGTATTAGTCGAAAAGTAATTATAGTAAAGGCAAAGGCGAACAATTAAAGAAGTGTTGAGGTCGCTGCAGCATCCTTCAGAGAGCTTACTTCCACTCTGATGATAGAGCGGCGATACTAGCCCTGAGCTCGTTGACTGTGCGCTCCAATCCGAGTAGTTTGAGCGCCTTGCCAAAGCGGAAATGCAGGACATTGGAAAGCTGATAGGCTTAATAGGCTAGGCTAAGAGGCTGTCTGTCTCACCTACAATGGAATAGGAACAAGTAGGAGTACCACTATCCACTTGTGATTTGCTGCTGATTGGATGAGCCTCAGCTGAACTGAGCAAACGCTGGAGAGTCACTAGCAATTGTTCTGTTGTTCTGTTCTGTCGCAAGATTCTTCTGGTCGCAGGTAAATCCCAAGAGGTATAGGGAACTCTTCGCCCACAGTAAAGTCAATCTTTCCCTAGTCATAGGGGCCATTTCCACATCGGGATTTATGCGGTCAAACTACAAATTTTACCGGACACTAACTGCAGTAGCTGTTTGGACGATTTTGAGGTAGTATCTTCCCAATATTTCCTTTGGGAAAGCGCTGCCTTTGCGATATCTAGGCCAAAGTATTTTGGAGCTCACTATTTTGTGTATTCTCTCGAATTAGCGGATATATGTAGAAGTTAAAACATCTGCAGATTTGTGGTAGATTCTAGGTGCTTGGTCGATTTTTAAATTTAAATGAGGGAGTAAATTTTTGGCATCACAAAGGTCTTTTATCAATAGTCTAAGTGTGTTTGCTCCGGTGGTGGAGAGCTATTGAGCTTAACCTAACCTTACATGAGGTCGAAGCAACCGAATTGAGAATCTAAGTACGATATGAAAATAAAATATTTATCCGATTATAAAAACTGCCACTTTCCATATAGCCTTAAAAGTAATTGTATATACAATAAAAAATATTGTTAAGGCAGTCTGCTTTAGAAGCCGAAAAAAAAGCGTTTTTTAGCAATTTTTTTTTTTGAAAGGGAAGGAAATGTTTGCGGTAAACGGAATTTTAAGACGCTGGTGTACTATATCTAAGGCAATAAATAACAATATTTATTATTAAAAAATATTGAAATTTTTTCAAATTTGTAAGTATTTTTCTGGAGCGCCTGGAGTCTGCACTTGTAAATCGGTGCCGGTGATGGAGGTCGTGCGATGCATCTAAAACAGTCGAACCAATTTTTTTTTTTTATTTTTATAAGTTTCTTTTCTTTATGAACTACAAAAATACCGAAGAAGTTATAAAATTCGAAATATTTTCGAAGTTTAAAAAAAAAAATCACTTTTTTAAGAAAAAAAATTGACTAAGTTGAAAGACAAGTAGTTTAAATAATACTTTTGTCCAACTTTTAGTTCAAATAGAAGATAATTTAATACTGAAGCTAGATCACTTTGGTTCTTTTTCGATCGGACATATATTCTTTTTGCTATCGCCGGCACCGTTTTCTAACACTTGTGAAAATGATAACTCGAGAAAACGCGCTTTAAAGGTCTGCCTGATCCTTCGCACCTGCTCGACGATCGGCCACTAAAACTGCTCTAGCTTCGAAAATATGTCGAATTGGCCTCTGGAATTTTAAAGACATATTCTTGAATAGTTTTGGAAGAGATTTAAAACAAAATAAAAAAAATCGATTTTTTGAAGCCTGTAAAGCAGACTACAGCCTTAATAATCTTTTCGCATATGTATATCTGATCAATTTTGAGGAAAAAGGTTCCTAACCATGCCCATCGCCCATACAAAGTCAATTTTTTAATTTTCGCATTTTTTTTTTGTTAAAAAATTTTGATTAGACCATGTTGAAAGAACTTAATTTAATTTTTTTTATTTAAAAAAATGCCCAAATGTCACACCCCTTTTATTGTGGCTTATGATCATTAAAAATAAATTTTTTAATAAATTTTATTTAAAAAAAAATACTACATTAAATTATTTTATTTGTTATTTTGGCTATTACATAATATTTTAAATATATAATGTATACGAGTATATATGTATAATATAAAAAAAAATATCAAAATATATAACATCAATAACAAAAAATATATATATTTTTTAATTATTACGAAGATGAGTACAAAAACAATACAAACATACAGCAGAAGGCATTGAAAGTAGTTAAATTTAAACGAACGAAATACAACTGTGGTGGTATTAATAATACAGTTAGAGCACCGACAAGACAGCTAATGATTAAATAAAATTAAATTCGTTCCTTAGCTTAGCAGAGATTAGTAGACATACATATATATATAAACGTAAAATAATATTAAATAAATTAATTGTAGTGATCCATTGGGTGGGTAGTAGTAAACGTAGTAGTTGTTGTAGTAGTAGTATTTGAAGTAAATTAAGTTTAAAAAATTGTTATAAATTACTAAATATACTTTTGTGCAATTATTTTCATCCATTTTTGCGTTAATTTGAAATTCCAACGTTTTTAGGCACTTTAGTGATTTGGCAAAGGCGAATATGGTAATTTCGTTTTTATTAAATTAGTTGGCATTTTCGTTGTGTTTGGCTTGAATACAACACACACAAATATTTTTTGTATGATTTTTAAGCGAAAATGTTTTTCCTTTATTTTTTTCTTTCTTCTCTTTCCTTTCTTTTTTTTATTTTTTCTCTTTCCTTTCCTCTAACGCTTCATCTTATCTAAAATCGGTATGACCATATCGAATTTCGGTCGCTTGCCAGCATCCTCATTCATGCAGATCGTGATCAATTTCGACATGTGCGACGACGTGCCCGGCGGTATTTTCACGCGCAGCCCCTCCAAGGCAATCTTCATGCCACATTCCATGGGTGACCATTCGGCAAATGGCACCTCACGCGTCGTCAACTCCCATAGGATAATGGCAAAGCTCCACATATCGCATGCCTCCCAATTACGATCGGCTGCCTTGCGTTGCAACGCCTCCGGTGACATCCAGGCGGGCTGATAAATGCGTCCCTTCTCTTGGAAGGAGAATTTCGCATCGCCCATATTGATGCGTGCGGTCAAATCATCATCGATCTGGTTATGAATTTTTTTTTTGTAAAAGTTGTTGTAATTAATTGTTGTTGTTTAATATATAAAATTGAATACTTACCATCACATGATGACTGTTTAGATTATATGTGGGTATGATGCGTTCTAGCGAATGTAGATACGCCATACCGCGTGCTATGTCCAAAGCGCAACGCACTGCTTGCGCTGTATCCACAACGATACCAGTAGCACGGTGTAGCAAATTAAAGAGTGAACCACGTGTCATAAACTATTTGAGTGTGTTGAATATAATTTATATGAGATAAATGTGAAATATAAGGTTTTGGGACAAATTTAATAAACAAAAAGTAAGGCAGCAGGTGAGGTTAGAGTTGAAAGCGAGATGATTTGTATGGATGTGCAGAAAAAACGCAGATAAGTAAGCGAAATTATATGGAATGAGCGATGGGCTGGCTTTTAAGAAAAGTGGGGTTAGGGTGAGATTGGTTGGTTTTACTCGTTAAATGGTTGCATGATAAAATTGGTAGATGATACACAAATAAACACAGCAGATATGATATATGTTACATATGAAGCAGCAGGCATATAAAAATTAATCAAAACAAATCAAAAAAAATTCAAAACTACTGCACTAACCTGACTAATTGTAATTAGATTCGGTGGATGATTGCATGCGCCAATTATTGGCAAGATATTTGGATGTGAGAAAATGCGCAGTTTTGGAAACTCTTCATTGAAATCACGCGATATACGCGCCGTGCAGTGACGCACCGCTAAAATCTGCAAACAAAAACAAAATCCGTCAAATTAGATCTATAAAAATACAAATAAACCCACTTACCTTCGCAATAACATCGTTCTTTTGCCAACGTCCACGCCATGTCTCGCCCGACGGCGTAGAAGCGATTTTCGTATGCAAATCCAATTCACCCAAATTGATGCCCTTAAAGCGTGAGAGTGTAGCATCGCGTGAACGTGTTTTGGTGCCCAACCAACTTTGTTCTTTAAAGCTAATCTTCTTAATATCATGACCATTACGTTCGGCCAAATCGTGCAAACGCTTTGACAAACCCGGTTTTGCCTTATCCAAGGGTGTATCGTTATCTTTGTTGGCAATTGAGATGAGTGAACCAGCATTAACTAAATCTTCACAGATCATATCGTAACCCCAAAAGCAGGCATAATGCAACGGCGTATTGCCGTGTTCATTGACGGCGTTGACATCGGAGCGTTCGCGTATTAACTGTAAGGGAGTGAGTGTAATTTATATTATTATGAAGATAAAAAGCTTATCATAAACTCACTAATTGCACTATGTCACGATGGCCATGCGCAGCGGCCAGATGTAACGGTATATCATCGCCCATGTTGGTGGCATTAACGCGTGCGCCACGCTGTATAAGCGTTTCAACCAATTTTGTGTGGCCCTCTTTGGCACACCAATGCAGCGGGCTGAAACCATGATCGTCACTGAAGGAAAAGAAAGAGATTTATATATCAATTATAAACAACAACTTAAAAAAGAAAACAATAATAAAACGAAAGTAAGTATCAATCATAAGCGCTCGTTGCTACCACCGATCAAGGTCTCATACGAGTTGATCAAAGTATTGCCCACATTATGCCATACACCTATAGCCACAATAGTCATTGACTAAATATGTATTTCTGTTTTTATAGAAACACACATTCGTACATAAATTTAAAGAATCTGAATCTGAATCATGTGTAGAAGTTGCATACATACATATGTACATATACATATGTTTTCATTTCGAACGAGATTTGCCTCTGGATTTGTTTGTTG
Organism: Zeugodacus tau; assembly: GCA_031772095.1. Lineage (NCBI taxonomy): Eukaryota > Metazoa > Arthropoda > Insecta > Diptera > Tephritidae > Zeugodacus > Zeugodacus tau. The sequence goes on along the minus strand of CM062653.1, from coordinate 60,389,582 downwards.
TTGTTCTTATTTATGTTGTAGAGCCATTTGGTATGCAAATGTTTACACAATCTTTCAAAGCAATCAAGTATACAATATGACGTCACTCAGCTTTTTATACCTTGACTGGTGTTGATCGTTTGCCAAAAAGCGTTGGTGCATATAAAGTCATGGTGGCGTCACTTAGACAATTTAATTAATTGTTTTCTTACCCTAAATTCATATCATTGCCCGTATCTTCAAGCCAAAGGCGTACTTGTATTGAGTTTCCCTCACGGCACCAATGAAATATATCCTCCATATTTTTACTTTTTCCCCAACACAAATTAGCTAATTTTAATAAGTGCACACAGTTCTGTAGCACATTAACAAAAGAAATTGCACAAAATATCCAATAAATAACACTTTTGGAACAAATTTCTAAATTAATTCAACAGATTGGCTCGCAGAAGTACTTGAAGAATTTATTTAGCAATGAACTGTCAAATGCCAATTGGAATTGTGATGTCATAAATGGTTTGTGTACGGGCTAAACAAAAGTGTTGTGAAAATAGTTTTAAAATAAATGTGGAGAAATAAAAACAGTATATAAAAAAAATATATAAAAATAAAATAATAAAATTACGAAATATATAAAATTAAATAACTAAGAAATTATATTATATTTAATAGCAAATTAATATAGGCACAAATTGCGTTTGCATAAGTTATTTAAAATCAGTAATAGCAGCTGTGTTTATTGCGCATTAGTTTTTATGCACCGAATATCAAATTTTGTAAGATCCGGCAGTATTGTAATTGCATTTGTTTAAGAACGTGGTAAAAAGGTGTAATTTATATTTTCATTAGTTTTAATAATAAATTTGAAATAATCTGCAAATATGAGGCTTAGCACTTATAACTTTTTGACATCTAAAGCTATTAAAGGTGTTAAGGTGGGATTTCCACTAAAGTTGACTGTAAGTAACATTGGCATGTGTTTATACACCAACCAAGCAATATCAATTCTTCCGAAAGGTGTTAACAACAATTTGTAATATTGTTTTTAACTTTACTAATGTAAACATTTTGTACTTACAGATCGCAAAACAGGACGTTGTTGAAGCCGACTTTAATCCAACCTTTATAGAGCGACTGCTGCCTAGACTTGACTGGTCAGCAATTCGCTTCTCCGCCGAAGTGGTATGCATTTGTTTTTGTACCAAATTTCTTTAAAATTCTGACATATGTATGTATATTTTCCTGTAGGCTGGCTTAGCTGAAGACATTCCCGCCGAACTGCCAGCAAATGTGGGTGAAAATGAGGAATTATTAAAGAAACTTCATCATTTGTTGTTGGAGATTGATGTGCTTGAAGGGCAGCTGGAATGCCCTGAAACAGGTCGTGTTTTTCCAATAACCGACGGCATACCGAATATGTTGCTGAACGAGGATGAGGTTTAAGACGCAGCACACACTTTTTAATCTGTACATATTTAGTTATTTTTAATGCCTATTGCTAAATCAAAATATCTATGCTTTGTTATTAACTTTCATGGTGACAAAATGAAGTAAAATTAATTGACAGAAATAGATTTAATTAAAAATCAAAAATATTTGTGGTTTATAATGCAAATAATGGAAACAGTTTTAAGTGAATGTGTTGAAGTGATGGAAAATATACAACTATATTGAAACGCTACAGAGTAAAACATTTAAGCATTTTAGCTCTTTATTAAAAATACAGTTTTATTCGAAAAAATATATGTACGTTTTTTTGGAATTATGTATGTAAATACATGATGCTAACTGTACAAGAGCCAAATGTCTTGATTACTTGCAACACATTATTTGAGTAAATGTTAAACGTAGCATATTTAAATTTATGTACGTTTGTGTACATGTGTGGCTAACATTGAATGTTTATTTTTTTAATATTTTTTTTTTCTATTTTCAATATGTTCTTACGAAAATATTAGTGTAGAGATTTTTAAACTTGGAATTAAATTGGAGAACACATAAGACGGTAAAATTACGAAGTAAGTGGACGAAGATGTGCAAACGCACTTTTTTTACTACGAAGAAATGTTCAAAATATCAACTAAAGTACGAATATACGAAGCGTTCAACTACTACATTTGGCACGCAATCACACTCAAAAACAGTAGATTCAAAAATGTTTTACATATAAGAAATGTGTAAATGTCTGAGTATATATAATTTTTTCCAAAATTCTTTAATTACATTTAATGTTTGTTGTTTTCGTATTGCCAGCTGCAGCGAGTTGCGCATAAATACTACCTTTAGCCAAACCCTTTTGGGCACCCTTACAAAGTTCCGGATTGCGTCCAATCGGTGTATAACTGCGCTCACACAACTTACTGGTGTCTGGACCGTGTGACAATTGTTTTTGATTGTGTCCTTGTGGCATATCGGGATTGGCGCCATTCCAGGTCACATAGTCGGCGCTAGAAAATGAATTTAAAAAAAAAAAGTTTTAAAATTTTGTGTGCTGAGTGAAGAAAATCAAAGTGTTACTTACAGCAGTAAACTCTCATCGGCGCCTTTAGCCAATTCTGCGCTGTGACCGCTGGTTGTTATACGGTCTATAATAGACTTGAAATCTTTGCGCTGCTTACCCGCAGCATCTCTTGCAGCTTGTTGTCCGACTCTGTTATTAGTGGTAGTGGGGATAAGATATGTAATTAAATTATATAATTTAGCGCTTATAGAAAAATATTTCAATACAAACACACATACATAAAAATACGATTAAATGCTAACGAGTAGATGAGTGGAGTTTGAAGGACTAGAAAAAAGCATGCCAAGTATACAAAAAATTAAAAAAAAATACATAAATTTTTACTAAATTGTGCAAGCAACAAAGTAAGGCAAACGTTATAAACAAATATATTATATATATTTTGTAAAAAAATTTAAAAACCACTCTCGACAAAAAAATTTTCACACACACTACCAACTATAAAAATAAATAAATAGTTCAGTGTATAACATCCTACTTTTCAAAAAATTTCGAACGAGTTCAAGTGCTAGAAATTTGTATCAATATTATAAATAGAAGATCTAAATTTTTTTTCAAGTAAAATACAAAACTTTACCAAGACCACGATGCTAAAAAAAAGTAGAAATATATTTTTGTTTTTACAAAAAAAAAAAAAAAAATTAGAATACTAAAGACCAAGAAAGTTATTTGAAAAAGTAGGAAAAATAAAAGAAAAATTCCAACAAGCATTTCACAGTTAAAGTTCAGCGTACTTTAGCGTATCGGTCTTTTCGCGCAAGCGTGTCAATTTCAATTTATCCAAAATAGAAGCCGAAGTGGTAGCAGCAGTGGCTGTGATTGTGGTTGTATTGGAATTCGTGCCATGCAGATATCCCTGGATGCCTGAGGCATATGTATTGCAACGCGCCAGTAAGCTTTTGGTAGTAAGTTTCGGATACTCAGTGGAGATTGGATGAGTAGTTGATGTAGCCGATGATGAAGTGGATGATGGCAATTCGGATGATATGTGTAGTTCGTTAAATGCTTTGGACGGTGATGGAGTGGTTGTTGATGGCGCAACTGATGGATTAATGATTGTGCATGAGTTGGGTAAGGACTCAACGACGTCACTAGCGGCTTTCGATGCCTTTACGTTGCGTTCAATGCAAGTGGGTGAATTAGAAAGTATAATCTGTGTAGTAGCTGTAGTGGGCGTGGTTAGGTTTATGGAGGGAAATGCTACCTTTTTGCCAATATTTCTGGTGGCGTTGATTTTTGTCGAGGATTTGAGAATAGCGCTGCATGGAGTTGACGTTTGGGGCGACGTTGATGATAATAATGCTGATGGTGGTGATGATGATGATGAAGCGAATGATGTTGGTGGCAATGATGTTGTTGTAGATGTTGTGGCCGAGAAGGCTATATGTTTCGCTGAAGCATTTTCAGTGCTTTTGTTGACATCATTGTAGCTATTTAAAGGTGTTTTGACAACAACAGTGAGGATGCTGCTTAGCGCGTTTAAAGTTTTTTTTTTGTTTTGAGGGAGGGAAAAATGATTTCGGGGTTTTATTAGCACAAATTAAATTCATATTGTTTCGAAAAAAATATAAATAAGAAAGCGAAAAAGCGTAGTAGGTCAAGTAGAATGATACAACCTTTACGTTTGAGTTATTTTGGAAAGTGAAAAACAAAATTTGAAGAAAAAGGTAATCTACTGATTTTTAATTGTAAAATTTTTTATTTAAATATCAAAAAATATATTTAATTAGCCATTTTAATTTTTTTCACTTTCCAAAATTATAAACATTTAATGAATGAAATTTATTCTTCAAAATTTTGGTTATTTATAATTTAATAAAATAATACAATACATTTGTAAGTAAACATGAGAGAGAGAGAGAGTAGTTATGCAATTTTGAGTATTAGAAAGCCTTATAGCATCATCATTTATTGAAAATAGACCAGCAAACAAATACGATATTGGCGTCTATTATAAATTTGAACATTTTCGCATCTATTTTATAATGAAGAGGAAATTTTCAAAGCATTTACACTTTTATGATAAAAATCCAATTGAATATTTTAGTAATGCAACAAAACATACACCAGGAGGTAGTAATTGGTGAAACATGAGAGGTCACAGGGGTTAACACTTTTTCGCACTTCGAAATGTAACCAATACAAAAATATGTAATGTCCAAAACAAAAATCACCAAACACAACTAAACTCACCTATCATCCGCGCCGCTGCCATCAGCTCTGGCCTGCACACCATCTACCCCACTCAAAATCACTTCGGCAACATGTCCACTCACCGATTGCATTGCTACATCTGCTGCAGCCGCTGCGGTGGCGGCATTCTTCTTGGCATGCAACTCATCCTCTTCATGTACAATATATAGAATCTGTATAGCACGATCCTCTGCATAGTTGACCGACTCCAGCGCCATGAGTATAATGCGTTCGGCTATTTGTGGAAATTTCTCCTTCATGTGAGCTTGTACTGCAAGGAGCAGAAATTATTTATTTTTAATAATTAAAATTTAATTAAAAAATATTTTTTAAAATTCCATACTTGTAGCCTTCTCCGCCGCTGTGTATACTTTCGGTTGCAATGGTATAATCGTCTCTTCACCTGCCTTTTTGGCAGCTGCTGCTGCGTGTGCCGCCTCATGATCAGCGCGATGTGATATTTTCGGTGGTATGAAATCGCGTTTTGTATAGCCCATCGAGATAAGTTTCTCAGATGCGGTTTGCACATTATTGTCCGAGCTGGCTAGTATGTCTAGCAGTACCATTTCATCTGCTTTGGGGAATATCGTTTTCAAATATCTGTGGGATATTGCATAAATATTGTTATTAAAAATTGTTGTTGGTAGTAATATTTTGAAAAATTAATGAAAATTAGCGTTTGAAACATCTAGAAAAAAGCTGCGATAGTAAAGCCAAAGAAAAAAATTAAATTTAAATAAAATATATGTATGTATAATGAAAAATATAAATAATTATTGTGTTAAATGATAAAATAAAAAAATAAAAACAAAATTTAATTTCAAAAATGTTTTGCTTGAAAAATTGGTTTAAATTTATATTAGAAAAAAATTTCAAATATTCTTGTTATAAAAAAATGATTTCTTGCTTCTTTAAAAAAAAAATACTAATTTTGGATTAATTTTTTAAATTTCATTACCTATAAAATAATTCAAAATGTTTAGCATAAGTTCAGGCACATAAACTTTAAAAAACTTAATATTTTCATTAGCTATTAATGATTTATTGCCACCTCTTTTCTTATAAAAATACTCATTTTGGATTAATTTTTTTCAGTTTCATTTACAATAAAATACTTCAAAATGTTTAGCCTACATTTAGGCACTTAAACTTCATAACATTTAAAATCGTCATTAGCCATTAATGATTTCGTGCCCCAATTTCTTATAAAAATACTAATTTAAGATTTATTTTTTAAATTTCATTAGCAATAAAATACTCCAAAACGTGTTGCCTACTTTTAGGCACTTAAATTTCATAACATTTAAAATTGTCATTAGCCATTAATAATTTCTTGTCTCCTTTTCTTATAAATATACTAATTTAAGGTTTAGTTTTTAAATTTCATTAGCAAAAGAGAAACTTCAAAATATGTTGCCTACATTTAGGCACATAAACTTCAAAAAACTTAAAATTGTCATTAGCCACTTATATTGTGGAAAGTGTACTCAAAAGATAAATAATTTAATTTTTTTCGAACTCTACTCATATATGTAACTCATAGAAATTTGAAATATACTGGATTACTGAATATAAATTTTGTCATCAAGGAAACTTGAATCAAAGATATATTAAATTTTTGGCATTTCCCTATATGAAAATTCCTTCTTGATAATTATTTTTACTCAAAATTTAGTCTCAATTATTTATTTTTAATTTTTATCGATAAAAATCGATTTAAGAAAAATTTGAAAAATATGAATGTAACTCATACGCACTGTACAACCTTTAAAAAATTATAAAACGAGAATAAAATATAAATAAAAATGTCGTACTCTAATAAAAAGTTCAGAAAATATAAAATAATTGCTCTTATAAATGTCTCGAGTTTCAAAAGTTTACCAACAATAACTCAATTATGCTTGTGAACCCATAAAATAATCACAAAAAGAAACTACAAAAGAGCACTACAACAAAAGCAACTGCATATAAATTGCATTTAACAGTACTCAAGCGGACCTCAATTTCATCTTCGGCGACGAGTGCGGCTTCGGTGAACTACGCCATTGTTCGAAGCGTGGCGAACCCTGATGAAACGGCATAGCCGCTGCGGCAGCTGCAGCCATATAACCACCACCACCACCACCAACGCCACCATGCACACTAGTGACACTAGCAAAACGGCCGCCCGGAATAGGACTGGCGGTGCGCGAGCTGCTGCCGACTGCAACAGCACCATTGAGACCGCGTGCTGTTATGCCCTTATCCAAGCGACGCGCTGGTGGTGTCAAATGGAATACGGTGTTGCTATGGTACAAATGACGTTGCGCCGGCGGTGTGACATAGGGACCAGGCATGGTGACCGGATGTTTCTCCACTTGTAAGGCGCTAATGACGACGGCCTCGCGATTGTAATATCTGGATGTGCAGGCGTTACGTTGTACATATGTGTGTGTGTGTAGGTGTGTTTTTTGTGTGTAATGTAATTACAAAAAGTGATACAACAACAATAACAACACAATTTGAGGTTAGTAAGAGTTGTTAGTAGTTTTTAATATAAATATGTATATATATATTGTGCATGTGTGTGTGTGTAAATTAGTATTGTTTGTATGCGGTGACCAACAACAGCACATTTTGAGTTTTTCAAGCGACGAGGTAAGCGTGTAAAAGCGAAAGATTCGTGTGTTTAGTAAGTGAGAAAATTTTTTCGATTTTTTTTTAAATTTTTTTCTTTGAAGAAAGTTGAGTTTTCTTCAAAGAGTGTGTAGGTGCTGTGTAAGCATATTGGCAGCGCACTTACTTTTTCAGCAGCAAACGTATATGATCCTCGCTGGCGGTGGGAAACATATTCTGTATTTTATTCACCACCACATCCGTATCGATGGGATTTGTAAAGGAAGTCTCCTGTATGGTCGAACGACGTGACATATTACCCAAGCGCGGTGTGTGCGTCAATGAAGCGCGTGGCATACGCAGCGGCGACAGCTCCTGGAATGTATATAGAATTCGATTAATCAATTAAATAAATAAAAATATAGTAAAAGTTAAAGCTGAAACTCACCAAATTTCCACGCGACGACAGCAACGGACTGGTGGACATGTTATGCAAACTTGTGTTGGTGCCAGGACCGGCCTGAAAGGCACGCACGGCCTGCAAATTGTTGCTTGGATACACGTGATAGGGTGAGCCATTTATGGGCTGCACAAAACAAAATGCAGCAAATACACGAAAACAGGGTGTACAGGAGTGCAGAAAATATTTGGAAAAAATAAAATTAAATAAAAATATATTTCTCAATCATAACTCACCTGCATCGCTATGGATTCGGTGGAGCAGCGCTCATTTTGCAGCTGTTTATAGCGTCCGCGCGGATCCTCCAACTGCATGGCCTTCGTGAAATAGTTGATGTAGTAACTGTAAAGTGCAGGAGAGAGAAAATAACAGTAAATTAGTATATCACTACATAAATATGTATGTATGTCTTTGAAAATATTAAAAACTTAAACTACCCACAATTATGTAAATCCCAGCAAGCCTATCAAAGCGACCTTTTTGTCCATTTGGCCATGGAAATGTCCTCGAACTGGCGTGTGGCAGCAACTATTTGCTTGTTGCCTGCACACATCGAAAGTTGAAGGCTTTCAATACTAGTCGCATTCATGGCGATTTGTATCCAAGTATGTGTGTGTGTGTATGTGTGTTGGCCGAGCGATTCACGGTAAAGCACAAGGACATTGCATTGCCTTGGAAAAGTATTTTTTGTAAGTGTGTGTATGTGTGCAACTTTGCGGTTTGCAAATGTATGCGTGTGCAGACTCTGAAATGTGCAACGCGACAGAGTTGCCAAGTGAGTAAATAAAGTGTGTATAATGTGTTGCTCATTTGAATTAATGTCAGGGGATGTCGAAGTAGGTAGGTTTTTGCTAATAAAATAAGAAACTTTGGATTACATAAGTTTACTGTGCAGCTAAGAGACCTTATATTCCAAATAAGAAATAATTTGTACAACTTCACCTAACTTTCTGGTAACTGAGCGATTCTTGAAAGTTTTGTGAAATAATTTGTGGATGTTGCCAAACATTTTTTGTCTAAATTTTCCCATGAAATAAATTATAAAGATATTTTATATCTACTTTATCTATCTTACTTTAAATATTTTATGTGTTCAAAAAATAACAGGAATTTTCGATTTTTGAAAAAAAAAATATTTGTCACTACATTAATGTTGTCGCCTTCATAATAGCCCCCATTCGATTCATAAGCAATCATTACTGCGTCCAATTGTCGAAATAATTCTCAAACTCGATTTTTGGAATAGCTTTAGAACTTTAAGCGATTTCGCGTATGCTTTTAAAAAGACGGCTCTTTAAGCTTCTCTTTATTTTTGGAAAAGCGGAAAAAGTTTCATGGGAGCCTGGAGGCTGGGGCATCATTACAGTATTGTTCTTGACCAAAAATTCACGAACAAGCAACAAAGTATGAGCTTTTAAAAAACGAAAATCGCAAAAGCTCATAAAAACTCGTTCAACCTTAGCGGCTGCTACAGAAAAAGTAAGAAATTAATACAAATGAAAATTTTATCGAATTTAAAATTGAAACTTGGAAATTTTAAAATTCCCGTTATTTTTTGAACACACCTATATTTTTAAAATGATCTGCCGTACATAAAGACGATGGACAGTTAGAATGATTCGTAAATAAAAACTTATATATGTATATTTGGCGTAGAAACCGCTTTAAGCGATTATAGCCGAATCCACCAGAGCGCGCCACTCGTTCCTCCTTTTTGCCAGGTCACTTTGCACTTGGTCTTTCCACCGGAGTGGAGGTCGTCCTCTTCCGCGGCTTCCTCCAGCGGGTACTGCATCGAACACTTTCAGAGCTGGAGTGTTTTCATCCATTCGTACAACATGACCTAGCCAGCGTAGCCGCTGTCTTTTTATTCGCTGAACTGTGTCAATGTCGTCGTATAAATCGTACAGCTCATCGTTCCATCTCCAGCGGTATTCGCCGTTGCCAATGTTTAAGGGACCATAAATCTTCCGCAAAACCTTTCTCTCGAAAACTCCTAGTGCCGTCTCATCGGATGTTGACATCGTCCACGCTTCTGCACCGTAAAGTAGGACGGGAATGATGAGAGACTTGTAGAGTTTGATTTTGGTTCGTCGAGAGAGGACTTTACTCTTCAATTGCCTACTTAGTCCATAGTAGCACCTGTTGGCAAGAGTGATTCTGCGTTGGATTTCAAGGCTGACATTGTTGGTGTTGTTAACGCTGGTTCCCAAGTAGACGAAACTATCTACTACTTCAAAGGTATGACTGTCAACAGTGACGTGGGAGCCAAGACGCGAGTACGCTGACTGTTTGTTTGATGACAGGAGATATTTCGTCTTGTCCTCATTCACCACCAGACCCATACGCTTCGCATCTTTATCTAGTCTGGAAAAAGTAGAACAAACGGCGCGGTTGTGGGCTCATATGTAGAAGTTCACGCAAGTGAGGAAAGTTTCTGATTGCCATTCACTTGAGAGTGGCCAGTAAAGATTCTTTCACATATGACTCCAGCAGCTCACGACTTCCTTTTTTAGACCAAGTATCCCCTGGGTAGCCAACAAACATCCGTTTGAAGGCGAACTAAAGTGAGAAGGCGAAGCCCGCTTCTGCGGTTGTGCGTAGGGTTTGGGACCTACCACATAAAAAAACCTCCCCAATGAAAAAACAATAAAAACTTAGAATAAGTCAAATATCAGCTCACAAGAGATTAATGGGAAATTGAATGTCTCTTACCTTTATCAAACGAATTATATTGGATATTATAACCTCAGAAAAGTGCTAAACCACAGTTCTCTAATGCTTTTAATTTAAAAGAAAATCTTCAAATACTAAGTCTCTTGTTAGAAAACCTCTTCTTTCTTTAAGTTTCAAACAAGTAATTCTTATACATACTGTTTAAATTACGACTGCTTTCGACAATCTGCTTTTCAAAAAGCACTTGGCAACCTTTGCAGCTTTACAACAAAAACAATAATTTTTTTTGGTACAGATTTACGTGACTCTGCTTACATGCGCACAGAGCACGAACTTACATATATGAACATATATACATATATGTATGTATGTATCCACATAGCTATGGCAACGAAAAGTCAAAGTCCTTGAGTTAAACAGCAAATTCACCGGTTGCCATTTTTGTTTTTATACGCTAGAAGTTAAGGACCTTTCTGGCACAATTTTCTTGCGAGATACATATGTATGTATGTATATATAAAATTGTGCATATATAAATATTTAATTGCATTCATTTATTTGTATTATATTTTAAATTGTGACACGTGATAAACATGACACTTATGCCGTATCTGTGAAGTGCAGGCTTTCGGCGTGAAAAAATAAATAAATGTTGAGGGTTGCGTACGGTGCAATGACAGCTGGAGACACTTGAAAATCTTCCTGTTTTCTCTTTTCGAAGTTAAAATGTTTTAGGGATAAGCAATGGCATATGACTGGAAATACATATCCATGTATGTATGTATATGTGATTATATGTATGTGTGTATGAACATGTGTGAATGTTTTAATTTAAGATTGCGAAATGCCGTCACGTTGCTGAAGCTCAAGCTTATCTTTGCACTTTGAAATTCGTTGAATCGTACAAAGTTCAAAATTCATTTTATTTTTTGAGACTTTTTTCATAAACATTATATACAAGTTAACGGATGTGGTAAAAAAAATATGTACTATTAGATAATATACATATATAATATGTATGTATGTATATATCCAATGAAACTTTGAATAAACGTTCTTAAGAACGGTCAAGGTCTGTAAACTCGGCAGTGTATTCCTCAAAATTATTTGACGAATATTTACTAAGAGATTATTTTAGACAATTTATTGAAAAACACTGAGCTTATAGCTAAAACATCCACATGTAGTATCCAGAAATAACTTGACGCTTCTGATACTCAAATCTGAATTAGTTCTTTTGCAATCCTGTATATGAATTATTTATTATTCCCTGAACAGACAGGGTATATTAAGTTTGTCACGATGTTTGTAACACCCAGAAGGAAGCGTCGGAGACCCTATAAAGTATATATATAAATGATCAGTATGTTGAGCTGAGTCGATTTAGCCATGTCCGTCTGTATATATACGAACTAGTCCTTCAGTTTTTAAGATATCGTTTTGAAATTTTGCAGATGTTATTTTCTCTTCAAGAAGCTGCTCATTTGTCGGAACTGCCGATATCGGACCACTATATCATATAGCTGTCATATAAACTGAACGATCGGAATCAAGGGCTTGTATGGAAAACTTCCGCATTTTACTGCATATCTTCACGAAATTTGGTGTGAGTTATTGTTCATAGAAATAATTTAATCTCAGAAAAAATTGTTCAGATCGGTTCACTGTAGCATATAGCTGCCATACAAACCGAACGATCGGAATCAAGGGCTTGTATGGAAAATTTTCGCATTTTACTACATATCTCCACGATATTTGGTGTGAGTTATTGTTCATAGAAATAATTTCATCTCCGAAAAAATTGTTCAGATCGGTTCACTTAGCATATAGCTGCCATACAAACTGAACGATCGGAATCAAGGGCTTGTATGGAAAATTTTCGCATTTGACGTGGTAGCTTCACGAAATCTGACATGGATTAGTAAAATGTTTTCTTTTTTTTACTTACGTCTTTAGATTTGCTTAAACACATAGTTACTAAAAGAAATGCACCTGTGAAGGGTATATTAGCTTCGGTACAGCCGAAGATAACGTTTTTTTCTTTTTTTTATATTAATTATTATATAATTTTAAATACTGTGGAACTTCTCTAACTCGAATCACCATAATCCACAAAATAACTGCGAATTAGAGAGAATTACGAGTTAAGGACGGTAATTTATATGAAATTTCACTTATATTGCCAATTCCAGAGTTCAAGTTATAGAGAACTCGAGTTATAGAAGTTCGAGTTATTGAAGTTCAACTTTAAGTTTAAGTTCATTTATTTAATTTAAAAAATATTAACATTTTACATTTAAAAAATATTAACATTTTTTTAAATACTAGAATTTTCGATTTGTTTTGGCATTTAGAGATTTTCTCAATAAAATTGTTATTAATAGTTATTATTATACTGTTTCTGACAACTTACTTTTTTTATATATTGTAGTAAAAATATATTACATTTTATTTAATATTTGAAAACGAATAATTAAAAAAAAAAATTGTATGTAATGAATAAATTTTATATTTTTTTTGCAAATATTTTATTGTCCATTATTTTTTATTTACTATTGTATTCATTTAATTTATTTTTATTATATTTTTTTTACTTTTATTTATTTATAATTAATAACTATATTTTTTTAATATTAATTTAGATCTATGCTATTTTAAATATTGTTTTTAAACACAAATATCTAGTAAATTAACAGTGTTTTCAGATACATGATTTCATATTTTTTACATTTATTTATTTATACATTAAGGCTGTAGTCTGCTTTACAGGCTTCAAAAAATCGATTTTTTTGTTTTGTTTTAAATCTCTTCCAAAACTATCCAAGAATATGTCTTTAAAATTCCAGAGGCCAATTCGACATATTTTCGAAGCTAGAGCAGTTTTAGTGGCCCAGCGTCGAGCACGTGCGAATGCTCAGGCAGACTTTAAAGCGCGTTTCCTCGAGTTTTCATTTTCACCAGTGTTAGAAAACGGTGCCGGCGATAGCAAAAATAATATATGTCCGATCGAAAAAAACTAACTAACTAGCTTCAGTATTAAATTATCTTCTATTTGAACTAGACAAAAGTAGTTGAAGTTGGACAAAAGTATTATTTAAACTACTTGTTTTGCAACTTAAAGTCAATTTTTTCTTAAAAAAGTGAATTTTTTTTCAAACTTCGAAAAAATTTGGAATTTTATAACTTCTTCGGTATTTTTTTAGTTCATAAAGAAAAGAAACTTATAAAAATTAAAAAAAATTTGGTTCGACTGTTTCAGATGCATCGCACGACCTCCATCACCGGCACCGATTTACAAGAGCAGACTCCAGGCGCTCCAGAAAAATACTTACAACTTTGAAAAAATTTCAATATTTTTTAATAATAAATATTGTTTTTTAAGCCTTAAATATAGTACACTATCGTCTTAAAATTCCGTTTACCGCAATCATTTCCTTCCCTTTCAAAAAAAAATTGCTAAAAAACGCTTTTTTCGGCTTTTAAAGCAGACTACTGCCTTAATCTATTAGTGGATTAAAAAATATTTCTAAATAAAATTTTTTATATATTTTATTTATGTTTTTTTTTTAATTTTTAATTTGTTTATTAATTTTTAAAAAATTATATTTAAAAAATATTTTATAACTAACTTTTATAACTAACTAACTATTTTATAAAATTTTTATTTTTTTTTTCATATTAAATGTGAGGTTATATCTTTCTTCCTTTTCATATTTACTATATATTCGTATATCATATTAACTCACTAATCTATTAGTGGATTAAAAAATATTTCTAAATAAAATTTTATTAAATATTTTATTTATGTTTTTATTTTTAATTAATTTATTTATTTTTAAAAAATTATATTTCAAAAATATTTTATAACTAATATTATGTTTTTTATTTTATAAAATTTTTATTTAATTTTTTTTTTTTCATATTAAATGTGAGGTTATATCTTTCTGCCTTTTCATATTTACTATATATTCGTATATCATATTAACTCACTGTGATTCCAGTGATACACATAAAGTTAAGCAAACCAAGCAGACTTTACATGATTTAGAACAAGGCATATTTATGTTTCTACACTCGTATTATGCATACATATATACTAACGTGTCTTACATTTCATCGCATACAACATTAAAGCAAATGACAGTGCTCTAGCATCACCATTGAGCATTTACACAGACAAATATGCGTACTTGAATGCCTCAGCCACATACCCACAAGCTTAATTAGTGCGCGTGACTTTTTTGCACATTTCTCTACATTTGCTGCTTTTATTTGCAAATTCAAAGGATTTGCATATCCTTGATGTATGTACATGTGCATGTGCATATAAACACATATTTTATTTGCATAACTGGGGATTTCGCATTTTAAATAGCGGCACAGGCAGCGCGCAAAAAGTTTATGTGAATAGATTATATACAAGCAAACATGTTTTTGTATTAGAATATATTATTGTGTGCATATTTAGTGAGTGTGTATGTGTATGTATGTATCTTATAATAAAGCTAAGTAGACGCTCAAGTAACACTTCAAGTTGCTCTCGACCCATTTTTTAGGGCTACAAATTGCTTTAATTACACGCTATTCTATTTACTTGGTGGTTATTTAGGTATTTTTCTTTCTTTCAAAATCTATTTATTAATTTTTTCATTTTTTTCTTCATTTTCAATAAAAAAAAAAAATTTTTTTAATTAAATTTTTTTTATTTTTATTATTTTTTGTTTTTTATTTTATTATTTTTTTTTTAATTTTTATTATATTTTTTTAATTTTTATTTTTTTTTTCTTAAATAAAAATTTTTTTATTTTTTTATGAAATATTTTTTTTTTATTTTTTCTTTTGTTATTGACTTCAGCTTTCTGCTCGTTTCATCCACTCTACTTACACCAAAAGTATGCTTTGTAACATTGTTATAAGCAAAAGCTACCCCCCTCACCCCCTCTCAACATTTTTATGGCAGCCATTTTGTAAATCTCTACACACTTCCTTAAAGTATGCAGCGGAATTCCTGGCTTGTCTGCTGTCTGTCGTGCGTTTCCTTAGCATTACACACGCCCATTTTGAAATAGTTTCACCACAAAACTAACAGTCGTTAATACAAAAACAACTAAATAATAGTGGCACATACCAATTTCCTGTTGCTTGATCAAATTTGCAATCCCAGCCGGGCGGCAGTTTCTGATATTGTGCTTTAGCATCCGCCATTTTAATTTTATTTTCGAGTTTTTTTAATTTTTTTGCAATTTTTCAGCTTTATTTCATGCACTAACAGAACTTTTAAGCACTTGTCTGTCTAACTTCACAGTTTATTTACACTTTATTTGCTTGCGAATTGATGTCCTTGTCTGCGTCAGAGCAAGCGAGTGAGTCCCAAATCGCCCGTTTCTGAGTTGTATACTGTGTATACCAAATTGGAGCTGCAAGTGCTGTGGTGTGTCTGCTGGGGGTTGCAAAGTCACACACATATACATATATATGTATATATGTTTGTGATAAACACTCAGCTCACGTGAAGCTGTATATTTGCTTTGCTTTGCGTTCTACACTTTTCCACTACTTTACACTTCGAGTTGCGGTCACGTACTGACTTCTGTACGAATTTTGTGCGCTTTTGATGCTTTTTGGGGTAAACGCAGTGTCCGGCATCTCCTGCTTTGTTGTTGTTCTTGTTGTGTACGCATAGTTGAAAATGCTCGTTTGGAGCAGGCGTTCTTCGAAATTCGAACTTTCACATTTTCGAAAAGCCTCATGGGATGTGCGCGATGCCGCGAAATGCCAACGGTTGCGGGTGTGACGGGTTGGGCCGCTGCTTTTATGCTTGACGAGGCCGTTTGGTGGTGGCGACGGTGGCATTGTAAACGCGAATGCGCGTATAAAAACAAACGTAGAATAATTTTCAATACAACACCAAACGGCTTGATGTGTGTGGAAATGTGATTTTCTTTTGTTTTGTTTTGATTCTCGCTCTCCTCAGTTATGTGCGAGGTGACTGGCACCGGTTGCTTGAAAGTTCAACGCGTTCAAATGGTCTTAAGCGCGGAAAAAATGCGAAAAATAAATTGAGTGTGTTGAACAAGTGTTTGTTGACAGACGTGGAAATAATAAAAAAAAGTATAATAAAAAATAATACAAAAAAGTATAAAAAATATAAAAAATAATAATAAAAAAAATTAAAAAAATAAGAAAAAAAAAAATAAAAAAATTTAATATAATAATAATAAAAAATAATTGTAATAAATAATAAAAAAAATAAAAAATACTAATAAAAAATATTAAAAAAATAATAATAAAAAAATTTAATAAAAATAATAATAAAACATAATTGTAATAAATAATGAAAAAATAAAAAATACAAATAAAAAAAATTATTAAAAAAATAATAACAATAATAATAAGAAAAATAACGAAAAGTAAGAAAAAATAATAAAAAACAATAGTAAGAAAAATAAATATTCTTATAATATAAACAAATGAAATCATTAAAAAAAATAATGATTAAAAAATAATAAGAAAATAATTAAAAATAAGTAATAAAAATATAAGAAAAAACAAAAATAATAAAAAAGTAAATAAGTTAGAAAAAAATAAAATTTTTACAAAAATAATTTAAAAAGAATAACAAAAAATAAAAAAATTAGAAAAAAATACTAAGAAAAAACAAAAAAATAATAATAAAAAAGTAAATAAATAAAAAAATAAAATTTTTACAAAAAATATTTAAAAAAATAATAAAAATGTAAGAAAAAATATGAAAAAATACAAATAAAAAAATAATAAATAAATATGAAAAAAAAAAAAATTATTAAAAAAAAATAATAAGAAAAAAATAAGAAAAAATACTAAAAAAACATAAAAAAAAATAAAAAAAATTATAATAAAAAAATAGTAAATAAATAAAAAAAATTAAATTATTAAATAAAATATAAAAAAATACTAATAAAAAAATAATATAAAAATAAAATTAAAAAAAAAAAAATAACAAAAAAAAGTAACAAAGTAAAAGTAAAAGTAAGTGCTTAATAATTTAATTTAGTTTGTTGTTAACTTTGAAGGGTTCAAATAAATATACATATGTACATTGCCGAAATGTGTTATTCGAGCTTTTTGTTGATTATTTGTTGGGGAAAAATGCAATAAATATTTATATAGCTATAGTGGTACGTAGCAAATATATATGTATGTATGTACATATATAAATATATCCAATCATTTAACTAATGTTTGCCGGACGTGATGAGCTTAAATTACGCTTACGCTGAGACAATGTCTATCAGCAAACATACATATGTACATACAGACACTTGAAAATATTTATTAATGCGAATATAATATGTAATATATACAAACATATTTGCACAATGCCATAGAAAGATACATGCATATAAACACATATACACATATATTTGTATGTATGTTTCTAACTCTAATATGCACGATATTCTTATTAAATCTAATTGTTTCCACTGTATGCCATTTAACATTTATTCACCAATACAAATTTGTACGTACATTTACGGCAGTACAAAAAAAAATAAAAATATAAAAATAAAAATAATCCAACAAAACAGACATCTATCCCTCATGGCATTTATTAAATTAAGTATTTTAGAATTATTTTTATTTGTAAGTAAGTAAGTAATCAAGTAATGGTCATGTGAGCGCGCCCACAATGATCTGGACACACTTGAGCTGACGTCATACCATAGCAAAGTCAATGCGAAATTTTTGCTTTTCGGCTAAGCAGGCATTCCGTTACAGCGTTTATTTATCACTTGCTTATTTTGCTTAAAACCAGTGTGCATTATGGCGTCATACCATAGCAAAGTCAATGCGAAATTTTTGCTTTTCGGCTAAGCAGGCATTCCGTTACAGCGTTTATTTATCACTTGCTTGTTTTGCTTAAAACCAGTGTGCATTATGGCGTTTAGCTATAATTCATTAAGTACACATTTGCAATTTTCAATTACCTACTAGTTAGGCACTAAGTTGTATTATTCACACTTTCTTGGATATTTACTTGTTTCATCACTTAAGTGGAAAAATAATTATTATTGGCATACATGTATGTATAGTATATATAAATATATACATTTCTAGAATTGAAACTGTTGAGAAATATGATGATTAAATGATGTTCATAGGACCAGTTGGCAACATAATTTGTTTGGAAAATATGAAAATTTTACACTAGTACTAAAAATATACAAAATATAAATACAAAAACAAAAAATAAAATAAGCCAATTATAGGAGTTTTAAGGTAATATAATTTTAAATATTTATAAAGTGTAGGCCTTTCGAAAGCTTTCCGGTAAGCTAACTTAGATGTTTTTTAATTGTTAGAAGAAAAATTCTAATATTTTCAATTGTATTTGATTTTTTACAGTTGGTAACTCTATTCACAAATACAGTGGAACTTCCATAACTCGAACTTCTATAACTCGGAGATCTCCATACCTCGAACCCTTGAATTGGCAATAGAAGTCAAATTTTATACAAATCTCCTTCCATAAATCGAACTTTTTGGTCAGGGCGTAATACAAAATTAAAAAGTTTACTATCGAGGCAGAATTTTAAGAGTTCCTCTATATTCTACGGAGGCGAACAAAAAATATGATATCACCCTTATGGATTGCATAAATCATCTAATAAAGGCATGGGATATAGACGTCATGAGCCAATAATAGCAAACTGCAACAAACAAAACTGCAAAAAACATCTTTTAACGTATGCACATAAAATTTTTTACGAAGTAAATAAATAAAACAGTTTATTAATCTTATTTTAGAGCTTTTTAAAAATTTATATGCTTTAATGAAAATTTCTATAACTCGAAGTCTCTCTAATTCTAAGTTTTTTTGTGGATTATGGTGGCGAGTTAGAGAAGTTCCACTGTATGTTAAAAACGCAAAATTTCCAGTAAGCTTTTTGTTTAATAAATATTTGGTAATTATTTTTGTTCAATTCTACTTTTTTGTTAATTGGCAACGCTATTCCAAAATATATTACAGTAAACGGTTGTTTTATAGTATTAGAAAACCAAAAATTATAATAATATTAATTGCGAGTTTACGGTATCTTAAAAAAAATCGGGATCCCGAAAATATATATGCAAAAAAATATATATATGTAAGAAATGGTGTAACATTAATAGTCGGCCCTATTCCCGTTGTCGTTTCTAAGTCGTCGTCGTTCTTATCGTCGTTTCGTTCCTAAATTGGTATTCTTGAAGTATATCGTAACGCCTAAGAAAAGTTATCGAAATTTGTCTACATATTTTATATAACATAGACGCTCTTTTTCCATATAAAAATGTCTTTCTTATGTAACGAGACACATTTTTAAAGCATTTGAATTTTATGCTATTCTCTATTCACTCTAAACAACGTTATCACTATAATTATTGTACTTACGTACAACAATGTTAGTCTTCCATCTTTATTTGATTTTTTAAAAGTAGTGGTGACATCTGTGTCCTCCAAACTTTCTTCTAAAATATGTTATACTTGCAGCGTCTCATGCTCCTTGCTTCTGGCTAATCCGACTACTCTACCTAGTGGTCCAGCCAAAGGAGACATGGGTATCTGTTTATTAACTCCTCATCTTGTTGGAGTACTATTTTTTTCTTCGTTTTGAATTTTAAGACCTTTCATATCTTAAATATACTCTTAGATATAAAAATGCAATTTAATTAATGCTAACAATTTCCGACGTGAGATGGCGGTGGATTGGATTTATTTTTTTTTTTTGAGAAAAAAAATATCTCTCCCAAAAAATCGAAATTTAAAGGATTTATCCCTTTTCTAAAGTCCTTGGCATATGCAGGATATTTTTCCATTTCAGAAATTAAAATTTCAAACTGTTTCCGATTTGGAATTTTCATTTTCACTTCAAATATTCCTTCAAACAACCGCGTCGTTTCTATGTCGTTCACAATTATAGCAGCGACAAAAAAAAGCGACTGTTTCTATGTCGTTTCTATAGTCGTTTCAAATTGGGGAATCTCAATTTATTTTCGATAAATGTCGTTAACGCCAACAGGAATACCAAATAGGCGTTCTTAAGTCGTTTTAAAACGATAACGACAACGGGAATAGGGGCGAGTATTTACTGTAAGAAAAATCAACGGTGGCAAGATATTCATTAAACCAGAAATAAGCACCTTTGCTATAATTTATACAAAGTCACTAGGTATGAATGAAAAAAATTTATGTAATCATATATAACATTTTAATTAACTTAAATACATACAAACGGATTCTAACGTCTCTCCCGGATTTACGATAAAACAATTACATATATACTTCAATGTATTCAGCCGTTGATACGAAAGACCTCGTTGCAATATTAAAAGTTTAATTTTTTCTGTTATCGTCCACAAGCAGTCAAAATAATTTTTAATACGATTAATAAATCACTAAATTATCAAATTAAAGCGATGCTCGTTGGAAATATTAATTAGGAAACGATTTTTTTAGGTTAGGTCATATGTTGAATTCTTGGTTATGGCAAGAACTGAAATTATAGCAACCGCTTTTAAAGCTCATCTTCATATGGAGGCTAATATCCCAACCTCCGGTCGTATTTCTGGATGTCTGATACATTATCCCTGAACAACATCTGTTTGGGGTAATCTCAAGCTTTTAAGAACCTCATATTATCATTTTAATTAACATCAAATCTAAAACAAACACCCTTTATATTAACTACCACCCTCTATACATATGCATCGAAGCTAATATTTACCATGTAAAACAATTCTAGCGAAAATCAATGGATAACAGTAAAATTACTAGAATATTACACTTATTTTACAATTTGCTTTCAACTTTTGTATGTATTATACGTATATATATAATTAGTTACTCTGCAACTGGTCTCGCTTTTAAGTTCACTAGAAGTTTCATTTGAAGTTCAATAAATCAACAATAATTAAAATAATCTTGTTTGCAATGAAACACACCTACTTGTACTTGCTTACATACATATAAATATATTTTTGTATATATACATATGTGCATACATTCATAAACACATAAAACCATCAACTTGTTTACATTTTTTATTTTCATCTTTCACTAAGCAAAATAAACTTTGTTCCACACAAACATACATACATACAAACACATATAACCACTTATCAGTTTGGCATTAATTAAACTTACCTAGAGTCACCACAGTTGTCTACAATAATTTAAGAACACCTTCTATTATTTACAAGCAGCAAACGTGAAATGCGAAAAGAAGACTTTTAAGCTACAAAAACAAATATTGCCATTACTTTTGTTATCAACGAAATTAGGAACACTTGAATGTATTAAAGACTGAAATTCGAGACTAAATATAGCAAGTGTCTAAACAGAGTTCTTTGTTGATGAAAAATACAAATACTCATACATATGTATCATACAAAAAGCTGATTTTAATTAAAAGCTTTAGTCGCTGCAGCGCGCTATCTTCAATGTACAATCAAAAAGCTTGTTTATTTTTTGTAAAATATATTTTTCTTTTTAATATTACTTTGGTACTTCGTTAGAAATAAAAATAAAAAATATAATATCTATTAAAAGAGAAAAGGTGAAATGCGCTTAAAAATGCAATAACAACAAAAAAAACTAATTTACAGCTTAAATTTTATAATCAATAGGCACATCATGGATATGTTAGCATTTATACATATATGTACACAACGGTACATACTGCTTGTTGCCAGTTAGACCGGCTTAAATTATACAGCAAACCCAAATACATATACGAAGATATATATATAAAAGGCAGCGTTTATAAAGACGTGTTACATAGATGTTTGTTTGTCATTTGCTACTTAATTAAAGCTTAATGGTTTAATTTTCAAGCGGTCGGCTAAGGCCGCACAAGTCTTTAGTTGATTTTCCAAGTACTGGATGCCACCAGCTTCGTCTACCGATTTCATATTTAAGTCCTCCTTGTCACCAGCGACCAAGACGGGTTTGGAGGGGTCAGTCTGTGTGGAAGGATATGAATTTAATTTAAATTATTTAATTAATTTAATTTAATTAATTTCTTATTTAATTTAAATGTTATAGTTTCTAATAATTTTTGATTAATTTGTTAAATTTTTTTATTTTAGAAAATTAAAATTTTTTTATAAAAATAATATATTTTTTTAGTTTTTGTATTTAAATATTTCTATATAAATATACTTTTTTTCGAAAATAATTTAGTTTCAAATAATTTTAGATTAATTTATTAATTTTTTTATTTTAAGAATAATTTAATTATTTTATAAAAATTATATTTTTTATACTTAAATTTTTATTTTTTTTTTAATTAAATTGTTTCGATATAAATATACTTTTTTATTTTTATTTTTAAATTATTTTAATAATTAAAAGTTATGTTAAAAATGATATTATTATTATTAAATTGTTTGGTATTGATTTTAATATAATTTTTTAACGAAGCTAAATTGTTACTGTTAAAAAATATTAAAATAAAAAAATATAACTTATATAAAAAGAAATTTAAAAAATACTGCATATTTAAAAAATGTAAAAAATACTATTTAAAAAAATTAATAAAAATAAATTTAATTAAAAAATCAAAAATTTTTTTTTAAATCATTAAAAATCATTTTTTTTTACTTCAAATAAAATATTTTATAGTTTAAATATTATTAACGTTTGCAAAATTTTTAATCAATAAATAATGCTGCTATAAAAAAGAAAATTCTTATTATTTAATTTGAGAATAAAAAAAAAATTAAATATTATTAATTGTTTATTTTATCAGAATTTTCAAAGTCAATATTTTGTTGTGAAAAACAAATTTTAAATAAATAAAAAAAATTTTGAATAAATAATATTTTTAATAATTTTTATAATTTTTTTTTTTTTTTTATAAATATTTGGTATTTTATGCTTCAAGAACTCAAACTAAAAAAATATATTTGCTTATATTTCAATTTAGCAATATTTTTTTTTTAATAAAATATTTATTGCACACTAAATTCATATTTCAACACAATTTTCTACTCACCGGTTCGCAGCCACGCAGACGGCTGTTGAAGTCAGTTAGACGATCTTCAAAGTCAGGCGCGAAGCAATTGGGATCCACAGCAATGAACACTTGACCCAAATCGGCCGCTGTATTTGCGCCCGCATGCGTCCATTTGCGCACTTTCGTCGAGTAGTTGGCGCCCGCCGACACACCCGAAAGAATATCCACCATAGCGCCGAGACCATAACCCTTGTAACCGGACGAGATTTCCTGACCACCGAGCGGCATTAAACAGCCCGTGCTGAAAGCCAGTTCAGCATCATTGGTTTGGTTGCCGGAAGGATCTTGCGCCCAACCATCGGGCAAGGGAGCGCCTTTGCGACGTTGTATTTCGATCTTGCCCACCGCAACGGCAGTGGTAGCCATGTCCAACAGGAATTTGTCATCCTTAGCGGGTGCACCGAATGACAGCGGGTTTGTGCCCAAAGCAGCCTCCTTCGAACGTGTTGGCGCCATCAGTGGTGATGTGTTCGTCGTAGTCATACCCATTAAACCCTCTTTGAGGGCACGCAACACATACCATGAGGCGATGCCATAGTGATTCGAGCCCTTGGCGCATACCCAGCCGACACCAACTGCTTTGGCTTTCTTAATAGCCAAATCCATACAGTAATTACCGACAACTACGCCCAAACCATTGCGACCATCCACCCAGGCGGTGGAGGGAGTCTCCTTCAGGATCACCGGTACGGCAGCGCCATCGGTCGAGTTGATCGCCAAATCGTTAATGTACATTTCGAGACGATTCATGCCGTGACTGAAGTGTCCACGATAATCAGCACCAACCAGCAGATCGGCCATGGCCTCAGCATGATCCCGTGGCACATTGACGGCCAGGAAACAATCGGTCATGAAACGCTTGGACTC
Organism: Zeugodacus tau; assembly: GCA_031772095.1. Taxonomy (NCBI): domain Eukaryota; kingdom Metazoa; phylum Arthropoda; class Insecta; order Diptera; family Tephritidae; genus Zeugodacus; species Zeugodacus tau. The sequence goes on along the minus strand of CM062653.1, from coordinate 60,365,254 downwards.
TGCGACCGCCACCAAATTGGGTTGCTGAGCAGACGACATTTTTCTGTGTGATATGCGACGGTTATCTAAAACAAAATAAATACCAAGAATTCTTTTATGCCGTAAAGTTCAAGATATCTTTCTTTCTTATTCGTTGCACTTGTTGTCAAGGAAGCACTAAAGCGGCGGAGACGACGATCGCGTTCGATTGTACGCGTACGAATGAAATCACTTGGGTTGTGTGGCGGATATTTTCGTTAAAATCTCGCAATGGGGAGCGCGCTAGTCGAGCTTAATAGCGGAGAGGAATGCGCCGCTAAGTGTGTGTTTGGTCTACTGTACATAAAAAATACTTATTGCTGTGCGTGTATGTGTGTGTGTGTTTTGCTTTTAAATTGCTCGATTTACGTTTGGAAGCTTATAAAAATGTGTTATCAGGCTTTGCTTAAAAAATTAGGCAAAGGGTCGTGGTATGCGAAATAACAAATAACAACAATGTCAACACGAGCAGCAGCAGCAGTAGCCTGCTTGACAGCAACAGAAATGGGCGGCATGTGTACAATACATATTTAGGTTTTTTATACATATACAACTATAAAGCTATCTGCTACACAACTGTGCAAAATAATGGATACACCTATTTTGTTCTATAGAATGCCATTAAAAAATTTTCATAAATATTTTTATAAAAAATATATTATTTTATTGGAACAATTGGGGACCATAATTTTACTTGAGAACTACCTGGTTTTGATACTAGAGCTCTTAAAATTATTCGAATACCCTGAAAACCGATTATTCGAATATCTGGTTTGTAACCGTGAGTATGAATATTAACCGATTAAGACTATTCTGCGGATATTTGAATAAATGAAAATTGTTTGAAATCCAAGCAGAATTTGATTTGTTTGTTTTTTTTTTTTGTGAGTTTCACTTTTTTCAATAAAAATAAGAAAATGAATGAACTATTCGAATAGTCGACAACGAACGGTTAATCTGATAGTCAGAAATGAGCGGTTAATAGAATAGTCTACGACTTACGACTATCCGGATACTGCAAACCGAATATTTTTATTCGAATAATGCCCTATCCGGTTAATACTTTATGCTTTTCCACTTTATACCAAATTTCAAAATAATGACATCCTTAGAAAAAAATATAAATATTTTTAGTAAAAAATATAATATTTTAGTGGAACTTTTCGGACGTTAAAATTTTTTTGAGAACCTAGTCTTTATACCTTCCCATTCCATACAAAATTTTAGTATAAATCTGGTCTAATATGTTAAACATATAGTTACTGTTACTAGACTACTACTATTTCAGATCAATTTAATCTAATAAGTTTTCATGTATGTGGGATTATTCCTACTGTACATGATGTCGTGAGTTCCCTTGAAGCTAATATGAGAGTTCTGGATACTACTACAGAGTAACACAGGTGACTCGTGTAATAAACTAGAAGAAGTGTCATTTAAAAACATCATATTATGAGAATATATTAGGTCTACAACTTTGCTTCCGCCGTTTTTTTTTTTGTAAATTTAAGTTTTTTTTTTGTAAAAACGGTATTTGAGAATAAGTTTGGGATGCAAACAGATCTCTACAAATATTTTGTTGAGTTAATGTTGACACAAATGTCCAAGATCGATATAAAACGATTTAATCGACTAGTGCTTGGCCCTAGAGACATCTATTGGAAAACGGCGGAAGCAAAGTTGTAGACCTAATAATTCGTATCGTATTTATGAAGAGGATCATAATCCTGTCATAATCTAATTTATCTATAAACCCTTATTATGATACGTTTTTACGCCTTATCATATAAGAGGTGCAATATATTGCCTTTGTTATAGAGTATATCACCAGTTTTCCAGAGAGGAGTACAGCCGAATTCCAAATAAAACTGTTTACTCATCATCTTTTTGGAACATATAGTGAAGATCGGTTCTATATTGTTCGGTTTAGAAGAACAATTATTTAATTCTGTTTTTATATTCTCCAGATTTAATATTATTTATTGACATTTCAGAGTGCTTAAATTGCAAATAAAATAATATTTTAGCTCAAATACATATAACACGGTTCCTTAGAAATAATTTAATATTTTGAGGTTAGGTCAGAAAGTCAACTACGAAACAGTAAATAATATTAGACACCACTTTAGAACTCAATATTGTTAACAGTTACCTTTGCGTATAAGTTTAAAATTCAAGTGTCCCTATTATTTTGAACAAATGTGTATTTAGTTTTAAAACATGAGTTGAATACAAAAATACAAACAAATAAAAAAGTTTATGTTCATTTCCATGCAGACACCAGAGTAAATACATATGTATGTATGTATGTGTGTGTATGTGCTTGTATATTTTAAGATAATGCTAATTTTATTTATAAATTGAGCTTTATCAGCCTTATTATGCACACACAAATATGGCTGTATACTGTATTTGCATTTATGTTAGGCTAATTGTAAACCATTTTTATTGATTATGTTTTGATAGCAACTTAGTGAAACTTAATAAACATAGTTATGACTGTATTTAAAACTGAAAAAAAAAATGAATTTCCTGACTTTAACGGCACTCTTTAAGTATTTTTTATTTATAAGGTATACTTTTTTATTTTTTTTTAATAATAAATAAATTTAATTTAATAATAAATATGTGAAAAAATATAATATATAAAAATCTCAAAATTTTTTGATAAAATCAAATTTTTAAATTGTTGCTCTCTTCAAGTACCCTCAAAATTGGTTTCAAATTCCCTTATCATACCATATCTTTTCATAGCAAACTAGCAATCATTTATGGTTACTAAGAAACCTCGAACTATAAATAAGGTACTCATTCATAATAAACAACTGATAACACTTCAACACCGTAGCAATTAAGACAAATTACCAATGTGGCTGCTACGCACATACAAACAAACATACACATATGTATAGAGTGAGGTGTTTGTTATTTACAATACTTTTAAGTATATTATAAGCCTTGAACTTCAACGCACGAGCCTCCACTGAGTAAGTATTGCTTACAAGCCTATCAAGAGCAACGACAAATGTACATAAATTTGTTAATAAACAAAATATTGAAAATAAAAAAACACACGACTTCTAAAAACATATGCTTAAATGTCCCAGAAAGGGGCGTGCGTCACTAATCATGTTACTTATTGTATAAGACCTTAGCATTTACAGCTGCGACGATCAGCATACAAATAATATAGACGAAAAATGAAAAAAAAAATGGTGATGGAGAACAAAACTTGTGCCAAGAAATATATGTATATTTATATGTTTGCCTGTGTATTTTGCATTTAAAACAAGTTGCCGGAATGGCTGTAGTGTATAATTTTCAAGTATCCCAATAAAATACTGGTTACGAAACTACTTTTTTTGGGATTAAATTTGGACTAGTTGTAAAAATTAAAAAATAACTGAATTCAGCTATTAATTAAAAACAATTCAACTAAATTAATTAAAATATATCTGAAAAGGTGGATCAGAGTTATAGTTTTGTAGATACAAGTCTGATAAAGTTGATTTATCAAGAAACACTCAACCGATCTGATGAAATTTTAGACAGGTCTTAAAAAAATTGCCATGATTTTTTTTCTCATAAAAACCGTTGTCAAAAATTAAATTTCAATTTTTTTTCGTCCAATTTCTAATTTAAGGGGCTATACCAGTGTGACATTTTCAAAAATAGATTTTTTTTATTTTTTGGTTATTCAATAGTTTATACTTTCAAAAACATCCTGTGAAAGCGGTAAGATCGTGTCTTGAACATTTTAATGGCAGCGTTCTAAAGAGTGACCGCTCGCTGGTATAAGCAGCTATATAGTTAGTACTTTAAACTAATTTTTCTCGAAACGACATTTCTCAAAATTGCTAACATCATATTTGGAAATTGAGACCGATCGACTTCAAATTTAAACTGAGCATTCTTGAATATGTTTACTATACAATGACCTATGGCTTTTAAATAAAAAAACTTTTTTTTACCTAAAAAAATTAAATTTTTTTTAGAACTACGCCATTTTGTCAATTTGTGATATTTTTCAAAAACTTTAATAACCTTTTTGAATTTTTTTGTTATAGCTACTCATTCGGCCGGAAACATGTCAGCAGTTAGGGAACTTTTTTTTGGCACCTCCGAAGACAGCATATAACACCGTTATATTTCAATATTTTTGTAAAGAAAAAATTTTAAAATGTAGCCGAAAATATACATTATTATGTCCAAAAAACTTTTAAACGATCGATCGAGTACTTTCTCTAAAAAAAAATCACGAAAATCGCCTAATTTTTCATGGGTTACACTGGTATAGCCCCTTAAAGTTTTAACGAAACACGTATTTCGTATTTTTACTTCAGATAATCCTGCAATTTTTTCTCGACAGCTCGCCGGAACTGACGTAACAATGGCAGAGTTTTTAATATGTTTCTTTTAAAAATTTCAGGAATCCCTTATTAAATGTGTATATTTAAGACAATAAAAAATTTAAACTAAATATTTAATTTTTAATATTATTTTTTTTTTTAAAGAATGCCCCTAAAAAACTCAAATGAAAATCATATCAAGTGAATTACACAATATTTATAGAAGTTATAAATAAAAAATTGAGGTTAAGTTTGTTTCAAATTTGAAATAAATCAATCCACTAAAGCACAAACAAGACGATAAAAGTGAGATTACAAAATAATCTCTATAAGAATAGGCGTTTTAAGTACATATTCCCGAAGTTCTCCGTAACTCGAACTCTTGAATTGGCAATAGAAGTCAAAATACATTAAAATTTCCTTCCATAAATCGCACTTTTCGACTAGGACATAAGACAAAATTTAAAATTTTACTATCGAGGCAGAATTTGAAAAGATTATCTCCATATTACATCTATATTTTACAGCTTTTTGAAAATTTGTATATGTACTTTAATGGAAACTCTATAACTCGAAGTTTTTTTGTGGATTATAGTGCTTCGAGTTAGAGAAGTTCAACAATATTAAATATAAAATCTAACGACTAGACAGACGTTGTACAGTATTATTCGAAACCAAACTATTTCTTTAAAAGGAAAACTTAAAAGAAATAGATATGTTAGACTAGACATGTTAGACTAGACATATCTATTTCTTTTAAGTTTTCCTTTTAAAGAAATAGTTTGGTTTCGAATAATACTAGATAAAAATCGACTAGTACCGATAAATTTCTCTGACACTTCAATTTTCTGTGTGGTTAAACGTCAATAAAACCGCGAATAAAGCGTGTGTAGTGTGAATTTTTTTTTTTAGCATTTTTGTCTCTCCCGATTTCATTGTTGTTCTTAATAATACACTCGTGACTAACTTATGTAATAGATTTAGCAAAATTTTTAATTATGTGCGCTAAAAAATATACAAATGTACATATGTACATAAAACTACAGTGAAACATTTTTCTTAAAATTTTTGTTTGTATGACGCTCATCTAATAATTAATACAACAAAAATATTGGTAAGTTGCATGATCTACCCTACCATCTACTCGCTTGGATACAGGAAAAAATCATATTTTTTTTTAACCAAGTACTATGAGTACTATGGGAGAGAATGTGTTAAGTATATGACTTTGGAAAATATGTGTACAGTTTCATCGTCAACTATACACTGCTCCTAAATGTAGGCAACATTTTTTTAATTTTTAACTGATACGTAAAATTAAAGAAAGATTTGAGATAAAATTTTGGGCATGTTTTATACCACTACAGCAACTACAGTTTATCAGAGTAAAGTAGTAAGTACATAAGCAAAATAATATTTTTTTTATCAGGGAGCGCCCAATATTGCTAATTACTCAGATGACTTCATTTAAAGAATAAAACTTTGAGTTAAAGTAATCAATTCTAAATGCTGTGGTTGAATTCATACTACATCTGAGTAATGTTTTAAAATACTTTAACGAGAAAATAAAATAAAGCAAATCTTTTCTCAGCAAACATATTTCGCTGAAGACCACAATCAGTTCTGAATAAAAGTACGTGGCTTTAATTATGTGGAAGTGATCTCAAATAAGAAAAATTAAACAACATTTTGAAGCCTCAATTGTTACTAAGTTGCTAAGCTAGAATTTTAAGTTCAAAACCTGTTATCGCCTTAAAAATTTTGGGTTTCACAGACAGAAAACAATAAAATTTACATATTCTACTCACCAAAATAGGCATTTTCCGCCGCTGCAGCCACAGTTGTCAACTGATTTTGTTTTCCACACGACATTTTACCGCTTGCACTTAAGCTATTGAACTTTCTGGTTGATACCGCTGTGGTCAACCGGTTAGACGTGTTTTCTGCATCATTTTTACGTAGAGATTTGATAAGTACAGTTGATGAACAACGCCACTGTGCATTGTTGAGCGTGCGTGTTGGAAGGCTCAACAAAGTCAAAGATGTCATTTTGTTGTTGTACACAAGATCTGATCAGACAAACTATTTCTATGCTATTTCTTATCAAAAGTAAGCACTTTGTTTTGCTGAGCGACTAATCAGCTGTGCGAGTGATTATGCGAGGCGCTTTTGTTGTTTTTGTCTTTAGTTAGGACGTAGTACCAGTGTTGAATGATGACGTACAGCAGGTAGAGAGTGTGTGTAAAAGAGAGAGAGAGAAAGAGAGGGAGAGATGGTAAATTAAATTAAATAAGAATTTAATGATGATTAATTTTTTTTTCTTTAAAAACGCTGAGCAGACTTTTATGCGTTTATATACTATTTTACTATACTATTTATAAATTATTAGAAATTTGAAAATAAACACATCTACACTATATAGCAATGAAAATATAAACATTTTTCATTTTCACAAAATTGTTGCTTTCACTTTCCACCGTTTTTACTTTCTGTTTTAGCTAAGTTCTTAGCAGAAACTCTTTAATATTTAGTTCAAGTACTATTTGTTGCACTTTAAAACTCACTTTGTTAATAATAATAATAAGAATGCCTTCAATTTACACTAGCATGCAAATATTCGTAACGTTGTCAGCCAGTCAGCCCGTCCGCCAGTAAAAAAATACTCGTACCACACTCTACCCGGTATAGTGCCCGCGTCCAGCTCTCGTTGCCCACTGATGTCTGCCGTGTCTAATGCTAATGATTATACAAGTAACATGCACATATGTATTTTGTATGACCGCACAGCCAACTATGTAACCTTCGCTGAGAACGTTGGCATCGGCGGAACACACGAAAATTCATATGTGCTCATTGCCTGCAGTCTCTTTCTTGAAGAATTGTTGCTCGTTTAAGCGATTACGAATTTACTATTTGTTTACTTTTACTTTAAATATTTGTTACAATTTTTATTTGTAGTGCCAGCCAGTGGAAAATTATCGAGAAAGAACTCGCGAGAATTCGCAGTCTCTGGCTGCAGCTATTGTGAGCCAATGCGCTGTGCGTTGGAAGAGCGAAGCAATTTTAAAATGCATTTTTTAAATTATCTATGTACTGACTGTGGGTAGTACATATGAGTATATAAATATGTATATAAGTGTTTATATGGAATTTAATCAATACTTCGTATTTTTAGTTTGCAAGTATGTATTGCGGTTTGGGGACTCATGTGGACCGCATAAACGTTTAAAAACATAAAATACGTAGGTTTTCAGATTTCAAAAATTTGGAAAAGTCTAGAAAATTATTAAAAATTATTTTATAAAGTTTACAAAAATTAAAAATTGGACTGATTTCTGAATTGTCTTGCTGCGAACGTCATTTAAGAGAAATGTGAATATGAAAATATGATAAGTAGTATTATTTATAGTAATCAGTTTGTATATATAAATAATTGTGTTAAAATAACAATCAAATCCATTCATCGCTGTTTTAGAAAGACTTTGACGCGCTAGCGCTAGTTAAAGTAAAATCGTTGTTTCTAGTTCTCGCACTAAAAACACTCTTCAAAGAGAGAATTTATATTTTTTAAAGTTTCGAAATTTGTATATATAATAGATATACAGTTGAGCTTCCCAAACTCGAAAAAAAAACTTCGAGTTAGAGAGACTTCCGAGTTACGGAAGGTAATTTGTATGAAGTATGACTTCTATTGGCAATTTAAGAGTTCGAGTTTTGGAGAACTTCGAGTTATGGAAGTTCAACTGTATTTTAATGAAAAATCCATTCATAAAGATAAATTGATAATCTTAATTATAATCCGAACACTTTCTATAAGACTTGTAGATTCATGGTAATCTTACAATGTAACGAATAAATTTAACGTAAGTGATATGGATACCTCATATATTGTAGAACTAGTTGTATACAACTTTCCAGTTACTGATGGAGTAGTGTACATATACTTCTTATAAGAAATAAGATTTGAGATCTCAAAAAAAGTGTTTTTTTAATGTTTGGTTTTAAGGGGTTAGGATTTTCAAAATATCGGTTTGCGTTTTCTTAATATATATATAACTGAGTATACACACACACGATTTCAAGTCAAGAATATTTTCGAAGTTATAGACACATTAGTGAAGGCGCGCCGACTAGGTACATGTAAAGTGCTTTCAAAACTTTTCGATTTTCTCGAAACGGTGTCTCCAAAGTGGGTGAGCAAGATTTCTCAGAAACGGCAGAACCGATCGGTCTGAAATTTTTACACAAGCTTCTTAGCTATATTTTTAGCAATTAATCGAAGGATTTCCCCATCCGATGAAAAAAAATTTTGGTCGAAAATCGAACTTTTTGCCTTGAGTAGCCGACATTTTGTCCAAAAATTTCGTTTGCTAATTCCTTCGATCAATCACTAGATTATTTATTATATTAATGAAATTTATTTGGTTTTTGCATTTTAGATGATCCAGTCCAGAGATATCGTGCTCACCGCAAGAGGCCTTTTTTTGCGGACCTCTGCAAAATTGGCAATATCAACGTTCCCGATTTTTTATTATTGGCAATAAAAAATATGTGAATATAGTTTAAGGTTGTCATAATAATGTTTCAAATCAATAAACCAAATAGTTTGCTTAGAAAAAATTCTTGAAAAATGCCTTTTTTTCGACCTCCTAACTGTATATAACTCCTTAATAAGAGTTTTTGTTATTCCCACCCTACTTAAAAACCCAATCTCAGCGGATATGGCGGTTACCACCAATTTTATTTTCCAAGAAAACAAGTTTTTGCTGACATAATAACGGGAAAATCCAAGTTGATACGCATTCTCAGACCACAACCTTATTTCTGAAGGTTTCAGAACGAAAAAAGTAAAATGTTTCATGACCTCAGCTGAGTTTTAGATCAAAAAAACCTCTTAAAAAAATTCTAAAAATTCCGTTCGTTTGCGGTTTGTGATGTTCGTGTGGGTTCGGCATGAAAGGGGAAGTATTAATAATATTGAAATTTTTTAAAGTTCGAACAAAAATGTTAAATTTTTAAATTTTTATTATTTTATAAAAAAAAATTATATTAATTTAAAAAATATTAAAAACAAAATTTAATTACAAAAATAATAAAAGAATTTTATAAAAACAAATTTATTTTTCGAGCAAAAATGTTTTAATTTTTTATTTTAATTTAAAACAACTACTACTATTAATTAAATAAAAAACATTTAATTTAAAAACAATAAATAATTTTCCTTAAACTTTAACAATTTTCTTTAACAATAATTTTAAAAAACTTTTTTCATATACCTACATGAAATTTTTTAAAGTTCGTACACAATTTTTCTGTTTTTATTATTTTATAAAAAAACAATGTTAATTTAAAAAAATATTTAATTACAAAAAAAAAAGAATTTTATAAAAATAAATTTATTTTTCGACCAAAAATGTTTTAATTTAAAAAAACTACTACTATTAAATGAAAAAAAAAAAACATTTAATTGAAAAAAAAATAAAAGAAAACATTTAAAAGCAAAAAAATAAATAATTTTCCTTAAACTTCAACAATTCTCATTAACAAAAATTTAAAAAACTCTTCTCACAAAACTACAGCGCTCACATTCCTAATCAACCAATTTATTCGCCACCACTGTACAGCTTTGGGCGCACATGCTTGCTAAAACCACTTTGCGATAACGAACAACCCAGACGTCATATGCTCAGCAGTCAAACTGCTCTCATTTTGCGGCGAATTTCTCACAAGACAAAAACATATTTATGTTCAATACAAAATAATAGAAAAAATTCTGAAACCGCAAAAAACATAATGCGACGCGTTACTCTGATTTGCTTTCCGCTCAAATAAGTTTGCTAGCAAATTTTTAATTACAACCGCGTCAATCCGCAATTGACTGCGAAACGAATCGAAAGAGCTGCTCGACGCGGAATCGCAAAAATTAAGTAAATTATAAACTGAAAAACGCGTATTAGCGAGTCTGAGTTGTTGTTCTTTACGTTTACGGTACACCTTCGTGGGTTTTGTGTGTGTGCAAGTGGGCGATAGAGGAACGCCAACTAGCGAATATTGACACTGACATTTAAGTGCAATTAAGGAGATACGACAATTGCTTAATAATAATTGTTTGAATTGTGCTATAATTAAAAGTAAATGTTTGGAAGGTGTAATTTCGCTTTATACAATAGATATTTCATTGTTTATAACACATTCTATAAACGACAGTTGAGCGCCAGAGCACTACTGCCTGCAGCATCAGTCAAGCGACAACAACAACCACACAAACTACTAATTTTGCGTAAGTATTTGGACTTTATTTGTGTATAACCTGCTTGAAAACCCTTTTAGGGCACTGTAGTGCATTTACATGCACTGCCTATTATCTAACCTCCTCACTAATAAAAATGCAATAATGCGCCTGCTACCACCCGACCCCACTCACTTGAACTGGTTTTTTGTGCCCATAAATACATAACTATTTAGTTGCAAAAGTAGACTAATGGGGGCGCTTCCGTCTTACCTTCCGCCTCTCTGCCGTTACATTTGTTCTTATGCAATGGAATTGACATTTTGCAACATTTGCCAACTAACAGCTGTAAGCAAAAAGCCCCATAAACCACAAACAAACGCGAAAAAGCTTGTTATTGGTTGCCGCAAAAGCGAGTTAAGTAGAAAAATAAATAATATGCATTTTTGTTTTGGCGCTTTATTCGCGTTTTCGCCTTATGCGTAAACTTGTTCCTCATTTGTGTATCATTGTTTTGAATAACAAATTCTGTGTGTGCATTCACAATAGAGTGGCGAATGGAGGCAGTTAAGCAATGTTGCCAGATGTTCAGTTCTAAAAAATCACCAAAATTTCACACTAAAATCCCTTATTATAATTAAATAACTGTTTGTATTCAACTAAACATGTAATTCATTGTATAATCCGTTTAAAAATAATAATCCACTTTAAATTAATCCACAACATTAACCTTTTACAAATTACAGATTTTTATACTCTCGCAACCTGTTGCACAGAGTATCATAGTTTTGTTCACATAACGGTTGTTTGTAACACCCAAAACTAAACGAGTTAGATATAGGGTTATATATACCAAAGTGATCAGGGTGAAGAGTGGAGTTCAAATCCGAATGTCTGTCTGTCCGTCCGTCCGTCCGTACGTCTGTGCAAGCTGTAACTTGAGTAAAAATTGAGATATCTTGATGAAACTTGGCACACTTATTTCTTGGCACCATAGGAAGGTTGCTTTCAAAAATGAGCAAAATCGGACCACTGCCACGCCCACAAAATGGCGAAAACCGAAAACACATAAAGTGCCATAACTAAGCCATAAATTAAGCTATGGAAATAAAATTTGGTATGAAGGATCGCACTATGAAGGGGCATATGTGGATGTAATTTTTTTGGGGAAGTGGGCGTGGCCCCGCCCCCTACTAAGTTTTTTGTACATATCTTGCAAACTAATAAGGCTATATAAACCAAACTTTCTGCAGTCGTTTTTTTTAGCCACTTCCCAATACAGTCCAAAAATGAAAAAAAACGGATAATAACCACGCCCACCTCCAATACAAAGGTTAGGTTGAAAATTACTAAAAGTGGGTTAACTCACTAACGAAAAACGTCAGAAACACTAAATTTCACATAAGAAATGGCAGATAAAAGCTGCACTCAGATTTTTTTACAAAATGGAAAATGGGCGTGGCGTCGCCCACTTATGGGTCAAAAACCATATCTCAGGAACTACTCGACCGATTTCAATGAAACTTGGTTTGTAATAGTTTCCTTACCTCCCAATGATATGTTGTGAAAATTGGCCAAATCGCTTCACAACCACGCCTACTTCCTATATACCAGAACTTAGAAGATGATCTGAATCGTTTACTTTAGAATATATAAAGTAAGCACTAGTGAAGATATCGGTGCAAAACTTTGCACAAATACTGTATTTATAGTGTGGCAGCCCATTTCTAAAAATCGCCGAAATCGGACCTAGGTTTTCAAGGCCCCATATATTGAACATGAGGACCTCGGTGCTTCTAACCTAATATTAGGGTTTCCAACTTTCAATGGACTTAATACAATATATATGACGAATATGTAGGTCAAATTGTGTATTATATAATATTAATTAAGTTAAATAAATAAATTGCGAGAGTATAAAATGTTCGGTTACACCCGAACTTAGCCCTTCCTTACTTGTTTTATTTACTTTTTTGTTTTTTTTTTTAAGAACTAATTCATATGCTTGAAAAATCATGCTGGCAACTCTAATGTTCAGTTTGTCACAAAGAAATGCAAGTTCATCGATTAATTCTCCAATTATAATTTTTATAAAAAAATAGCAATAAATATTTATTTTATTTGTTCAACAATATTACAGTTATAAAAAATAGAAATTTCTTTTATATAAATATTAACTAGGAATATAAAACATAAACTATTGTGAATTGCTACAAGAATACAATCCACATAGCTGTGAGCATACAAGAGAGCACCCACTGTCTACTGACTAATCATCGGGACTGTTTGTGCAGCACCTTATTATGTTAGTTAGTGAGCGGAACAAGTTAAGCGACACTTGTTGAATTGAATGGATTGCCAGAACCGCCGCGGTAGATGCCAGAACATTTCGAGTCTTCCGCAAATTTTATTTTATTTTACTTTAAAAGCGTGATGAACAAGTTAATTTGCAAGTGAAGAAAAATACAGTGTTGAGCAAAAAATAAAACAAAATAAAATTAGATAAATGCAATAATTGAAAAAAAAACGAGAAGTTTCAGGTGATAAATTTAAGTGAATACCGGTTGTTTTGGTTTGGTTGCTGGCTGCTTGCTTATGAGTCTTTAAAACACCTATCAACTAGCGCGTCTTTAACGGTAACTTAGATCATCAGCCAAGAATACAAAGTTTGGTCACATCAAATACGATTGAATGCGCATCGATGTGTCGTGTGCGTGTTTGTAAACAACAAACAAATCAAACTCAATCAATTGACATCTTCGCATTGAACTTATGTCTGTCTGTATGTATGTATGCGTTTGAATAAACTATTTCAGAAAGCAAAAGCGGTAAACGCAAAAAACAAAACATGAATGACCATAATATTTATTGCTAGCATTTACCGTATAAGTAGCTAACTGCTCGCGTTTCTAAAAATCAAATAAGATTTGCGAACAACGGAAAAATTTACTATAGTCTGTTGAAGAATACTGTTAAATACATTACAATGATGATTAATTGAGTGTGCATATAGTTATACACTTATTTTTTAATCTTATCTGCTATTGTTGGGGGAAAATAGTTTCAATTGTGCAGAGAAGTAGTAAATTTTATTTACGCATCTAGGCCTTGGCAATTAGTGTAAGTATGTATAAGATATATAGATTAGAATGAGGAGAGGAGCACATTATTTCAAATCAAACATAGCAAAATTAATGAAATAGCCTATATTTGGAATGTGGGGAGGGTCTAAAATGTGTATTTTTAAGAGGTTTAGAACTTTCTGTAATAAAAAACAGAAAAATTACTAAAATAGCGAATCTTTTGGGTTTATGAGTTCATAATTTCCTGAAATTTGATGTTTTAATAGAATTTTTGAACTTAAATGTCAATCACATATGTTTAGTTTGACAGCTGTCATTCTAGGAAATTGTTGACCCTTAAAAACCACCTATATTTGAAAAAAAAAACTACTGAGATTATTTTTGTTTTTCTAAATAAAATAAGTTTTTTTTTAGATAAAATAATCAAGATATTAGGTTGGCAAATATCCTTCCTTTCGCTTTTTTGCTCTCTTTATTCAATGCTTTATAAAAAGTGTTATAGGTATCGGATTTAGTTCAAATATGCGCCGTTTCGTTCGATAATCTGTTTCCATCTAGACGGCAACTTCATAATACCCCCTCGTAGAAGCCCCCCTCCTTATTTATGAAGAACTCGGACAGCCACTTGTCACAAGCCTCTTTTGAGTCCAACTTTACACCACCAAGAGCGTTCGCCATGGACAGGAACAGGTGCTAATCACTTGGCGCTATATCCGGGCTATAGGTGGATGCCATAAAATCTCCCATCCGAGCTCCCGTAGCTTTTGACGAGTCATCAACAAAGTGTGTGGTCTGGCGTTGTCCTGGTGGAACACTACACTCTTCCTGTTGGCCAATTCTGGATGCTTCTGGTCGATTGCCTGCTTCGGGGCTCCAGTTGTTCGCAGTAGATGGTAGAATTAACCGTCTGGCCATATGGGAGCAGCTCATAGTGGATGATTCCCTTCCAATCCCACCAAACACACAGCAAAACCTTCCTGACCGTCAATCCCGGCTTGGCCACTATTTGGGACGATTCACCGGCCTTCGACCACGACTGTTTTCTCTTGATATCGTCGTAAGTGATCCATTTTTCGTCGCCAGTCACCATCCGCTCCAAAAATGGGTCAAGTTCGTTCCGTTTCAGCTGCATATCGCAAGCGTTGAGTCGGCCCAGATGGCTTTTTTGCGTCAAATCTTGCGGCACCCAAACATCAAGCTTTTTTTGAATATCCAGCCTTTTTCAAATGGTTTGGTGACTAACTCCCATCTCCGAGTCACGAAATGTCACATGCCGGTCTAACTCGATGTTTTCCATGATTTGATCGGTATTCGTCGTCACAGGTCTTCCGCCGACTGGCTTATCCATGGTGTCGTTTTCATCCGCTCTGAGTCCTCGAAACCATTCCTCCGCAGTTCGAAGTGATAGAGTACCATTCCCCAAAACACCATTAATCTCACGGAACGTTTCTCTAGCGGATTTGCCTTTAACGAAGGAAAACTAAAAACAGCGCGAATTTCGTAGTATTGCCAGATACGAGCTCTGTAGCGCTTTCTACATACATACATAGCCGGGAAATTCAAAAGACAAAAAGGCGGAAGGGAGATATTTTAAACTCAAAAAATTTTTTCTTTCTCAGTGTATTTGGAGTTTTCTTTCTTACGGGAGTAGTTAATATTTGGAGTTACTTCTTTAGTGAATTTAGTAATGTTTATGGTACTTAATTAAAAATACTATTATTAAAGTAATGACCGTAATAATACTAATAAGATTTGCTAGACTCTATTTACTTGTAGTTCTAAATGTGGGAAGCATTTAAGTAATTACAATCATAGTTTTTAATGTGCCCTATATTTTTTTAACTTCTTTCGAACAGCGAATACAGCTTTATGAGCAGATTTTGAAATCTGCAGAATACAAGCGAAGTCGTTTGAAAATGATAGTCATGTAAAAAGAAAGTTATAAACAAAACAATGAATTTTCCATTATTCAACCGTTAAATTATATCAAAAATAGCAGCCTTTAATTTAGTTTGAAACTCTTTTTTAACATAACAAAATATAAAATACTCTAAATTTTATTATTGGCAACACCAAAAAGACAAATAATTAAATGTTGCCTACATTGCGGCGCTAAGAAATAAACGTCGAGCCCGTTAAAAGCAAGCGAATGGTCAAAACAAAAGACTTAAGCGACGAACTAGATCCTTTAACTTTTATTTCTGGCAATTAAATACCGTATAGTACATAAAATAAATATATATTTTTTATTTTTAAAGCAAAATGGTTAAGTTTAATGTAAGAAGTACTGAAGTTCTAAAAATATTGACTTTAGCATTATTAGTCGGTGGAAAATGCATAATAAATACTTAATCCTCGAAGTCTAAAAAGATTTTCAAAAAAATGTAAGCCTTTCGAAAACGACTAATAACATTCAGAAATCTCGAAAAACTTAAAAAAAGCGTCTGTTAAATATTTATATATAAACATACCCACACAGACCTAAAAATATAATTTAAAGCAATTTTTTCCATCCATCTATCTATTTCTTAATATTTATTTTTAACTGTAGTTGAAAAATCACTTAACAAAAATGAATATTTGCTATTAATTACCTTTCACACCACATGATAACTCACTAGGATAGCATTGCAATGCACAAAAATGTAGGTTTACACAATCAATTAACTCTTAGAACCCATACACACTAGAAACACACACACAATCATGCAGCACAAATCAATACAACCGTTAAATACTCAACGAATATACAATTCAAAGTGATTAATATGCTCGAAAAGTAATTACCGCCATTCACAAAAGTTGTTATGTATATATATCTATGAGCGCTTGTGTATATTCTTTCGCTCCAATGTTTTTCTTTCCCGACATTGACTGCATATTTTCTCAAGCGTTTTCAAGCAACGAAGATGATCAACAACACAAATGAAAAGCTTCAAGCGCAATTATAGAGATTGTAGAATTGAAGAGGCCTCCAAAAAAACACAAAAATAAAAATAAAAAATAAAAAAAAAAACAAAAGAAGGGCGCACTCGCAACCAGCTGTAAATATATGTATGTATGTTACTTCCTCTCACTTCCGCACCGCCATTGGCAACGATGATGGTGGCGCCCAAGTTGGACGACCAGCCGGCCGGCTTCGTCATCCAACGCAATGAGCCAATGATTGTATATACCAACATTTATATGTATATTTGCGCTGATGAGTGTCTCGAGTGTGTATTCTAGTCATGCATACGGTGCGATGGTCGTTTCTCGTTGGTAAAAGTATATTTTGTATATATGTATGTCACTATATCTG
Source organism: Zeugodacus tau (assembly GCA_031772095.1). Lineage (NCBI taxonomy): Eukaryota > Metazoa > Arthropoda > Insecta > Diptera > Tephritidae > Zeugodacus > Zeugodacus tau. Next base: position 60,348,274 of record CM062653.1, on the reverse strand, counting down.
TATGTCAGTATGTTTGTATCTGTTTGTTGCTGGTATTTATTTACTTTGTCATTTCCATTGGTATTTCGTTGTTGTCAGTACTAAATCAACTAGCACGGTAGTAACAACAGCACCGAAAATAACAGATAACGCAAGCGTAGCAGCCGGAAAGGCACCAATTAACCAACCAAACCAAATAGTAATCAACTGTTCAACCAACCAAATATTTAATAATAATAACAATAAAACAATTAAAGTGTCACTGTGTTGTTGTTTTAATGAAAAAAATTGCTACAACATTTTCAGTGTGTACGGAGCGAAGCGTTCGCAAGACTACAAATAATTATAATTAAAAAAAGAATAAAAATATATATAAAAAAATTAAAAAAAAAATAACAAACAATAAAATTAATAATTTAAAAAAGAGTTAAAACCAAGCTCTGTGGCGTTCACTGGACACGTAAGTAGAAAATTATAAACGTATAATTATTATTTGCTGAAAAATATATGAGTTATATATTATACCTAAGCAGTGACTAAAAAGAATATTTGAGGTTATAATTATTTGGAAAAGTGTACAGTTAATGAAAAAAAATTCGATTGAAAGCCCTTGAAATATTATACATAGAACGAAGTTAGTATTTAACTAAATTCCATTGTCGGATAATAAGAAATCAATCAAAAAATTTATTCGAAAATGGCGATTCAAAATAATATGGTCCTCAAGATCAGTTTTGGCCTTTACCTTCGAAATTTTATAGATGTTAAAACCAGATCAGTTTACACTGAATAGCACTAGTACTAGATACGTATCTGGGACATTGCGGAGTAAATATTTAAGGGGTTAGGTGGGTAATTTGGAAATTTTTGTTTAAAAATATACCATCATATATTTCAATTAAACAATTCAGTTTAACAAAGAAACATACTTTAACAATATTTTGTGAAATTTTTATTAACAAATTCTGAAAACTCAGCCGTTCGGACCTCATCTCCCGTGTCAAAAAAAAGGTCTTGCCGTGGACATCATAACTCATTAAACCAAAAATCAATAAACCAAAAATATTTCGATAGCAAATGAATAAATGCAGTTAATGAACGAAGAAAAAAGGAAAATATTGAAATTTGAACTTTGAACAGAATTTTAACCAAAAAATCAATTTTGGTCAATTTTTGGATCGAAAAAAAAATTGTTGTAATAAAGATACAAAAAAATCCATGAACTAGATAAAGTTATTAAAAATATGTGTGCAAGATTTGAACAAACTAGCTTCATAACTTTTCGAGAAATCGTGCCCAACGACTTTAAAAAATGAGTTTTAAGATAAACCCGTTTAAAGTTTTAATTCATACCGACGTGATCTGATGGGCGATGATTGATTTGATATTTTGGGATAATATTTAGAACATATTACACTATTTAAGGGGTTAGGGGTAGTCAGGATTTTCAAAATTCTTTTTGTTTTTGCATTTTCGTTAAACTTAATCTTAATTATCTTAAATATATCTTCTGAAGTTTGATTCGATAATTACTTTTCGACAAATAACAAAGAGCGCTCGGGCACTCCAAAACGCTCGAGGAAAACTTTAAATGCGTTTTTCTTAAAACTATGTATTTTGAACTGGTGACAACTGTAACTCGAAAACCGCTGAGTAGATTTTAATAAAATTTATAAAGATTTTAGAATACATAATAATCCTGGGCCTAATCGAAGCTTTTTTTTTGGTGTTCAAAAATTTCGATTTTTTAAGACCAATTGACTGTTGATTTTTTCTGGAAAATCTAAAAAAAAATTCCTGATTTCAGCCATTTTGTTAATTTTTGAAAAAAAACTCGTTTAGGACGATCATTATCTAAATCTAAATCTATCTTTTCTTATCCGATTGATTTTAGACGAATCTGCAAAGACTTATGATTGTCACCGCAAGGTCCTTTTTTTGAAACACAAACAGCTATAACTTTGGAATTTTTTCGTATCACTGACTACCCCTAACCCCTTAATAAGACCAAAAATTTGTTTTAAAATTTTTAAAAACCACTTAAGTCGACTTAAAATAACAGAGACAATTTAAGTTAATCCGTCATTTAGCCACAGATAGGAAGATATTATAATTATAATTTTGAGAACAATCCCTAACCTTCGGAGCCCCTTAATTATAATCATGAGCTGATACTTCTTAATAATATATTCTTTTTATGAGCATAGTTGGGTAATAGGCAATTATAGGCAACCTGTTCGGTTACCCAATCGCAAAAAAAATGAATAAATAAGATAGTCCGTTCGTTATTTGAGACCATTCCATATATGTAATGCTATACATTTTATGGCCAACGATCTTGTAGGTTTTGCAGAATTGCAGAATAGAAACCCCCAACCAATTTTATGGAATCGTAGTTCTTGACAGCATACTAATCTAGTTAATGTTAGACAAGGCCTTATCAGTTCAGTTTTGATTCAAATGACTTGAAATAATAATGTTAATGAAGTTTAGCGGGAATTATAACGGTCCAATATAATAGTCTAACTTTTCATTTTAAAGTAAAAGCTTCAGCTTCCGCATTTTTTATACATTTTTTTCCAAACCACTATCAATTATCGTCTTCTAAGTCACTGTCTAGTTAAATACAATTTGATATATTTTTCTTTTCACACGAACTTTCCAAAGTATTTACGCATATTCTTTCACTGATTCACTTAATTGCGATAATTTTGTTTGCTTTTTCTTCCACATTTAACGATATGATTTATGCCGGCGGCAACCCATTGTTGCTTCATTCATACATTTCGAATTTTTTCGCAACTTTATTATGGCAGCGCGTAAAAAATAATAATTACCAATCAATAATCAACGACAGTCGCCAAAAATATAAAAATACAATAATACGACAATACCAATTGTGATAAAGCGAATAAAAAGTTGAAAAACAACAAACAACAAGCAATCAAAATGCATCAATTCAAATTAACCGAAATGAAAACGAATCTGCTGTACGCGCCCGAGTCGTATGCGCTGGCGCATGCCGTCTCCGCCGACCTGAACACGATGAAGGGCACGCTCGCCTGGCAGTTTGCCGTGATTTTCGGCAATTTTGAAGAGCTCAGCAAGCAGCCGATAACGGTGGGCAATGTCGCCGTCATGGAGCACCAGTCGCGTTTCATTTACTTTCTGGTGACGAAGGAAAACGTCTACGAGACCACAACGTACAACACTTTGCATGCAGCCTTGATTTGTATGCGCGAACACATGGTATGGTTTGTAATTTCGAAGACATATTTCTAATTTTGATTTACTAACAAAAACAAAAATTAAATATTTGTGGTAAAACGATAAGGGGGAGCTTAGCGGTTTGGATGGTAAATATAATAATGGTATTGCAAGGTTAGCAAGTGGAAAGAAAATACGATTTTTTATATTTTGTGAATTTTATCAGCAGATTTAAGGAAAAAACCCGTTATTTTTATAAATCTTCAAATCTTGTTTTAGTATCTTCTCTACAGTCTATATATAAGGCTATATTATCTCCCTTCCGCTTTTTTGCTCTTTAATCAATGCTTTATAAAAAGTGTTATAGTGATCGGATTTAGTCAAATATGCGCCGTTTCGTTCGATAATCTGTTTCCATCTAGACGGCAACTTCATAATACGCCCTCGTAGAAGCCCCCCTCCTTATTTGCGAAGAACTCGGACAGGCACTTTTCAGAAGCCTCTTTTGAGTTCAACTTTACATCACCAAGGGCGTTCGCCATGGACAGGAACAGGTGGTAATCACTTGGGCTATATAGTGGATGCGATAAAACCTCCCATCCGAGCTCCCGTAGCTTCTGACGAGTCATCAACGAAGTGTGCGGTCTGGCGTTGTCCTGGTAGAACACTACAACCTTCCTGTTGGCCAATTCTGGTCGTTCGTCTGCTTCAGAGGGTCCAGTTGTTCACAGTAGAAGGTAGAATTAAGCGTCCGGCCATATGGGAACTGCTCGTAGTGGATGAGTCCCTTCCAATCCCACCAAACACACGGAAAAAACTTCCTGGCCGTCAATCCCGGCTTGGCCACTGTTGGGAACGATTCACCGGCCTTCGAACACGACCGTTTTCGCTTGATATTGTTGTATGTGATTCAGTCTGCGTCGCTTGTCTTCATCCGCTTCAAAAATGCATCATATCGCAGGCGTTGATTCGCTCCAGAAGGATTTTTTGCGTCAAATCATATAGCACCCAAACATCAAGCTTTTTTGTGTATCCAGCCTTCTGCAGATGGTTTAAAATGGTTTTGGTGACTAACTCCCATCTCTTGGGCGATGTCACGAGATGCCACATGCCGGTCTAACTCGATTTTTTCCATGATTTGATCGGTATTCGTAGTCACAGGTCTTCCGCCGGCTGGCTTATGCATGGTGTCGTTTTCATCCGCTCTGAATCGTCGAAACCATTTTTCCGCAGTTCGAAGTGATAGAGTACCATCCCCCAAAATACCATTAATCTCACGGAACGTTTCGCTAGCCGATTTGCCTTTAACGAAGGAAAACTTAAAAATAGCGCGAATTTCGGCGTTAATGAACTCCATGTTTACATGTCTATAACTGTTGAACGCCATATCCAAACTAATCATGCATAGCGTCGTTTTGTAGGTTATGTCAAGACGTTTTAAAGATGTTTAGTATTGCCGGATACGAGCTCTGTAGCGTTTTATACATAGCCGCGAAATTCAAAAGGCCAAAAGGCGGAAGGGAGATATTTACCAACCTAATATTTCAAAACGTCTTTGAGGTTATGTTTTTTACGAAGTAGAAGAGGTTCGGATGAGGATTTCTGATTGTTAAAGGGCTTGAAAAGAGGTGTACTTTTAGAAATATAATAGTTTAAGGTATTTTTAAAACTTAAAAAACAAAAACAATAATATTTATAAACGATAAGTGATTATTCCAGAGTTATGTATAGTCCATCTAATTGAAATCACTACTAGAAATCACAATACCATAAATAAATTACGATAAAGATTGGTGAAAACTTTTTAAATCGCTTGAAGAAATCTGAGAGAGTGACTGTTCTTGTAGTTTCGATTTAATATTCTGAAGTCCTTCAACTTCAAAGATCTCCAAATTCAGAATCCGTAAAATTTTCTAGAAATAGACATTTTATTAAAAAACATATACCCCATAGAAAAGATTTTTGACATAGCTTAATAGAGGCATGTACCCCATAGAATAGTTTCTTGACAGAGCTGAAGATGTCCAAAACGAAACACAGACTACCCCCTTAGAAATTCTGTATGTATATAAAGACCTTGAAGTTGTCGTGAAAGTCATTAGAACTCTGCTTGATTATGTTAGAACATTGAGAGTTCATTTCTAATTGAGCTTAAAATGTCATGAAAAGTTCTACATATAGTCTTGAGCGTTGTTGTGGAGTTGCCAATTCTTGGGAGGATATAAATCCAGTTTCAAACCGGTATACCCGAATCTTTGGGAATGCGGCTGTCAAGGAACTGCCTTTTATTTAGTATTTTGTCGCCGTTATAGTTTCGATTGAGTTCCCCTACCAATATTTACCGGTTTTTATATAAAATTGTAGTTTTTTCAGACTCAGAAGAATATTTGAATTATTTAAAGACAAGATTTAAAGCATTTAAGTTTTCCAAAATCAATTTTATAGTATTTGGAACCTTTCGGTATAGAATGAGTACCATAAAGATACCTAAACCGACCACAAAAGCAGTAATTTTCAATATCAGTATGATATTCTAGAAATATATGCTCACTACAACCACGAGTATTTGAAAGTAAGAGTGTAAATAATACCACAACCCCCAACAGTGCATGTTGTGACTTACTGTTAAGTAGCTTAGGCTTTAAAATACAAATAATGTATACACACTAACACCCTATTTCAACCGCAATGCAAAGTAATTCTTGAAATGACGCATACATATCAAATTACATTAAAAATTCTTTGAACTTGAACCACCGATTTCTACCCAAAGCGCATACATGAAATCACAAAAATCGCCATGCCGCGCATTTGCTGTGGCACAGACGGCTTAGACTGGCAGCGTGTCAAGCAGTTAATACGCACCGTGTTCGCCAGAGAGACCAATGTGGAGATACTGGTTTGCAGCTACAATCAAACGGTGGTAAGTTGCAACTGCTTCCTACAAGGAAATTGGATATTTAACAAATATTTCATATTTATTTATTTATTTATTTATTAAATATAAAAAGACAATACCACCGAAGTGTCAAATTGTCGAGGTGAAGGGCAACATATTCAGCGCACCGCAGGACTACTCATTGGTGCATTCGACAAGCGCCGACTTTGCCATGTCCAGCGGCATTGGCTTGCACTTCAAGTGCAAATTTGGACAAATCAGTGAATTACAAAAACAAAATAAACATGTTGGCAATGTAGCAGTGTTGAAAGATAACAATCGTTTCATTTACAATTTAATAACAAAGGAGCGTAGTCATGAGAAGTGCACCTATCCGGCGCTTTACTATGCGCTGATGGCAATGCGTGAGCATGTGGTAAAGTTTAACAACAACAAAAAGAAAATTAAATTAATTTTTGCTAAATATTACTAAACTACTTTTTTTCTTCTACAAATTAGGAACAAAACAATGTGACCAAATTGGCCATACACAGATTTGGCGGCGACATCGATCGTCTGAGTTGGCTGCGTGTTAAGAATATTGTGGAATTTGTATTCTGTAATATTGCCGTGGAGATCATTGCATACGTCTATGATCCACCAGAGGTAGTACGCAGACGTTCACGTGATTCACGTTCGCGCTCTCGCACCTTAGAGTCCATGGTGAATCGTATGTCACTCTCACGAGACTTTCCCTGAAGGGAGAGAGTGTTAGAGCTGGCGAAAATCTTAAGTTAAAATGTGAAATGTGTTTTATTTTTATACACCAACACACACACACAGTTAATTTATTAATATTTTACACGTACACCACATATTTATAACCTTAATTTTAAGTTTATTATTTACACTGGAAGCTGGAGTTTCAGAAAGGCAACTTATGAGAGCGCTTTATATTGGTAGAGAGTTATCATTGCTGTAGATTATGGCATATTTATGTAAAAAAAGGGTTGAAAGAAAGCAAATTTATTATTTATTTGGCATATGTATAATGTATTTTATAAAATTTTATTTAAAAATTCGGCGAAAGAAATATTAATATTTATTTAAATTTTTTTTAGTATATTCATTCCAAATTTTATTATGAGACTAATATTTTTAAACTTTATTCAAAATTTGTACAGATTTGCAAAAGGCTTTTTAAGAATTTAAAACCAAATTTATAATATTTTACAATTATTTTGTATTATTAACAGTTAAACTGTATGAAAAATGATAATAATCTCAAAAAAATTAAATTAAATCAATTAAAAATTATTATATTTTCGCAAAGCGATTATTTTTAATTTTTTTTTAATATTTTTTATGTATTAAATATAAGAAATTATGAGTAATATCTCCCAACAGCAGATGCAACAACAATGCAACACAATTCCAAATATAAACAAAACGACGTCAAACACACACACACACATATATACATATATACACGAAATCAAATTTTTAATAAAAAGTGTAAATTAACATTTTTGCTAACTACACTGTTGTTCAAAATAATAAATAAATAAAATTTAATAACTAAAAGCATTCCAAGAAAACGTATTTATTTTTAATGTTAAACCAAATGTTTCAAAAAAACCGCAAAACTTTAAATCAACCAAATAATAATAACAATTTCCTAAATTCCAGCACCAACCACAACTCACGGCCAAAACTCTACACTCCACACCACTAACGCACAACATTTGCGCCAAAGCATGTCTGCAGATACGAAATACAAATTGACTGAGGTCGAAGGTGACCTTTTCAGCGCACCCGAGACGCACTCACTAGCGCATTGTGTCGGCGCTGACTTCGTCATGGGCGCCGGCATTGCAGTGATGTTCAAAAAAATCTATGGACAAGTGGACAAATTGCTAGCACAGGGCGTACAATCCGGCGGCGTTGCAACATTGCAGGATAAAGAACGTTACATTTATTATCTGGTGACAAAGCCACAAAGCTGGGGCAGTCCCACCTATGATAGCTTGCGTGCATCGCTTGTGGCTATGCGTGAGCATATGGTAAGCGATTGTGTTGATTGTATGGAAATAAATATTTTTTTTTATCTTTTTTGAATTTCAACAGCGCAAAAACAATGTGCACAAGTTGGCTATACCACGCATTGGCTGCGGCATCGATGGTCTGGAATGGGACAAGGTGAGCGCCGAATTGAATACGGTGTTCGATGGTGAAGAACTGGAAATTGTTGTATACAATTATGTGCCGAAGTAATGCTATTAAGCAATATTTACTATTTTGTTTAAATAAATTAAATAAAAGCAGCAATTTTGTCACTTAATGCTGAGCGTTACACGCAAGTGTAAATATTTATAATAGATGAGACTTAATAATTGTTATAGAAAATAAAACAAAAATAAAAAAATGCAAGTATTTTGATTTGTGCGGAATTAAGTAGAAAAAGGTAAGTAAGGAAATAGAAATACATGTAGGAAAGATTAAAGCTCTAAAAGTAATAATATTATAGCATAGTAAAGCCAATGAGCCAGATTTTAATTTATAAAATGCTTGAAATTTATTATAAAAAGGAGTATTTTTATTTTCAATAAATTATTCAATATTATTTGTACATGTAGGAGTAGGAATTTGTACAGAGAACTTAACACTTTATGGCACATAATTATAAACGATTATTTCTGTGGTAGTATCCTTGAAGACATCTTGCAACATGTCTTTAACTTTATGCCAAACCAAACCGTCTAGACCACAGCCAATACGTGGTATAGCCAATTTATCAATACCATTTGTGAGCTGCCGAGATACATACACACAATAAAAAACAAAGAATTAGTGAAGAAAACAAAACAGAATGCTAATAATAATAGCCACGAGCATTTAGTAGAAACAAGTATTAATACAATTATTATTAGAGTTGCAGCTTAGAAGCTGTGTGGGCAACAAATCAGTCCTGAAATCTTTCTTTTTTATCTAAATAATAGTTCATATTACTCACCATATGTGTTTTCAGTGCCAGCAGCGAATCATTTAGTGTCTGATAAGTTGGTTTACCCCAACTGCTCTGTTTGGTCACCAAATAATATATGAAGCGCGACTTGTCCCGCAAGATTGCTACACCACCAGGTTTCACATTTTGTTGCTTCAGTTTTGGTATCTGTCCAAATTTATTTCTAAAAGGTTTGTAGTATAATTTAAAGTTAAATTATTCATTAATATATTGTTAAACTAACTGCTACTCACCTGAATTTTACGGCAATACCTTTTCCAAGTCTCATATCGGCTGCTACGCAATGCGCCATTGAATATTTCTCATCGGCGCTAAACAAATCGCCACTAATTTCCTTAATTTTGCAAGTAGACATGTTTTTAACCGTTTATTATTATTTAAATTTAATTTTCTTTAACAATTAGCAGCAATTATCCTCTGGATTCCCGCGAAAGCTTTTGAGATGCTAAATATATCGATTTTGTTATCGATTGTAGATTGTTGTGATTTTTTAATAAACTTGGATTTTTTTTAATAATAAGTCAACTTTTTAAGACTAATAATAATAATCTACTATATTGATAGTTCAAATTTACTTTTTCAATCTATATAGAAAATAATCTCTAATATATGACAAATATATTGATATCAATTACTCTGGTTTTCACATGAATAGCGATCAGCGAGTAGAATGTAAAATGGTACATGAGCACTAGATTGGCGCTAAATAAATTACAATGTGTATATTATTTACTATTCTTTAAAATTATTATTTCCAATTAATTAAATTAATCTGCTAAAGCTACAACAATCCAATAATTAAAAAACATTTAATTTTTTTTGCACATTAATAAATTTTCTTTCACAAATATATTTTCCCCTTAATTACCCTGTCACGCGATGTGCAAGCATTCAGCGCTTTCATGACTGTTCCTAAATGTCTACTTGACAAGCCGCAAACAGCAACTAACTTCATTTCAGAAATGGCGTTTCCTGGTTCTTTTCGTCATCGTTGTCAACAGAAAAAGGTGAGCATTTATAAAGTTTCGGCGAGTACATCAGTTGGCACGTGGAAGATGTAGCAAAAAAAGTTTAAGAACCTATAGAGGATATTCCTGTGTATGGTGCAATATGGACAACAACTTCCTAATCATTGGTAATTGACTTTTACAATAGATATTCACACGTGTTTGACGCACAATGTGGGTTGGGTTCCCGTGTCAACTGGTGTTATAATAAATTGATTTCCATGATGATCGAATTAGCAGAAGAGTTCTTGAAGACTATTATTCATCACCCAAGACTGATAGAAAACTACTAATTTCCTATTTTATTTGTTCGTTTAGTGCTCCAACAATTAACTGATTTAAAATTTCTGTTTTCAGACTCGAGATGGCCACCACATCACCGCATCTTAACTGGTTGATCATCCGCAACAACAACTCCTTCCTCTTGAAGAAGCGCGATGTGAAGAAACCTTTCAGCACTGTAAGTAGCTAATTGGAACTACTATTTAGTTTAAGTTAGCAGAATTTTAAAGTGATGTTATTTTTAATTCACAATGATATTTGAATACTATATGATAGGAACATAACCAACTGATTTCGTTTTGTTAAATAAAGTTTATTTCTATTTGAAATTTTACTAAAATTATATTTTTCACCTTTTAGGAGGCCAACAATTTGACCAATGTGAGCTCTTTCCGCTACAGCGGTTTGGTACACAAGAAAACCGTTGGTGTTGTACCAGCTGCCGATAAAAAGGGATTCTCGGTCGTTTTGAAGAAGGGCAAATATGCTCAACGCCCCGCTAAGAACACAGTACGTGTTACATTCAAGTCAGGTCCCAGAAGATCGTTGAAGAAACTGAGGAACCTTTTGACCGGTGCTAAATACCGCAAGGATTTGACACAGGTAGGTTATGTTACAATATGCGGTTACTACAGTTAAATTTATTATGATGATACTCTATTTTTAATGCTATTACACCAAGATCGCAGAACGATTGTGTTGAGAAACCATACTGATTGTTAAAATTAATTGTAGAAGATGAAATATATGCAAGCACATTTTCTAAACATACTTTTTTATTTTCATTTACAGGCTGCCCTCCGCCGTGCGTCTGCCGTGCTTGCATCGCAAAAGGCTGCTCCAGCAAAAAATGTTAAGAAAGCTGAATAAAAATTCGATTTTGTGAATTGAGTTTGTATTTACAAATGTTGAATAAAACATAAAAATTTGTAATTCTGTAATTTACTGTAAACAATATGGTTCGAAAAGTCTCGTCCTCGCTACAGTCAAGTTGTAGGGAGTATTTTAATTGTTACCAAAAATAAAATACTGAATGAAAGTGGAAATTTAACTTTTTATTGTAATGATTTTGAGTAACATATTATGTAGAATAATGGAATTCTGTTAGTGATTAGGTTAGGATCAACTACTATTTAATAATTTATTGAGTGATTGTTATTATCGACCAATAATAATGAATGGACGAAGTCTAAAGTACACAATGGGACAGAATTTTAATAGTAATATCAGGCATAATGGAAGTCTATGGTACGAACTTCGTTCAGTTGAATGACCAAGACCTTTTACTTGACTGGAATATACTTTTAGGGATTTTCTTCGGCAGAAGTCATACGAGTTGTCTAGTATGTACATATACTACCATAAATGTAATACAATACCAACTAATTTGTCAGGCATATGAAAACTATGTCTCTTATGTAATGAGACTTTCAACTCATCTAACACCCTTTCAAGGGCAATATTCGAAATAGCTCGGGTCTCGTGCTATCCCTCACCAAACCGAGTTTAGGTAACAACGCCCATGAAAAGAACTACAACAACTACGATTATGTCCCCTTTTTGGAGATTTGGATATATTGGCAAACGCTTTAAAGACTACAATTGGAATATAAGCACGTGCAATATCCGGTTGCTTAATGAGGATATGGAAAAGCGAATATTCCCCAAATGAAGATCGACAAGTGCTATCGTTCATTGTGTTGAACTAGAAAAAAGGTAAAGAGAGCGAAGGTCGATAAGGAAAGCGTAAATTAAGTGGAAGAATTAGTGATCCTCCAAAGACAGTAAGGTCGACTACATAGATATTTTGTAGGAAAGAAAGATCTGCCAGAACATCGCACTCTGGACAATCACAAAATGTCAATTAATGTTTCCCGAAGAATATCTACACAATGATGCCTCTATGCTTCTAATTGTGGATCATTATGAACTCTTCTTTAAGTAGATTCTGATGGGATGCTTTCACAATAATCTTACCTCTTATACAGCGATGGCGACTAACTTCAAACTGACACTAAACACCACGCATAGCGGAGCTACTGGATCCCAGTGAATGGACTCCTTGGGATCAAACCGCCATTGTCAGCTCATCAGCTATTTTTTTCTTAAAAATTATTTGATTAAGGCAGTAGTCTGCTTTATAAGCCGAAAAAAAACGTTTTTTAGCAATTTTTTTTTTAAAGAGAAGGAAATGTTGCGGTAAACGGAATTTTAAGACGATAGTGTACTATATTTAAGGCTTAAAAAACAATATTTATTATTAAAAAAATATTGAAATTTTTTCAAAGTTGTAAGTATTTTTCTGGAGCGCCTGGAGTCTGCACTTGTATATCGGTGCCGGTGATGGAGGTCGTGCGATGCATCTGAAGCAGTGAAACCAATTTTTTTTTTTTAATTTTTATAAGTTTCTTCTCTTTATGAACTAAAAAAATACCGAAGAAGTTACAAAATTCCAAATTTTTTCGAAGTTTGAAAAAAAAATTCCTTTTTTTAAGAAAAAAAATTACTAAGTTGCAAAACAAGTAGTTTAAATAATACTTTTGTCCAACTTTTCAAATAGTTCAAATAGAATATAATTGAATACTGAAGCTAGATCACTTGGCCGCTTTAAAATATGTCGAATTGGCCTCTGGAATTTTAAAGACATATTCTTGGATAGTTTTGGAAGATATTTAAAACAAAACAAAAAAATCGATTTTTTGAAGCCTGTAAAGCAGAACAATAGAATAGACTCTTGAACAATAGGAGACTCTTGAGAGCAGTGATCTCTGGTAACACACAATTTGACCCATATATTCGACATAAAGTCCAATAGAATAACAAAAATCATCATAAATAGTATATAGGAACTGAGGAAATTCCTGAACCGATTTCACTCGTTTTCACCACCAAGATACAATATTTCGAAGACTATACGCTCACTTAATTTGGCTAAGATATTGCACATATTAACTGATAATTGCGGAATAAGGTCCAACATATTTTTGAAAATCTTATAATTAGATATATGGCAGTTAGGGGAAGTTATGACCCGATTTTAACCATTTCTGGTACAAAAAACACTATTAGAAGACAAATATTTCCTTTGAATTAAATTGAGATATCTGAGAGATTTACCGATATTTTCGGTGAAAAATTACCATAAGGCACTGAGTTCTTCATGTTCGATATCCGGGGCCTTGAAAATTTATAGTCCGATTTCGACAGCTCAAATACAGTGTTTGTGTAATGTTTTATTCCGCCATCTTCATTGGTTCTTAATGTATATTCTATAAAGTGAAGTAATCGGTCGGAATTCAAAAGTGAGTTATTTGTGAAGTAGGCGCGATTGATAACCGATTTCGCTCATTTTCCATACGTGTCATCAGGGTGTCAAGGAAATATTATATACCGAATTTCATTCAAATCGATCCAGTATTTTTTGAGTTATCGTTTTTGGCCCATATGTAGTCGACGACACGCCCATTCTCTATCCGGACAGACATCCTGATTTCAAATCTACACGTCAACCTGACCACTTTGGTATATATAACCCTATATATAATAAAATTTAATTTTAGGTGTTACAAACAACCGTTATGTGAAAAAAACTATTATACTCTCTTAGTAACTTTGTTGCGAGAGTATAAAAATTTGAACCGCATCGGATTCGCGGATTAAAAACAAAATTAAGAAAGAATAATATCGGTTGGTGTTCCGATTATTATTTCAGAAATATTCATAGTAAAATCATAGGCCACCGTGTGTACGCTGACTCTTCTCCAACGATGGCGATCGTGGCAAATGTCGACGGCTTCGTATTAGCAGGGGCAATTAAAGAGGAAAAAGATGCGTGGATCATATCCTGCATGAAATATGTGTATTCTAACTGTCAGCTAAAAGGGTGCTACGTTTGCACTCACTGGACAATTAGTGTAACCGTGACCACTTTGGATTTAATCCGCCGATTTATTAGGTTGATTCGCAGAAAATACGGGTCCATTTGTCTGAAAAGAGATGCACTCTAGCTCACATCTCCACCGTCCCTACATCCAAATTGGTAAAATTAGGATACGAACTGCTGTCCCATTCACCATATTTGACCCAAGCGAATTAATAACTACAACAAGTAAGGAAGGGCTAAGTTCGGGTGTAACCGAACATTTTATACTCTCGCAATTTATTTATTTAACTTTATTTATATTATATAATACACAATTTGACCCGCATATTCGTCATATATATTGTATAAAGTCTATTGAAAGTTGGAAACCATAATATTAGGTTATAAGCACCGAGGTCCTCATGTTCGATATATGGGGCCTTAAAAACCTATGGTCCGATTTCGGCAATTTTTAGAATGGGGCTGCCACACTATTAACAAAGTATTTGTGCAAAGTTCTACACAGATATCTTCACTAGTGCTTACTTTATATATTGTAAAGTAAACGATTCTGATCGTCTTCAGAGTTCTGGTATATGGGAAGTAGGCGTGGTTGTGATCCGATTTGGACTATTTTCACAACATATCATTGGGATGTAAGGAAACTATTACAAACCAAGTTTCATTGAAATCGGTCGAGTAGTTCCTGAAATATGGTTTTTGACCCAGAAGTGGGCGACGCCACGCCCATTGTCCATTTTGTAAAAAAATCTGAGTGCAGCTTCCATCTGCCATTTCTGATGTGAAATTTAGTGTTTCTGACGTTTTTCGTTAGTCAATTAACCCATTTTTTGTAATTGTCAACCTAACCTTTGTATGGGAGGTGGGCGTGCTTTTTGTCCGATTTCAACTAATTCCATGGTGTGTGGTAGGGTATGTAAGAGAACTGACTGCAGAAAGTTTGGTTTATATAGCTTTATTGGTTTGCGAGATATATACAAATAACCGATTTGGGGGAGGGCCACGCCCACTTTCCCAAAAAAAATTACATCCAAATATGCCCCTTCCTAGTGCGATCCTCTGTTCCAAATTTTACTTTTATAACTTTATTTATGGCTTAGTTTTGACACTTTTTGTGTTTTCGGTTTTCGGTTTTCGGTTTTGTGGGCGTGGCAGTGGTCCGATTTTGCCCATTTTCGAAAGCAACCCTCTCACGGTCTCAAGGAACGTGTGTTCCAAGTTTCATCAAGATATCTCAATTTTTACTCAAGTTATCCGTTGCACGGACGGACGGACGGACGGACGGACGGACAGACGGACATTCGGATTTTGACTCGTCTCGTCACCCTGATCATTTTGATAAATATAACCCTATATCTAACTCCTTACAATCAACCGTTATGTGAACAAAACTATAATACTCTCTTTAGCAACTTTTGTTGCGAGAGTATAAAAAGTTACTCTCCGGACAGAAATGTTAAACGAATTAGGGGATTATCGTCGCCATGAAGACCTTATATATAGACCTTTGGAAAGCGCATCCAGTATTTCGAGCGAAAAAGAGACTACCTTAAGAATTAAATTACCATTTTTACGAAAATATAGTTTTTCTTCCACAGGCTAAGTCTTTATCGGACCGTTATTAGGTGTATACCCAAAAGATCTGCATTTAATTATATTACTTTATTCTATTTTATTGATAATGATATCACATAATCTCTTGGTAGTTATGATCTTGACTAATCTTAGCATATTCTAAATTCAAATTCATGTAAGTTTCTAAGTATACCGCGTATTTGTTGCCTTCGATCGATCGTTCCTTCAGTCTTTCTTAATGATATTCTCAATGGTGAAAGCGGATGTGAGTGCCTTTGGTTGCGACTGCAATTGCGGCTGCGTCAGCGGTGGTATGGGTTGCGTGCTACGGGTCGGTGTGATGGGTGTGAAGGCGCTGGGTGAAAATGAGTTTGCTTGTCGCGAGCTATCCACCGAACTGTTGCTGTTGGAGTAGGCGCCACCCGAGAGATCGAAGCTGTCCATGTCACGAAATGAATTCTGGCTACCGTCTTGATTTGTGCCCAATAAAGGCAACATTGTGCCCACATGTGGCAAGGTTAGATCGTGGTGTGCGCTGAGTTGAGTTGAGGGGCCCGCGGTGTTGGTGGCGATGTTTGCCTGCGCTGGTGGTTCATTTCGGAAGAGTATATTGAAGGGCGCAATCGAAGCCAAATACTGACGGTGCAATTCGGTGATGCGATCGGAGTAATTTAAACCCATTGGTGCGGGGTGTTTGTTGCAGAATGTGTTGAGATCACTTTGTGAAGCAGCAGACGGTTCGTCCATTGTACCATCGTAAGACTGATGCTTATCCATCTATTGAAGTTAGCAAGTTAATTTTCTGAAATTTTATTAGACATTCTCCACTCACTTGATAGTTATCCTCAGAGCCGCTGGAGCTTCTAATGCAATGCCTTTGTCGTCGCGTGCGCCGACGGCGATAGTTGCCTTGTTCGAACATATCGTTGGCCGATGCGTCCAACATCCAATAGCTTCCCTTGCCAGAGCTGTCGTTATCGTCAATTGTATTTTTATCACGCGGCACCTTCACGAAGCAATCGTTCAACGAGAGGTTATGCCGTATGGAGTTTTGCCAACCCTGTTTGTTTTCCCGATAATATGGGAATCTGATGAGAAGAGTGGGGGATTTCTTAAGTTATGCGGGATTAAGAGTTCAAAGTTATAGTACAATGTAGAGTTTGGTTTCGTTTTAGTAGATAGGTTATGTCGAAAATCGCAGCCATTCAAGTATAGTTCACATAGTTAATGGAAGGTTCTTAATCCTTTATAATTTTCTAACCTCGTCTAAATGATTTTGGTGGTCAACACTGTATTAGTATTCCATTAATAGACAGTTTGTAATCCGACTTGATTTCGTAGTATCACTCTTATTAAAAGATATTAGGTTAGTCTATGTAGGAATTTGGATTGAAAAACGGTACGAAACTTACTCATAATATATTTTTCTCGATATAATTTATTTTTTTTCGGGTTTTGGAAGAACAAATCAATTAGCTCATGGATTGAAATTCCACTGACTAGAACAATCTCTATATCTGAGAATTTTTTTTATAACAAAGGAGATAACAGGTAAACTAGAAGACCCGCATGGTAAAGAGCACGCGGAAAAGGACTAAGCTTTAATAAATGTTTCGAATTTCGCCAACTTGTGAGATTTTAGTTATAAAGAGGAAGAGGAGCTTGAAAAATAGGTAACAAAAAAGATATTTTACTTAAATTTTTTAGAGGCTTGATAGATAAGGAAATCTTAATAGGAATAAGAGTGGTTACGTTAATGTTGTTAATGCCCTATAAGATATATCTGAGTTAGTGCTCGAACAACTTTTATTTTCAATTCAAAAAGACTTCTATTCGAGACAATTTTTGGAAGTTTTGTGATGTTTTTAAAATAGTGTGGACCCAATTCTTATAGACCTGGTCCATCAATATAAGATTATTAGCAATGTCATACCTATGTTTTGATAAATGCTATAAACTGTGCGTGTTTCGTAATTTTGTCAAATTTAGACCAATCTTTAATGGAATAATATTTGTTTTGTAAAATGAATTCTAATTGAATAATTTGTTCTTCAATTGTTTGAAGACGGTTTCTGTGGGACCGCCTCCAATGGGGAACTCAGTGATTTACTTGCATGAATTACGTTTAGAATTGCACTTTCATATGCAATATTCTGATGGAGCTACGATGATCTAAAATCATTACATTATTGGGCGGAAGGTATGCGGAATTTGTTAGAAAAACTCAATTTTTTAGGCAATGAAAATTTTCAGATGAACATGA
Source organism: Zeugodacus tau (assembly GCA_031772095.1). Classification (NCBI taxonomy): domain Eukaryota; kingdom Metazoa; phylum Arthropoda; class Insecta; order Diptera; family Tephritidae; genus Zeugodacus; species Zeugodacus tau. The sequence continues at coordinate 60,330,175 of CM062653.1, read as the reverse complement.
AAAGCTAATGGTCCAAAAAAGTGGGTATCCTTAGAGTTTTATTAAGACATTTTTTCCAAGAAAATGTTTTGGATGTGTGACAAAATAAGAGTTCATGTGGTCAGTGAATCGCAAGTTTTGTAAACTATAGTACCCACTTTATAGAGTGTTAACGTATCTAGAAATGACTGATCTCGTGAATCAAAATAATATCTAGTTCTCAGGTTGGGATCAATAGCTACGTTCCATTTGGGGCATCAGATAGATAAGTTCCAGTTTTAAATTGCGCTCTAGAAATTCAATTTCCACTCTACTTGAACAAGATCAGTTCTGTTCATCAAATATATTGAGAGTCGTAAAGTACAAGTGCCGACGGAGTTCCAAGCAAGAATTGCTAGTAGTACTCGAACTCGAAACATATTCCTATTAAGATTATTGCAATTTTGGTTAGGCTGGTGTTTACAGTAATACAACCTGCTACTTTTGAAAAGACACTGAACAAGCGAACCTAAAAAAGAACATTTTTCATGATTTATGAAAACTTTGTAAGGTCATTATTTGAGGAGATTTCGCAGAATACTTGGAAAGGTCAAGCATCTAAGCATATAGGTAAATTTTTTTGGAGACATTATATACTTGTATTGGATAAAAGAAAACACCTGCGAGTTCTATAAAGAAGGATATTGTAAACTAATATTATGGTCTGCTAATTTATTGGGTTTTTAATAACGGGTGTTTTTTTTTAGAAGTGTGGTTTCAATGTGGCAATACTCTTTTCGAAAAAACTTAGTTCGGAACAACGTTTATAACTGGAAATAGTGGTAGAAATTTGGGCCAGCAATCATTAATCATTGGAAAACATAATGACAAACCCTTATATTTATAATAAAGCTAAATTCTAGACCCGAAAATTAAATTATTTAATTCTTCTTGAAAACCACATGTCTAAAAATAACACAATTTATTGGTATTCTACATGCTATGTTTGAGCTCAGCCTCTTGTTGGGTCGGAGTATCAAAAGTATCCTATTTTATTCAGAACAAAAGTTAAAGGTTTAAGCTAGTGAGCCCTAGCCATTGAGTTTAATTTCAGACTTTTTTCTCTTATGGACAATGTAAAGCTTCCAAATGAATTTTTTGCATTATTTATTTTATTTCTATATAAATCTCTGAAACACCACAAAAGTCATGTAGAATACATGTATATGAAGGTACACAATCCCAACTGTAGAAGAAATACGGTCCGATATCAAGTAAAGTTTATGGTCAAACAACAGTTTGTATTTAGACGAGGTCTAGGAAAATAATCTCCACTTGATTGAATCTATAAAAATCTGGTTTAACATTCAATCGGTCTTCGGTCTTCTAACTTTAATTACACTTGGTTTCCTTAGCTTTAGTTAATGATCAACACACACTCACATACACATTTAATGCAAAATTTACACTAATTTTCTGAAATTACTTTTCCATGATGAACTTGTAGATGCCACTGAGTGTGAGTCGCTGATTCGGCGCGCTGCTAATGGCCATCGCGATCAAAGCGATATAGGAGAATGGCGGCTTCTCCGGACGATGTGAGCTTTGCAGGAACGATAACGGCATTGACCAGAAACTCGGATTTATGCGCAGAAACGGATTAAGCTGCTGATAATAATAAGCGGCGGCCGCAACATTATTCTCCGACAACAAAGCGGCCACCGACGGATTATTCGCGCAAACATATTCGCCGCGCGCCAATTGCAGCTCATCCAGCGCTGGAGCGACGGTGGGATAATACGGTGAAGGCAGCATCATAAAGATTATATATTTTCCAGACAATAAATCACAACACTTGCACTTAGTAACTTTGAAATAATGATAACTGTAGCACTTGTATGTATTGTAATGAGTTTCTTTAGAGATTGTTTGATAAAAAAGCGCGAAGTTATAAACACGAAATCGCCGACGCGTTGCTCTACGTTGCGCATACGAAATGTTAGTGCACGTTAAGAATAATTACAAATGCTATGGAGAGGCGGAACACCATGAATGGGCGATGATCTACTACAGACTGGCTAACACGCGATACTAACTCTGTGGAGGAGTTTGGAAAATTTGTGTGGAATCACTTCCCTCATTTATCTCAGCACTTGCTTATGTGCACACACAAACAGTTTTTGTTTATATGCATGTAGTTGTGTGTACACAAGACTCTTGGAAAAACAATGGTTGGCTGTGAGGCTGGCAGGCGATCCTCTTAAGCGGCAGCGGAGGCGCTTAGGCAAAGGCATGCCTCCGTGAAACAAATTAGAGCGTAAGTGTGGGAGCGCATTTGCATACTAACACATAGAGAAATAGACATACTCACATATGTACATATTTATATATATTTGTTCATTTAAGTATATATGTATGTATGTGTGTGTGTGTAGCGCCCTGCTATGTGGAAGCAGTAACGTATGAGTGATCATAATTTTTCACTGTTTGCTAGCTTATTTGTTGTTGTTGTTGTTATTGTTGTTGTAAATATACATTTATATATATACATATATATTTTTGAAACAGTTCATAAATTCTTTGCTGCATTTGTGCATAGTTGATATTGTGTTGTTGTTGTTGGCCGTGGCTAAAGCTACAACTGATTTGTTTGCTAAATAAATAAGCGACCTACAAACGACTAACAGAGGCAGTCGTCAAAGCACACATACACACATACCCATACATATATGCAACTACATACATACATATACACTACTGGAAAAAATTAAGGGATCAAAAAAAATCCAAATTTTTGGGCAAATTTCAACAGGCCGTAACTTCGAAAGAAATGGTCGTACAAGAAATCGATAAAAAGGGGAATTATAGCTCCAAGTGTTTAGTTTTTGAATTAGAACTTTAAAAATTTTTAACATCTGCGATTTTTGAGTAATCGTAGAAAAACCAGCAACAAAAAAATTTTGAAAAAAAATTTTGAAAAAAAAATTTTGAAAAAAAAATTTTGAAAAAAAAATTTTTTTTGGTCTCTTGGCGTGGAACTTTTTTTTATTGTTGCTCGAAACTTCTCCAATCGCAGACAACTTGTTCCTTAACTTGTTTTTTTCTGTTTTAAATTTAAGCTTTTTATGGAGCAAAAATGTGGAAAAGGCTAGAAAAAAAGATTTTTTTCTCATTTTTAAAAATTATGAGCTTTTCAGAGCAAAAAACGTTATCCTTTAATTTTTTCAAAAATTCGATCGATTGAAAAAAAAAACGGCTGGCTGGATTAATTTGATTTTTTTGTAGGATTTTTGTGGACATATTGAACTGTAAAAGGCACACTTAACATTAGTGGTTTCCTCAATATTTTCGATCTAGCGCTCGATTTTCCAAAAAAACACCAAAAGCCCTTTTTTGTTGCATTTTCAAATTCATGTGACAATAAGAAATTTTTTTTTCGGAAAAGCAATGGCTAGTCGTTAATGAGAATTCATTCAACCTTTAACTTTCTGTGTGATCATTGGTTGCTGAGATATCTTAAATCAAAGACAAAAGGATCCTTTTCCGCCGATATCTCGGCGAGAAGTGGACGTATCGAGGTGTTCAAAAAACCAAATTAAAGCTAAATGAACAAAGTATCCGGTCCCTATAGTGGTTAAGGGGTTATATACAGTTAGAATTAAAAAAAAAATCCATTTTTTTTTTATTTCATTTTCTTAAAGTACATATATTTAAGAATACACACAGAAAATTTCATATCGTTCCGGTGAATATTTTCAAAGTTACAAGCAAATTTGAAAAGGTGTTTCAAAGTGCTTGGAAGTACAAGGTCCAAACTTTAAACGCGTTTTTCTCAAAATGGTGTTTTCAAAGTCGGTGACCAACATTACTCGAAAACGGCTAGACCGATTAGTCTCAAATTTTAACACGACCATCTTAAACATATTTTTTAGTGATTAATCGAAGATTTTTTCTCTCCGATAAATATTTTTTTTTTATAAACAATTTAAGGCCGAAATTTCGGTGAAGAATCGATTTTTTTTTTTTGAGAAACCGTCATTTTGTCAAAAAATTTTATTTTGCTTATTCCTTTGATTAATTACTAGATTTAACATTATTTTAACGAAATCTGTTTGGTTTTTTAATTTCAAATGATCCAGTTCCGAGATATAGTGGTCACCGCAAAACATCTTTTTTGAGAGGAGCTCCTGGAGATCAGCTGTAGCTTTTTTTTCAAATAAATATTTTTACTAGTACTAAGTTTTAAAATACAGTTAAAAGATACCATAATATGTGTATAAATTTTGGGATCAATAAATTAAAAAGTTTTCTCAGAAAAAATTCTGGAAAATTCACTTTTTTTCGGCCGTCTAACTGTATATAACCCCTTAAGCTACGTACACCAAAAAAAAAAACTTTAAAAAATTTTGAAAATTTGTTTGTTGCTGGTTTTTCTACGGTTACTCAAAAACCGCAGAGGTTAAAAATTTTTAAAGTTCTAATCCAAAAACTAGACACTTGGAGCTATAATTTCCTTCTTTATCGATTTCTTGTACGACCATTTCTTTCGAAGTTACGGCCTGTTGAAATTTGCCCAAAAATTTTGAATTTTTTTTTTATCTCTTAATTTTTTCCAGTAGTGTATATATTGTAGGAGTAAACAGGGAACTGGAAGCTGCGAGTTGGGCGCTGGATTAGTGCAACGCACACGTCTAACTCGACCACAGCACAACAACAACACGCCCATTAACACCAAAACGCCTCAACACACACACATATATATGTATGTATACACCTCGACACACATGTATGCATGCATGTATGTATGTATAGAAATCGAGTACTTATGCACTGCATTTGCATACACACACACACACACACACACACAGTTGCATGCAGTTCGATGCTGTTTTGATGATCGAGTTAATGTTTGTCGTAAAATTACGTCAATAGGCCGCAAAGTACTTGAAATTAGCTAAACTATGCTTGGCACATACCTCAGCAGCAACAACAAAATCACACACACATAAATTTACATACATATATATACATATGTATTTGAGAACAGAAAAAAAACAACAAGCAAAAAGCAGACATGAAAGGAAATTATATTACAACGCCTGCTGTGGGTATGGCTCGTAAAAATCGCACATTCTGCTCCGCTATGCTCGGCAGGCTATATGCCCGCCTTGTATGTGTGTGTGTGTGCTGCGAAATGTAGTATCAATATACTTAAATATACATAGTATGTAAGTATGTTTATACATTTATATGTATTTGTATTTGTAAAATGAAAGCTGGTTATTTGCGTTGAAGGTTGAAAATACCATATGCCTTTTAGTACTTTATTAAAGTTCTTTTGCATGGAATTGATTATTTTCGAAAAATAAACAAAAAAAACAAAATAAAACAACAAAAAATAAAAAATAAAACAACAAAAAATAAACAACTGTTTTATGACTGTTTTTAAGCGTATTTGAAACTGTATGTTATCAGTGTGATTATGGAACTGGTAAGTCTATTAGATACATATTTGTCATGTAACAAATTATGGTTCGTCGATTCAATACATTTTTTCAAAAATTTTACCACTGAAAGATTCGAAAAAGTTATCCAGCTTTAATTAACACCATATTTGATTTATATTACTTTGGTCTTCGATTCGCAACTCTCCTAGGAGACAGCTTAGATGACAACAGAAATGTGGTATGTTAAATTTAAAATCGATTTCGATGTTTAATTTAGCTGTTTAACGGCACCAAAAACTTAATTTTTTTATTGTCTTATTATATTCTGCAACATCTATAGCATATTGTCTTAAATTTCAAGTCGATCCGAACAGTAGTTTTGGAGACACAGTCTGAAGAAGTTACGCGCTCCAGGGTAGCTGGCTTTGTTACTCAAAATTATATACGCGTTTTTCTCAAAGCTGTATTTTCAAAGTGGATTGCCAAGATTTCTCAAGAACAGGCAGGTCTACAATATATACTTTACAAAAACTTGGACGAAGGATTCTTTTCAATGACAACTATTCAAAAAATGCCGACTAGACAAATTAGATTTTTGTTGAAATCTCGGCCAAAATGAAAATCTTCATTTATATTTGTATATTCACTTTAGTTGAACTCGTTAACAGTAATTCTGTCAGCACGGCCTAACATTTTCCAGAGGGCTCTCTGAAAATGACGTCACAATGGGATGTATGTATATTTGTATGGTGTAGAAACCGCATTAAGATAATATAGCCGGATCCGCCAGAGCGCGCCACTCATTCCTTTTTTTTGCTTTTTGGCGTCAAGCGGAGTCAGGTCACTTTCCACTTGGTTTTTCCAACGGAGTGAAGGTCGCCCTCTTCCGCGGCTTCCTCCAGCGGGTACTGCATCGAACACTTTCAGAGCTGGAGCACTTTCGTCTATTCGAACAACATGACTTAGCCAGCGTAGCCGCTGTCTTTTTATTCGCTCACGATTTTCGGTTTAAGACCAAGTATCCCCGGGGTAGCCAAAAGACATCCGTTTGGAGGCGAGCTAAAGTGAGAAGGCGAAGCCCTCTTCTGCGGTTGTGCGTAGGGTTTGGGACCCTCCACATAAAAAAATCTCCCCAAACAGAGCCTCGGATGAGAAACCCCACAATGGCACAGTTTTTAATAATTTTTTCAAGACATGTATCTAGAAGACAATACAAAGGTTGAACTAAATATTTAATTTTTTATATAAAAAATAGGACGTGTCCCCTTAGTCTTTAGGGACAATGGAAAACCAAATTATGTTGAACTCGTCGTCAAGATCAGCCTATCTTCATACAATTCTATAGATAACATTACTTAGAGTGTTGGCAAGATTCATGGATGTTATTTAATCTCACTTGTGTCGCCTTATATCAAAACTGTTCAACTTTAAGACAATTCATATATGCTGTATATAGAAAGGTTCAAAATTTAGTGGTGGGTAAGTTAACCACAAGCCACAAGATGGGATAAATGATTGACCAAATAATTCTCAAGCCTGCCTAATTATACCATCTGTGACGTCGGAAATCGGCATCCGTTATTAGTCCACTTTAGAGATACAGCTACTATTATAACAATTTCAAATGGAAATAGTCATTTATCGAACTTAATGTCGGAAATATCCATATCACAGACAATCGATAGACAGAAAGCAGAGTCCAAAAGAATGCACTATTTTCATTTATTTTTTACACAAAATGACACAACATCAGCTTCATTATTTTTAAACATTTCAGTAAGAATTCTCAGATACTGATCGAAATATATTGCATAAAATTAGTTATTAGGACTTATACCTTGCTGTGGTCAGATTTTCCATAATTTCTACATTCACTACAAAGGCTTCATAGTCTTAAAAATTGTTTAAGCGGTTTGTATGGTAAGTTATATATTGAATATTTTAGAGGTCAGACCACGTACAATTTAAAACGACATAGTAGGTAATTAGTACCTAAAATTGCTATAGAGTTATACGATTGGTATAGAGTTATACCATTGTGAAGTTTTCAAAAAATCTATTTTTTTGTTTTTTTGCTTATTCGATAGTTTATACTTTCAAAATATACTGTGAAAGGGGTAAGGTCGTATTTTGAATAGTTTTCGAATGGCAGCATTCTAAAGAGTGACCGCTCGCAGATATAAGCCACTATAGTCGAAACTTTAAGAGCGGTTTTCTCGAAACGACATTTCTCAAAAATTCCCGACTTCAAATTTAAACTGAGTATTTTTGAATATATTTACTATACAATGACCTATTGATTTGTTGAAAATTGTCAATTTGGCATTAAAAAAAACGAAATTTTTTTTACCTAAAAAAAATAATTTTTTCCAGAACTACGCCATTTTAATAATTATTGATATTTTTCAAAAATCGTAAGTCATTGTATAGGAAAGATCTTCAACTTTAATACCCTTTTTTATTTATTTTTTGTTTCAGCTACTAATTCGGCCAGAATCATGTCAGCAGTTGGGGAACTTTTTTTTTGTCACTTTCGAAGACAGCATATAACTCCGTTATTTTCAATATTTTTGTAACAAAATCTTAAAATATAGCTGAAAATATACTTTATTAACTTAGAAACATTCAACTTTCTTAACAAAAAATCACGAAAATCGTCAACTTTTTCATGGGTTACACTGGTATAGCCTCTTAAACTGGACTGGGAGCAGAACAGATGCCCGAAAATCTATTTCGCACTTGATCTGCCACTAACCTTGTACTTCTACATAACTCTTTTCAGCGGAAAATCTATACTCAATGTTCAGAAAGTTTGAAATATCTTCTAAATATACTTTCGCTCACAACTGAGTCAATCTTTAATTTCGAGAAAACGTATTCGATAACAAAAACCGGCGTAGGGACAACTTCAAGGGTTTGAACGCCCATTACCTACGTTCCTTGCCGAAGATTGTCTACTAATTTTTTCAGAACTCATTCATGCAAAAATGTCTATCCGATGTTGAATAAGCTTTCTAACCACCGGAATTAATAAGTTTATTTGTGAATAACGCTAGAAAATGCGTATCAATACTTTGCGAATTTGGCCATAGAACAGCCAACAGCTTTTATATGTATTAAACAATCGCACCAAGTTAATAAGAGTTTATGCTATGCTTTAAGGTTGCTTTGAGTTGAAACGAAATCGTAAACAAAAAACTATCATCAAAGTTATCCACACAGAAGCTAGACGATTTTATCATTTGTTTGTTTATAATTGTAATTTCCAATTAATCATTACCGCAGGCACATGCGGCTTGTGCAATCAAGTGCAGCAGTGATTAAATATTCTCAAGAAGTGTGCTATAGTGTGTATGTGTGTATGTGTGTGCTTAAGTATTTGGAAACGAATGTTTATATGCAGGTGGTTCTATGCTTGAGAACGACTATACATACAATGCATTAGGGTGGGGTATATATTTTCTAGTTCCCTAAACTATTTGATTTTTTTTCTCACAAAACTGAAAAAGACATTTCTGCTAAAAGTAGAATCCTTTTTAAAATTCAATTTTCAAAAATCAGTAAAAAATATTGCCGACACCCCTAGTACTTAGCGTACCGCCCGCCAAGCGCAGCGCTTTGATACTCAATTGCTCGCATTCGTTGGTGGTAGAGCTCATGATCGTAAATATTTTGAAAGTATAAAATTGTATCAGTAAACAAATATAATAATAATTAGGTTTTTTCTAAAGCAAATTCTATTTTTTTTTATTCTTTCTTTAGCTTACACACACATTTGTAAGACCCCTTTGGTGTAAACGGGTTTCACGCTTTGATCGCGCGAGACATTCTGGCAGCAAAGTTTTCTGAGCTCTGCACTTGCAGCGATCGTTGCACAGCGCATCAAAGTGCTGCTTTTCAATTACATAAAAAACTCATTAAATTTACGAGAGCATGTGGCATTTGAACTTTTACTCTCGACAATGATCGCCACTTGAGAGCGCACACGTGTGTTCACGTGCAACGAGGAAATCTTTCTACGGTGAAAGTGTTTACCAAAACTGCGAGATTCTTTTATGGAATGCATGGAGTTATGATTTGTTAAGTAGCGGAACTTTGTAAATGTTGTCTAATAAGACTACCGTTGGTTTCCTCTAGCCTTTTCAAGGTTATATAAAGATCATATTCGATATAATTCTCAACAAATTAATTAATCAGTATTCAGATTGTTGATTCGGTGTTATTTTTATTGTTGTTGTAAGAGTATGAATTAGTTTCGAATGACCTGATTTGTTTTGCCAAAATACCGTCGATGTGAGGTCCCTAAAGATAAGTTCCCCAAGCAAATGGAAAAGAAAATTTGACGACTTTTTTATAGTACTCAGATCTGCTACACGGAGCACATATCGAGGTCAAAAAACGATAGTCACTGAAGAAAATAAGAATAATTCGGACCGAGGCCTAAAAAAAGGGTGTGAATCTTTGCTAAAACGCAACAAAATTGATCCATTTGTGAAACGAATGGTTACTTATTATGGAAAGTGGATCACTTACGAAAACTTCAAGCGAGAACAGTTATGGTCGAACTGCGCATAGGCGGACTGGATGGTTTTGATAAGTGATTGTAGGAATTGGCAGAAAATAATCTACTATAAGTTGCTCCCCTTCGACCAAAATGTCAATTCGGACCTGTAGTGCCACCAAATAGATTGTCTGAAGGAATCGCCAAGAAATGACTTGCAACAGAACAACGCAAAACCACATGCATCGATAGTGGCTCGATCCTGTTAACGCAACTTGTTTGGGGACTTCTTATGCATTCCACTTATAGTCCGAACCTGGCACCAAATAACTACAACCTATTCCTGTCTATGGCGAATGATTTTTTTAAATCACCTCGAGAGTAGATTTTGAAAATCTACTGATCGAATAGGAACGACGGTTGCTAGGAGAGTGCCTCTCCCTTAAACTTCATTCTAGAATTCTTGGCCTCCATATATGCCAGACATGGCTCCATGTAAATATTTCTTATTTCCAAAATTAAATTATTTCCAAAAATAAAGTGTTTCAACGATTGGGAAAATCGCTGGCATAAGTGCATGATATCGAATCGAGATTATTTTAAAGGCGACAACATTAATGTCGACTAATGATTAATTTTTTTTTTCAAAAAACGAAAATTCCCGTTATTTTTTGAACACACCTCCTATTTGACATAAACCATTAATGAAAAAATAATCTACTGCACTTTACTAGACCTTATATACTACACTGAAGACTAAAGTCATTTCAATAATAACTCAACCTAACACTCTGTCATAAATATTTGAACTGTCTGAGCGGAAGGATGGGCTTCTCTAGCGTCTTTGATAGGGACCACAAATTCTCCTTTTAATTTAAATATCTAATTAATTATGTGTATATATACATATATATGGTGTTCAAAATTTTTTCATTTATTCCCATTTATTGAAGGGGTACAAACTGGAGCTCTTGGTATTCGACTAAGCGAATTAACCGAATAGGGCATTATTCGAATAATAATATTCGGTTTGCACTATTCGGTCTTCGAATATTCGATTAACTGCTTATTTTCGACTATACGGTTAACCGTTCGTTGTCGACTATTCGAATAGTGAAAGTTCATTAAATTTCTATGTTTATTGAAAAATATGAAACTCATTAAAAATGCGAACCGTAGTAGAACGATTATTCGAATAGTCGTAACATTGCGACTAATCGAATAGTACTAACCGGTTAATATTCGTACGAACGGTTACAAACCGGATATTCGAATAATCGATTTTCAGGTTAATCGAATAATTTTAAGAGCCCTAGTACAAACTGAGGAATTAATCAAAAAATCTAATTCATTACACTACCGTCACGGTCACGTCAACGGTATAAGACCACTATCTTATAATTTATTTTATATTTTAAAATTTATATTAAAAATAAATAAACAAATTTTCTAACTGAAAGTAAAATTTAACGCAAAATTTGCATTTAATTATTTAAACAAAAACATACTAAATTTTATGTTGTGTACAAAAATATATTTTAAACAAATTATTATATTTTAAGATGTCGAAAAACATGCTAACGTTGCCAAAAATCCGCTAAGAGAAGCACTCGATGACGGTATTTAGCCCCCTCCCCGGTGTATACGAGTATACCAAGAGCAGCGCAAGCCGTTTTTAATCCAATTCTAAATAAATAAAATATTAAGTAAATTGCAAAATATCTAAAAAGCTAATGGCCGCCAGACGGCAGTACAAATATATAGAAATATATACATTCAAATAGATATATTTATATATATGTATGCATAAGTATTAATGAGCTACAAATTTTTACGACAGCCTCCCCACTAATACATAGAAGATCGCAGACATGCACAATTTGACTGATCCTAAAATATGTAATGTCTTTATATTTATAAGTACATATATTTGTCTATATGTATTTGTGCCACGCTCATGAATAACATCTGTTTTTGCATTCCTTTTCGACACAAAGAGATTAAAAGTTACATTTCCAACCATTACCGCACCGCTCCACTGCCCTCATCGTATATATTCGTACGAAATACAACAAAAGCAACAGTGTCTGTCTTCCAATTTATTTAAATGCGCTGAATATATTCGTAAATAAATAAATCCGTTTGAGTATAAATATTTTGAGAAAACTGCGGTGATTGCGCTGTTAAAAATGTATATTGGCATTAACCGCTGAGATCTCCGCGGATATATTAAAAGAATATCTTTCAAATGTACATACATACATATTATATATAAATATATCTGTAGTTATTAAATCTAGTGGGTGTTGCTAGTACAATATGTATGTAGTCATTGTAGTATTTTGTGTAGTAGTGAATACTTATACCTATGTACACGATCGAAAGTAACAGTCTCTTATGGAACTATAGGAACACCTCACAGATGTTATAAAAATACTACCCTCAAGGAACTGAAACTGAAACTGAACTGGTGTTTCTTTAGTTCCCACCTGTATATATATATATTTATTATTTTAGAATTCAGTTATCATAAAGTAAATCGGTGAATAACCACGCCTACTTCCCTTATAACACAAATTTAAATTCCAACAGATTCTTTAACAATATGTAAATCAAGCACTGATGAAAATATCTAAATAAACCTTTGCAAAAAGAGTACCTTCGGGTTGTGTCATTTCTCATATACTAATTTATTATAATTTTTGAAGCTCCGATATACCGAATTTGAGAGCCTCAATGTCTATAACTGATTTTATATCGAAACTGTAGGTCAATTTGAGCGATATCGTGATAAAATTCAGATATTCCATATAAAAATTTGCTCTGGTGGTCATAAGGATAAAGAAATAATGGCTTTAATTAATTAAAATAGTCTACAAAAAAAATGTAGTATATTAATCGATTAAGAGGTTAAGGGTAGTCAGGATTTTCAAAAATTATTTTTTTTTGTTTTTTTTTGCATTATCGTTAAGAGTAAAATCTTAAAAATATTCTCTGAAAATTTTAAGTTGATCCGATAATTAGTTTTTGAGTTATTTGACAAATAAACAAGAGCGCTTGGGCACTCCAAAACGCTCGGGTGAGACTTTAAGTCAGTAGTCTGCTTTAGAAGCCGAAAAACAGCGTTTTTTAGCAATTTTTTTGAAAGGGAAGGAAATGATTGCGGTAAACGTAATTTTAAGACGATAGTGTACTATATTTAAGGCTTAAAAAACAATATTTATTATTAAAAAATATTGAAATTTTTTCAAAGTTGTAAGTATTTTTCTGGAGCGCCTGGAGTCTGCACTTGTAAATCGGTGCCGGTGATGGAGGTCGTGCGATGCATCTGAAACAGTCGAACCAATTTTTTTTTTTTTATTTTTATAAGTTTCTTTTCTTTAAGAACTACAAAAATACCGAAGAAGTTATAAAATTCAAAATTTTTTCGAGGTTTGAAAAAAATTGACTTTTTTAAGAAAAAAATGGACTTTAAGTTGCAAAACAAGTAGTTTAAATAATACTTTTGTCCAACTTAATAGAAGATAATTTAATACTGAAGCTAGATCACTTTGGTTTTTTTCGATCGGACATAAGTATGTATATTCTTATTGCTATCGCCGGCACCGTTTTCTAACACTTGTGAAAATGAAAATTCGAGAAAACGCGCCTTAAAGGGTCTGCCTGAGCATTCGCACCTGCTCGACGCTCGGCCACTAAAACTGCTCTAAATTCGAAAATATGTCGAATTGGCCTCGGGAATTTTAAACACATATTCTGGGATAGTTTTGGAAGAGATTTAAAACAAAACAAAAAAACGATTTTTGAAGCCTGTAAAGCAGACTACTGCCTTAAATGCGATTTTTTCAAAACAATGTTTATCAGCTGCTAACAACTGTAACTCGAAAACCGCTCAGTAGATTTTAACAAAATTTATACAGCTTTTAGAATATATAATAATCCTGGATCTGACGAAGCTTTTTTGTTTTTCAAAAATTTCGATTTTTTACCGAAAATCTATAAAATAAATTCCTGATTTCCGCATTTTGTTAATTTTTGAAAAAAAAAATAAAAAAAGCTTCGACCAGGCCCAGGAAAATCTATTTGTAAAACTATTTTTTCTTATCCGATTGCTTTTAGATGAATCTCCAAGGACTTATGATTGTCACCGCAAGGACCGTTTTTTGGAACTGGGTCAACACAAACAGCTATAACTTTGGAAATTATAATTTTTTTTTTCAAATTTTCGTGATTTTTTGTGTTGCCATATTGATTTTTTTTCTGTAAAATAACATAATTTGGAAAATAACATGATATAATTGCAAAAAAATTACTGAAAATTCTCATTTTTTCGTGTCCCTGACCCCTTAAAACGTTAACATCATTTAATAATTGATCGTAGCATATATTTCGGCGCAGAAGCCAAATTTATTGCTAGTAGATTGTCAAGCTAATTTAGTTGTAAATTTAGTTAATGAGTATTTGGGTTGATAGAAAATCATATATTATTTCAACAGAGCTGTTTTTTGACATTACAGTGGAACTTCTTTAACTCGAATATCTCCATAACTCGATCGCTTGAATAGGCAATAGCGTTTAGAAGCCAAATTTCATACAAATTCCGTTCCCTAAATCGAATTTCTGTAACTCGAAGTTCTCCAACTTTTCGACCAGGGCATAATACAAAATTTAAAATTTTAGTATCGAGGTAGAATTTTAAAGAAGTCACTCTATATCGTATCGAGGAGAATAAAATATGATATTACTGTAATGGATTGCATAAATCATCTAATAAAGGCATGGGATATAGACGTCAAGAGCCAATAATAGCAAACTGCAACAAACAAAATTACAGAAAACATCTTTTAACGTATTTCCATCAAAATTTTTGCGAAGTAAATAACTGTGTATAAATCTATATTTTACAGCTTTTTTTAAATTTATATATTTTAATGAAAATTCTATAACTCGAAGTCTCTCTAACTCGAAGTTTTTTTGTGGATTATGGTGATTCGAGTTAGAGAAGTTCCACTGTATATTAATTAATTAAAATGCAAAGTAAATACCGTATTATTATTTTTTCATTTACATCTGCTCCTCAGTAAATTAATATTCTTGCAGGGCATTCGTAAACCTAAATATTATACATACTTATGTACCAAATAGGCAGTACTTACACAGCAATACATAGTTATGTACAACAACCGCACAACACAATACAACACCCGCATACTTGCATAAATATCGCACTGACAATATTCTCCTTCAATTGGAGAGCAATTCTCCGAAAAGACAACCAAATTTGTTACGCTGCGATTGGCCGGCAACCAGGCCACACCGTTGTTGCGCCACAGCAGAATTTTATGCTGCGTTCGGTTGGCAAGTGATCGCATCTGCAGCCATTCGTAAATTCACTTTCATACTCGTATTCCTATGTAGCGAATAGGCAGTTTCTGGTTGAGTGAATGTGATCGAATGAATATTTATGCGCTTGCACACTCTCATGTATTTTGGTGTGTGTGTATGTTTGTAGGAAATGTTCTCTTGCATTCATGTATATGTGTGTGTGTGTTTGTTGCATTGGATGTTTGTGCGCTTGCTGAAAACAATTGGAGGTGGAGCCTGATCATGGTTTGTTGGCTAAGCTGACCATCTTGTTTGCCAGTAATACATTATTTATGATATCCATGAGTAACAATATATGTATGTACCAAATCACACACAGATATCATGTATTTATTATTATTTGATCTATGTTTTTAATGAACTAAGAAATATTTTTTTGTAAATTATTGTATATTATTATTTTCTAAATAATAAATTTAATATATAAATTAACTTTTTCTGGCTGTACTTTTTCATTTAATATATTTTTTGGTATAAAAGCTGGTCTCGAAAATATTTTCTATGGATATCAAAAAAGTGCATTTTCTGATCTCTGAACATCTACTATTTGTTCCAAAAAATACATTTTTGAATTCTTTGCTTAACTTAAGAAAATGTATGCATTGGAAATTCATTTCCTTGAAATATTAAATTGCGCTGAAGCCTCAAGTCCATAAAGTAACAGTTCTGAAGATGAGATTAGAAGAAATTGCTCCAAAATCCTCCGCTGAACCCTCCACTAGGGCGCCGGCTGGTAATAGATACCACAGTTGCCCGTGACTCTGACTGAACTCCGGACTAAATGAATAAGGTTTGCCTTTGTCGGAGGTTTCTGACAAAGATATTACTTCACTTGGTAGCAGGCTATGACTTGGTAAAAGTCGAGATCAAAATAATATCATATGACGGCGAGATCGGTGCTCTACAATAACGGTCTACAGGAAGGATATTCCATCTAGGCCAAGGGCAAGAGTCTGGATTTCGGCTACTTCATCACAGCCAGACCAGATTTCTGCAATTTCAAATCTACCAACGGATGGTTGGAAATTAATCAAATCATCCGAAGAAACGGCAACAGAACCCGGCGTGCCATGCTGCTTTTAACAAAAGATTCGATTGAACCGCTGATGAAAAGTGGTTTCACAAAAGTAAAAGTGTAGACATCAAAATCAGATGCCGACGCTATTGACCTTACCTCGGAAATCGAAATGGGTGATATTGAGGAAGATCATATGGAGTCTTTAAGTGATGGGGACTGTATTGTGTGCGGTGAGTACTTCTCAGGGTCTCAACTGACAGTGGATAGACTCTGAAAATTATATATTCTGAGCAAGAGGCTTTAAGCGATCCTACAGAGGATGCAGATTTAACTTTAACTCATGCGTATTCGTCAAATAAATCTTCATCATAGCAATCTAGTTTCAGTAGCTCTACATAATTAAACGTAGATTAAGGCAACAGATAAGCCTGATTTTGTCCTCATTCAGGAGCCATGGGTTAATATACTACGGGTTTGCGGTTTGAGGACATTTAGCTATAAATTATGTATATATTGGCAAATTACAAAAGGCCTTGATGTTTTTATAATATATTTACAAATTTAGTATTCAAGACACCACAGCGGTAAAATGGGAGACGGGTGTAGGCAGGAACAAGTACTAACGCAGATTTTTTAATTAAAAAAACCGACACCGGATTCGTTATCAGCGACCCCGAGAACCCCCTAATAACGACTTTAACGCCCGCTATATTGGATCCGTCATTTTCAATTGAAAAAAACCGACGTCGGATTCGTAATCAGTGACCCCCTAATAACGAGCTTCAATCGATTCCGATGAAGTTTTAAAAATGCTGTCCGTCATATTGGTTTTCTGGGGTTATGTCAAAACTTTGATCTGATGGGGCTAAAGGGACCACGGATTCGGCTTCAGCGTCCCCAAAACCATAAGGCACATATAATGTGACCCCCAGGTCATGACAAAATCTTTTATTTTGAGTGGCTGTGTAATCCGATTTGAAAGATTATTTAAATTTTGGTCCCACTCGAACTTGACACTTCCTTACTTGTTTTCAATTGAAACTTATCAGTATAATTAATTTTCGTTTTGTTTTTTATTATTGTAATAAAAATTGCTTACTTTTTCAACAATATGTATTTACTTTCACTGCCAACAATCACTTCCAAGACGATAATTGAAGAGTGGCAAGATAACGGATGGATAATCTTTTGTGTGATGTTTATGCGAGTAACTTTGGCGACGGTAATATGTAGGCATTGAATTTTTACGAATTTTTCATTTCATGACCCGACAAAAAGGAGAAAACAAAAATCAATAATTTTCTTAAAAAGTTAACTGCGCGCTACTTGTGGCGCGTATATAGATATCTGTGTATGTATGTAAACAAAAATATGCCAGCGGAAAAAAAGTAATATAAAACATGCGCCTAACATAAAACAATAATTTGACTTTAGTAGCTGAGCAGGCTCATATGCATATCGCAACATCTTTCGTACCAGCGACTACAAGTATGCGTATAAGTATGTTAGTGTGTGTGTATGCGTGCACGTGTATATAAGCGCAATTGAGCAACCGCTTCTGCTGGCAATTCAGCATGAGAATACAATACATGCATGTCGATTTCCGTCAATTCCCAAAACAATGTCGTAAAAATTGTGACTTCTTACAATTTAATGGCCTTTCTTCTCTGCCATTCTTTCTTTGATACACTTTTGTTGCTTTTGTTGTACATAAGTACATACATGCATACATACCGTACGCTTTCTTTTCAATTACACACTCGCTGCCTATGCAGATTGCTCACAGTCATCACTCGAAAGGAGCGGCGGGTCGCGAGCTCTATGCCGCCTGCAGGCTCCAGCTTCACACGAATTCAACTTAAAAAGTCGTAAACGGGTTTACGCCGTCGCCGTCAAAAGCAATTGATATATGAGCTCACATGTAGGTAAACATATTCATATGTTGCACTTGTGTGTGTCGCATCTCTCTCCCTGGTTGCCAGAAAGTAGCCTACTTATTCGTTTTACATATCGTCTGCATTTTAATGTTGCAAATGTGTAATCAGTCTCGCTCCTCTTGTGGCATCATAAAACCGTTGTTGGGTTCTTAAGCGTAAATCTGTTTTTGGTGACTTAGCGCGTTTGTCTTACATTTAATTGTTTGAATATAAAAATTAATATAAATATACAAACAGTTTTTAAGTAAATGGTAGACAAACAACTTATTGTATATTATCTGTATCTGGTTAATAGTTGAAAATATAGTATATACGGTATACACCGGATAAGTGCCAGAGCAGTCAATTCCTTCCACGTGTGTCCAAACATTGTGTGTATGCAAAGTATCTTACAAACCTCGTACTCGGATGGAGACTTTTTTGAATTTTGGAGAGTTCGGTTTTTCGGAAAGAAACACCTTTCCAACATAGTATTTATCGAAAATTAAATTGTATGAATTATACACTCCCAACAAAGTTGCTAAAGAAAGTATTATAGGTTTGTTCACATAACGGTTGTTAATGTCATCCAGAAATAAAAGAGTTAGTTATGTGGCTATATATGTACATATATATAAATAATCAGGATGACGAGTGGAGTTGAAATCCGGATGGCTGTCCGTCCGTCTGTCCGTGCAAGCGATAACTTGAGTAAAAATTGAGATATCTTGATGAAACTTGGAACACATATTCCTTGGCACTCTGAGAAGGTTGGTCCACCGCCATGCCCACAAAATGGCGAAAACACATAAAGTGTCATAACTAAGCCATAAATAAAGTTACGAAAGTAAAATTTGGAACAGAGGATCACATTAGGGAGGGGCATATTTGGGTGTAATTTTTTTGGAGAAGTGGGCGTGGCCCCGCCCCAAATAGGTTATTTGTATATATCTCGCAAACCATTGAAGCTATATAAACCAAAACCCTGATAACACATATAAAAAAATGGCCAAAATAGGCTCACATCTACGACTACTTCCCATATAACTCAAATTTGAATGCCATCTCATTCTTTCACTTTATAATACATACATACATAAGAAATTAATGAAGATAGCGGAAAAAACTATGTACAAATACTGCATGATCTGTGGCACTACTTGTGCTGAAATCGGACTATAACTTTTCAAGGCCCCGGACATTGAATATATGTCGTTGTTTCAAAAATTATTCAAATCGGTTTATAATTACCCCTAGCTCCCATATACCTAATTATAGGTTTTTCAAAAATACTGTGGGCTTTACTACGCATATATCGGTTAATATGTGAGATATCGGACCCAAATTAATGAGTGAAAGTGGTGAAAATGAGTGAAATTTTTTCAAGAATTACCTCAGCCCTCATAAACCTTTTATGATGATTTTCGTTATTCTATTGGACTTTATACCGAATGTATGAGCCGAACTTAGCCTTTCCTTACTTGTTTTAAAATACTTTTTATCTATTAACTTCCTGGTATATTTTGAATAAGGAACCTTACAGAAATTGAATTTATATTTATCTTTCGTCCTTTCTTTTGCAACAAAAAATGCAGATAATGTTCATTTCGCATTGGTAAACTGGGCATTTTTAAAATTATTGACTAAAGTTAAAATTCTGGGCGCTTTATCAAAGACGTTTATCATCTCTTTTCGCTATTGCAAACAAGTAGATAAGAGTCACTTTGAGACTATTAAGGGGTTGTATATGTATGCTAAGGTGCCGGAAAATTTTGATTTCACGATTCCAGTCCATTAGCTCAACTGAAAGCATAAAACCAAACAAATTTCGATAGTATGGGGACTTGTGGTATCCTTTAAATATTTATTGAAATGATAAAAAAGTTTTTCTACAAACGGGGATGATTTTCTCAATAAGGCTACTTTTTGCATCTGATGAAATGCATTGTAAAATGCATAACATTGATATGAAAATTTAAAAGGGAAAGTGAAATCGTTCAAGGACATAGCAACCAAATTACCAAGAATTAAAAATCGATTGAAAACTCTTTCGGCATTCGAAGTCACCGTAATGATGTTTTTTGGAAAAACAAGATGAAAAACGGTATAACTTCGCTTCTACTGCTTAAATCTCTATAACAATTTTGATAGCATTCTTTATATACGTATACTTTAAGATATAAGAATAAAAAATCAATTTCATCAATTTTCATTTCAATTTTCAAATTTCTTTTGATTGATAATAGTCCATTTCATGCGTTCATATGCTGAGTGCACCCTGAGAAGATCGCGTTTAAAGTTTCCAGCTGCCAGCGCTTCGAACAGCTCCTTCTTTTAACTGCTGCTTCTTTAAAACGACGTCGATCACTTTACTACAGTATCTAGACATGTTAAGAAAGCTATTTAAGAAAAAAAAATAAATTGTTGACCCCATCACATGGGATGACCCCCTTAACATGAGTATTCAAGTGAAGATTAGTACTATAAGGCAAGGATAGAGACTGATTGTTTGTGACGATCTCTCGGTTAGGACATAGACACTGTGTGTACGATTTTTTTATCCTTTTATTGGAGAGATACTTCCAGTTAGGAAACCCAATCTGAAACACCTTGGTTATAAGGGGACTTGAGCAAATAGACATCCCGTAAGTCCACATTATTGATTGGAAAGACAATGATATGGCTGCGTTATTTAGGTGTTGTTATCTGAAGACATTGAAAGTATGTTAGAATTCTATAAAAAAATCGAAATCAACGACTCCACTTCATAATGTGACATTTTGGAGATAACCTCAAAATTACTTCACCTACTGTCACTCAGATTCCCTCAACATTTTGCATTATACTTTAATAACAATTCAATAACATTTAAGTAGCAGTTTTTCATCTAAAATGCGTGTGTCTTTGTAAAAAAGACGTGTTTATTAGTAATCTTATTTATTTATTTTTGCATGGAAATTTCCCGATGCTTAACATTTGCAATCCTTGTAACAACAATGCCAACAAAATTTACGATGTCATCATAAAGTTGCGTGCAATGAAAACAAATGCGTTCTCGAGGTGTAAATTTATTTGTATAAAAAAATAACTTTTGCATACACCTATATATATGTTTGTATGTATGTTTATATTTGCAAATATGTACATAAGTAAATGCACGCATGTTTGGATACAAGTGTAATTTATAAATATTGTCTAAGCACATACTCGTATATAATGCATGCTAACGCTTAATTAAACTATAAGTGTCCTATATACTTACAATGGCATAAAGATACTATATGTATGTACATATGTATACCAGCGGTATGAGTAGTTGCAGATTTATATGGATTAAAGTCACTCTGTTAAAGTCAAGTCCGGTTATTGACCATGAGCTTTTATCTTTCTGATCCCCTTCTCTTACTGCTAGATACTTGACCGAGTTTCTCCTTCCTATTTGAGTGCGGATGTCGAAAAGAGTCTGTTACGGTCACGGCCCACAACAAGATTTTGGAAAATCATAAAATGAAAAGGATGCTCTGTGAGCTCAACACCGTCCAAAAGTAACAACGAATGGATGATTCTGAGTAGTGTCTCCGGATGTTCCATAGTAATAATCTCGAACTATTGGTGACTGGATTGCATGCAATGAACCCAAATCTACGTTTAGGAGAACACAATAAAAAATCCAAAGTTTTCGAGGTCATAATAGGAAAAAACCTTCAATAGCTATAGTACAATACCACATTAGGACGAAATCGCTGATACTGCTGCAATTTCTTTTTCGATATTCGTACGAAGTTCTTCAATTGTCGCTGGCTTGTTGGCATAGACCATAGACTTTATGTAGCCCCACAGGATATCGTCTATCGGCGTCAAATTGTACGACCTAGGCGAACCAATTGGTCCATTTCGTGAGATAACACGTTCACCAAACCTGGCTTCCAATAAATCGATTACTGTGTGGCTTGTGGTGCCGTCCTGTTGGAACCACATTATATTAAAGTCTATAGTATCTAATTCGGACCAAAATATTCGGTTATCATTGAGCGGTAGCGATTCCCATGCCGGTCTTGATCATCACAGAAGATGTACGGCCCAATTACGCCGCCGGCCCATAAAGCGCACCAAACCGTAATATTTTTGGGATGTTAAGTTGACTCATGGAGTACGTGTGGATTGCTGTCTGATGACTAATAACTCATATGTTGCTTATTGACGAAGCCAGAAGCCGACTCTGGTGGTCAAGCGGCTTCAGTTCTTGAGCCAATTTGATCTTGTAAGGATGTAGGTCCACATCTTTTTGCAAAATTCGCCACAACGACGTCACAGTGATGTCCAACTCTTGAGAACGACGTGTGAGAGACTGATTTGGGTCTTCCTCGATTGATGCGCTAGCGGTAGCAATATTATCGACACTACGAGTACTTCTTTGTCTCACTGGCACGGGAACTAAATTTTTCACTAGACGCTCAATTGTTGATCTGGCCGGACGATGACGGCCATAAATTGGACGTAGGGCTCTTAAAGTTGAGACCACTGACTCCGAATTTCGGTAGTAAATTCTAACAATTTCGATTCGTTCTTAGATCATATATCTTTCCATGATGAAATAGCAAACCTTACTGAAGAGAAATGTCAAAATAGTGGAGAAAAAATATCGTCGTTTGCTGCCCCTTTTGTAGCGTTTTATTGAAAGCCACTTTACTATTCGTACATTTTGATGTACTAAGGCCAAAATACATATTTAAGAGCTTTGCGAGCACATACATATGTCAACCTTTTTCATGGAATCAGTAGATAAAGCCTAACAGCGGTTCACAAAAATAACGGGATTTTCGTTTTTAATAAATATTAATTCATTTATTCGAATAGCCGTAGCTTTTTAGGCAAATTCATCTATATTGATAAAACCTATAAGCTTATCTTTATTTTTTTAAGGGAAAGGAACTCAAATGTAGCACGTAGAGAAGTGGCGCGTCGAAGTCAACTTTATAATTATATATTTTAAATACAATTTTAATATTAATAATTTCATTGAGATAATTTTTAACAAAAATATTTCGTTTTGTTTAATAAAAAATCATTATTATTAAATACCTAATTAAAAAAATTAATTAAAAAAAAAATCAATTAATAATAATAATAAAAAATTAATTAATAATAATAATAAAAAAATAATTAATAATAATAAAAAAAATATTTAATAATAATAAACAAAAATTATTTAATAATAATGGTTTTTAATTATTATTGAATATTTTTTTTTTTTTTTGGAAATGAATTTTATGTGTTAGCAATATCACCAAAAATAAACTTAAAGAAAAAAAAATAAAAAAAACCACGTACTTTACTTTTATTTATTTTTTGTGTTATATATTTACTTTGTGCTCGTGCTTTGTATTTGAAGAATAGTATACGAAAAGTTCATGCTTAGATCTTCACTGTATAAACAAATGAATGCGTTTATTTTAAAATATTTGTTCAGCCAATGTTTTTATTATTCTTAGCTTGTTTTTACAATAATTAAAACTATACAGTGCAAATGCGAAGCTGATTTTTCGGTTGATACAAAAATCTTATCAGCGACGTGCACCAACAACCTTCCTTCCTGTCACAACAGCACAACAACAACAACAACACACCACAAATACATATCTAGTTAAATGACATAAAAAGAAACCGTTGCATGTGAGAAAACAAAGAAGGCAAAAGTAGAAAAAAATCATAGAAGCGGAACGATAACAATACCGCTGACATACAACAAACAAAATGCGAAACGAACGAACGACAAATGTGGACAGTACACACTGTTATGTATTTATTTATACATATATGTGTGTATGTATATATGTATGGGAGGATGGATGTGTGGATCTTGGAGATAGTGACAATGGAGGGTATTTTAGTTAGCTACTTGATGTACTAGGTGATGCTACGTTCTAAAACAACAACAATATACATATATTTATAAGCAACTGACTATTGATTGCCATTGATAGATCGATTGTGGCAAGTTTGTTCACGCTGCAACACAATAAACACAGCCACCGAACTTAACATCAACTAACAGAAAAGACAGATAGAAATCGTTGAATAGTGAAAACACTAGCAAAATAACAATAGATGAGCATGTAAACAAAGTGCCGTCGATCAGATACGTTTAATCCGTGCAATCTCACGCCTTGAACGCAGTAGACGAGGCGCTGAAGTGTGGCTTGTTGTGTGCTAGCATTTGTGGCATGAAAATGTCTCAACACACAATGCTAAGTGCGTACGCAAACTGATCGACACGATCACTCCACACCACAGCACGCGTCAACTAGCACCCGGTATGAGTGTACGATCTCAACTCACTGAACTAAAAATAGTTGCTCGCTGTTTCGTCAAGGTATCAACTGGGGGACGAGTCATCAAATCACTAACTAAATATGTACTTACAAACATACATACAAATCTACTAAGTGTCTTCCAGAACTGTCAACGACACGTTGAACATCCGCAACACCTCCGCCGCCCCGCGATTATGATAAATATTGACGACACACGCCATTGACAGCAAATTACCCGAAATTCTCACACACTCGTGCACTAGAGAGTCGACATTGTGACGTGCCGAAAGATGCGACGTGACCTTTTGTGGCGATTAAAAAGCTGTTAACGAGCAACCGCTACTCGTTAATGGCGATTTATGCGATCTTTGACATTACTTTGTCGATGCTTCCACTCAATTGTTGTTGTCATCTCTTCGTATGCTGGTGCAGCCTCCTCAATTGTTGCTTTTGCTTCCTCATTTGTTGTTGTTACTTCGAATGACTATGCGGCATCATAAAACTTACACCCCCGCTCCCGAATACGTTAACGATCGATTTTTGGTGAAATTTGTGGTGTTGTGATTTGTTATGGGCGGCCATCAATTCACGCTTGACTTGTTTACTTGTTAATTGGTGTAAAGAGTTTAAAATATTTTCACTTATCTTGGCGTTATTTATTTATACGATCAGCTTTACGTTATCCCGTTCAATGCACACTCGTACCCACACACCCACTCTTCGGTAGATAAAAGCGCACTCGCAAAACAAGCAAACAAGCTGCTCGTAAAATTTAGGAATGCCTTAGATGTCGGAAATAATGCCAGAGACTACATAAAAATTCAGCGAAAATATTAAATGGCTGATTATGAGCGATCATTTGGATTTAATACATACGGTTTATTGTTTAAAGAATACGCGAGTCTATTGTCTTATGGAAGATTCACGTCGATGAAGTCAGCGCACCTAAGATCCTATGTGCATATTCTTATACTAACGGGAATGTGCTTTCAAACATTTTTGATTTCATAACACTGATCTCAACCCTTCAGAGTAAGCGCCATAACTCTTTTTCTTCACTTATCTCTGCTTACCATTTACAAATTCGAGGAGTTTTGAATTGCCTAGATTCTCGTAGAACTTTCCATAATATATTTTAAATGATTCTCTCACTTGTCATTAATAATTTTGAACCATTTATAAAATTGAATGATATGACAATGATCGTGATCGTAATTCGGAGGTGTGTTCAAGGAATAACGAAAATTTTGGTAAAAAAAAAAGTTTGCAAATTTTAATCTCTAAACTCACGAATTTTAAAATTCCCGTTATGTTTTAACTTATCTTGTATATGACGAATTTTTTGAAAACATTTTTTTTGGAAAATTTGAATCTCTAAACTCATGAATTTTAAAATTCCCGTTATTTTTTTAACATACATACCTGGTATATGACAAATTACTAAGGAAAGGCAAATTATTTCATTAGAAATCGATAGCGTAGTTTTCGGGATACACACTGGAAACACTTTCTGCGATGAAAGAGTACATTGGAACAACAGAGTACTACATCTGAGGTGGGATTAATCAAAGTTATTTGTCTCATGGTGGATAATAAACGATCAAAATCTTTTATGAACACGATTTAAATGCAATTTGTTTTGAGATGGAGAAAAAAGTGCATCGAAACGATTATTATGCTACTTATTGATTTTTATAACGCTTACGTTTTTCTTTTGAAAGCATCATCATTAAAATGATTGTTGTTTATCAGGAGTAATTTAGTGTACAAATATTATTAATTTTCACCAGAGAGATCTAAGCTTGATCAGTGCTCTTTGGACTTATTCATGATACTAGACTGATGCTCCAATTTCTTTATCCCTTCTGAAAATGATGCTTTCGTGAGGTCAAAAAAGTTTCCCATGCTCTCTCTGATTTCTTTGCTCGACTTCCCATCTAAAAACAGGAATCGAATCTTCGATCGATACTACTGTTTTTTATTTGTCTAAAATCCACGAAGAACGTCGCTCCCACAAGCTGTCAAAACAAAGCTACGTCCAATTCGGTTGAATTTGTTGCTATTTCCGACAGTAGCCAACAGGCTTAGTACTTATGGACTTTCCTCGTATATGGTGGTTATGTTTCTGTGGGGATATTATGATTTACTCAGACAGCTTGGACACGATTAATACCCTTGCTCAGCTAAAGATGTAATAAATTGTATTTTGATATTAGCTATTATTAAAAGTCTTCCTGACAACTTCCTGAAAACTTGACATCTACCACAGTGGATTGAGAACGACGAGTCTAAGATATTCATAATAATGTAAGTGACGCTATTAAAATTCCCATATACCATGTACTTATGCATATATGAATGTTTCTCCTCTGGTCCAAAAATATATATATTCATTGAGCCACCTTCTTAAAAATAAGACACTGATATAGTGTTAGGTTGTCAAATATCTCCCTTCCGCCTTCTTGTCTTTTGAATTTCGCGGCTATGTGTAAAGCGATACAGAGCTCGTATCTGGCAATACTATACATCTTTGAAAGGTCTTGACATAACCTACAAAACGACGCTACGCATGATTTTATAAAGCATTGAATAAAGAGCAAAACAGCAAAAGAAGGTAAATATTTTACTATCTAATATTTACTAGACGTTAGTATAGTAGAGACACAATATTATTAAGAATCACTTTTGTTAAAGAGATCTTAGTCTCTAATATTGAAAAAGTAGAATTGACTCTGTCATTATCTTTTATTTTCAAGATAATTCCATTCTCCGCAGTGTGATTCAAATAACGGATACCAATATCATGAAATATGTACATATGTATGCTTTATGTAAAGATAAATATCCACTCTATCTACCAAATACCGATTCTCTTTTGGCAGCATTTCTTTACACTTGTTATTCGTATGCATTGCATTGTGCTACCTTTTTGTGTGTGCTTTGTAGCAATGCATCACCTACTAAGTTGATACAAATCTGTGTTGAGTTTCATGGAAAATTAATTTGTATGTCAAAATTTATACAATCTCTCCGCATGTTGCAAAAACTTTTACTCATTTCAGCGAACACTCACATACATACTATATGTATGGCTATCGCTTGTTGTTGTTATTGTGCCCTACAAAAACAAGTTGACCAACACGTTTGCGGCAAATTAAGAAAGTGATGGATGACCGCAGTGTTGCAATAAAACAATAACAAATACATTTAAGTTTAATTTTTTGCTCCATGTGCGAATATTTGGACTCACCTTGATGGACATACATAGAAAATTGTTTTTGTATTTAGCTATATAAATTCATACATGTAGCCATTAAGAGCCAACATATCACATATTTCGAGAGGTTAGTTAAGCTTTTTATGCCAGATTTATTTATACACATACATATGTATGTATGTATATGTGTATAAATGTTTTTAGAGTAATTGATTTAGAATTTATCAGCCATAAATTACATTTTGAAATTAATAATATTTCTCCTTATCATTCAATGCATAGTTAAGCAATTTTGATAACTTTGGGTAATTTTTTTGAAAAAAAAGAATTTAGTTAAATACTTCGAAAATTTTTAAATTAAATATGTAAGGAATTAATACGAAACACAATATGAAAATCAAACCATCAACAATATGAAAAATTGAAATTGAGAAAAATCTCTTCGAAGAAAAGGTCTTCTTCTTTAATGAAACTCTAATAATATCTTTATTTTATCGTTATTGCCGATACGTTTGTCCATATAGCAGATAAATCCCATACCGTTTCGGTTGCTCGACTATTGTGGGAATGGTAAAAAATGCTTCTATTTCTTGAAACATGTGAAGCCCAAAGAAAATTAGATAATTTCCCATACAAATTCGAGTTCCATTTGAGTGGTCACATTTGAAAAGTATCTATACTCGGAGCAAGCGATTCATAGATAAAAATGAAAGAAAGCAGCCCAGTCGAACATAATATATTCTAGAAATTTGAAACGATTAAATGTTTTGAAAATTTTCGGTCTATAGAAAGTGACCTATAGCTAACAGACCTCACTAACTTTCGTATCAAATTAAGTTATGCTATAACTCCCTTAATTTGAATAAAGTGCCGTACTTAGTAATCGAAAAATATATGCCGAGTTCAAATGGACTAAAAATTATTGTATGTAGAGTACACCGGTTACAGATATAGAGTGCGGGAATCATTATATTGTAAATTTTCGCAAGAGAATCCATTGGAAGAGAGTCATTTCATGGCAGAAGCACTATATACGTTAAATGGAATTTTGATATTTTCGTAATTGCTGGTAAAATAGAAAATAAATTTAGACAGATAGATTCAGGAAAGATTTATATGGAAGTAGATGTTAAGATTTGTAGTTTAAATGTGTTCATCTGGAAAATGGCGCTAAAGTTTTTTATGCACCAAAAATTTATGGCATTGATCTATTACTTTGAAAGACATGACTTTTAAGCGAAAACTAAACTGAATCCAAGTTTTGAACTGAGCGCTATGAAAGACTTCAGCCTTATCCTTAGCACGAGGATGGCCGTTTCTAGTCACGTACTTTAGAGAGTTATCGTATCATTAGAAATTTCGAATTTAACCATTATATGGAAGGTAGGCGTGTTATTATTCTATTGCATACTATGAAATTATTTTGTTGTCAGCACCTTACTGTATGTAAAATATGTGCAATAATATTATTGGAAGGGGAGATGAGATACTAAAATTTTTCAAAAATGATTAACCAATTATGTCCATATCTGAGAAAATGAAAGATAGCCATAGGTCAAATTTGAGTTTTATAGCGTAATTGGTTCATATTCGGTATCAACAATTTCGTAATCCAGAGAAAATGTGTATGTGTGTAATTGGCGTAGAAATCGTTATTCGATTAATTCCGAATCGATACTTCTCTTTTCTTTGCAATTCGGCGCCAGTTGGAAATCTCAAGTGAAGCACCTGATCTTTCCAACGATGTGGAGATCTACCTCTGCTTCCACCGGTGGGTACTGCATCAAACACTTTCAAAACTGGAGTGTTTTCTTCCATTCGAACAACAATACCTAGCCACCGAAGCCGCTGAACAAAGACAACGTCGCGATATAGTTCTCATAGTTCCATCGTCTGCGGTATTCGCGGTTGTCTATGTTCATAGGGTATAGGAAAATGTGCATTAGGTTTAATTGTGGTATCACTTGCACAGACAGACAATCGAACAACCAGAAATCAGTTCGCCTATTTTTGCACATTCTAACTTTTCGGTACGATCTTCATAGTACTTCTCAATTAATTTATTTCCATATGTCTTAGGGTATGAGCAAATCGTTGAGAAAAGGCAAAAGTCGCGAGGGGACAGATCCGGAGAATGAGGTAAATGCGGAAGCAAACAAATGAAATAGGTTTTTGTCTAACTTTTAGATACTAAAACCAGAGAGGCCCTCTCATAGAAGTCATGCGATTCCATATATTATATCCGTCTGGTATAACCCACTATTTTTCTCGCTATAATTAGAAGTTAAAAAGTTCATCCATTATACAACATTTAATTCATATCGAACAATATTTACCTATCCCATGCGATCACCAAGAACAGCCTAGATGAAAGTATTCTCAGTCAATATGCATATGACCCACAACAATATAACGCGCCACCCACAAACATAAACTATTAAAATACTTAAAAAGAACCGCAACAAACGTAACGGTATTTATTTACGCAACATACGCGTACGTAACATGTGGGAAGCGGTCAAAGAAGCAGACGCTAGTAGGCGCTTTGAGCAGCTGAAGAAAGAACTATTAATGAATTTGAAAATAAAATAAAAAAAAATCCATTTAATGACAGTAAAGCAAAAACAAAATGTTTATCTAATAGTGAGAAATTAGTTAGCCTACTAAATAAGTCATATATGCAACACACTCCACGCTCCACGCTCCACAACCCCTCACGCCTACACTTAAATGGTGTGTGCCACAAGGCAACTTGCCACAACTCGACCACATAAAAGCACATTTTACAACGATGCAATGCAGTTTGCAACAAGATGTTATGCCAACAATCAAAGAGATTAAACAATAATAACAACAACAACAACAACAAATGGTGAATAACCTAAACGTTAAGGGAATTAATTGCCACATTTTGCCAGCGCAGACATTGTGGAGACGCCCCAGCCGGGGGGCTCTGGCAGCTGGTAAACACACACACACACACAAGGCAACCGCAAGTGCATTAAGCATGCATGTATATGTATGTTATGTGAGTGTTTGTGTGTGTGTTCGATTGAACACAACATAGCGTAGGGAAATCTTTGCCGAGCGCACGCAATTGGCAAGCATTTGTTTATTTTCATTTTGTAATGAGTTAAACAATTCAAATGCACTCACAGCAAGCTCCTGCGTTTGCCTTTTGATTTGGCAGCATAACTTCAGGAGCGCATGCAACACACACACACACAGAGAAATTGAAGAATATATGAAAGCATGCGTGTGTGTATGCAAACCGGAGGGGGGAAGATTGCGCTTAAGTGGAATCGAATTTATAGCCACAAACGTATAAACATTTGTACGGTATACGCTTGCAATTGAGGACATACTACTGTGCCATGGCATGTTGCATGCCTCATACTCTTGGATTACACACAAACACACACTCACTCTCAAATGCTGTTGGAATTGTTTGTGTTGCTTGTTTGCCTGTGTGTAATGAATTGAACGTTTGTAGGTCGATTTTCCCGCTGTTGGCTCAACAGCTCAGACACTGTGTCGCCGCAGCAGCAGCAATGACGCATATACTCGTAGTACTACTCGTAGTCTGACTGCAGTTTGTTGTGTTGCCTGCATTTGGCAGGTGAATTTGGGGCGTGTTGCCATCTGACCTTTCATGTAACGGACGAAGAAACAGGAAAAGGTATGTTCGTATGTTTTTCTGTTTGCTTTTATGTGCAAGCAGCTTACAGAGCTTTTGATTGTTTGCCAACGTAGCGTGTGTGTGTGTGCAATGTAGTTATTGAATCTTACAAGTACTTGCATATGTACATATCTACTTAACTCGCATAACATTGACATAAGCAACAATTTGCTGTGATTTTAATTAAATTAACGGCAAGTTTTGCATTTTGAGTATTCATATGAACTAGACTTCAATTTTAATAAGATAATACAGATATTTCACATTTGGTCTTCTAAAATTATTTCACCATAATTTGCAAAAGCTTATTAGAACGCGGTTTGTTGTGGTAAAAAATTGTTTTATTTTATCATATACTCTATTGGGGATTCAGTTTTTTATCCAAAATTTTTTATTCACTCCTTTTTTTTCAGTTTTCACAAACCTTAACAGATGTATTAGGGGTAGTTAGAGACACGAAAAGATGAAAATTTTCAGTAATTTTTTTTTGCTATTAAATCATGTTATTTTACAAAAGTTAAGGGATGGCATTATTACACAATGTTTTGATATCGAAGTCACGAAAGCTGTTTGTGTTGACTCAGTTCCAAAAAAAGGTCCTTGCTGTAACAATCATAAGTCCTTGGAGATTCATATAAAATCAATCGAATAAGAAAAAATAATTTTTTAAATAGATAATACTGGGCCTAATCGAAGCTTTTTTTTTTTTTTCAAAAATTAACAAAATGGCAAAAAAAAGAAAAAGTTTCGATCAGGCCCAGCATTTTTTTGTATTCTAAAAGCTGTATATATTTCATTAAAATCTACCGAGCGGTTTTCGAGTTACAGTTGTCACCAGTTCGAAAAACATAGTTTTGAGAAAAACGCATTTAAAGTTTCACTAGCGTTTTGGAGTGCCCGAGCGCTCTTTTTTATTTGTCGAATAACTCGAAAAGTAATTATCGGATACATTTTAAGAGAATATTTTTCAGATAGTACACTTAACGAAAATGCAAAATACAAAGAAATGATTTTTTGAAAATCCTGACTACCCCTAACCCCTTAAATTAATCGTAAATTTTGCGGTTATTTTTCAAGTTTTTTGAAGAAGCCTTATTCAATCCATATTTTGAATATCAAGTTCTTTGAAAAACAATTATATTTCTTACAATTAGATTTACTTTTATTGATAATAATGAATAATCCCTATATGAGGTGTGTTCAAAAAATAACGGGAATTTCGTAATTTCCAATTTTCCAAAAGTTCAATTATCAATTTTTTTATTATGTTAATATACATACCTACATGCCCTTGAACTATGATAAGATTTTCACCTGCATTCATTGCTTACTTTGTCTTTAGCAGCCGCTAAGGTTAACGTGTTTTTATACTCTCGCAAAAAAAGTTGCGAAGAGAGTATTATAGTTTTGTTCAATATCAAAATGATCAGGGGACGAGACGAATCAAAATCCGAATGTCTGTCTGTCCGTCCGTCCGTCTGTACAAGCTGTAACTTGAGTAAAAATTAAGATATCTTGACGAAACTTGGTACACATGTTCCATGGGACCGTGAAAGGGTTTTGAAGATGTGCAAAATCACCCGAACTTAGCCTTTCGTTATTTGTTATGAGCTTGGATTCAATTTTCGGTTTTTAAAAGTTCACTCTTCGTTGCTTGTTCGTAAACATTTGGCCAAAAACAACACTGTAACAATGCCCAGCCAATATATTTTCCAGGCATGACTCCGTGTGACTACTTTCTATATCCAGAAAAAAAGTCAACCTTAATAGGCTAACGTTTTACAAGCATACAAGAAATCGCTGAACGAGCCAAAGGCGATCCCAAAAATAGCGCTGTCATAAGTTTATCATATCGAATAGGGACTACATAGTTTGAAGGTGACAACATTAACGAAGACGAATGACTAAATATTTTTTTCAAAAGCTAATTTTTGAACACACCTCATATGTTTCCTAGAACAGTATTATTATTTCACGATTTTTTTTCAATAACCAAGAAAGATCGCGAGATTTTTCTTACAATTATTGTTACTTTATCTTTGGTCTATTATAATAATGAAGCACCAGTTAGAAGTGTCAAGAAAACCTGTCTGGAGCAGTGTCAAACTAATCAAATACTCCGCTGAAGTGATCACAAACTTAAGATCAAGACCAAGTATAGTTGAAGCACGTGAATACATTTTATCGACGCTTTCTGCTATCTCTGCCTCTCTTCTCGGAGCCACTTTTAAATATTTTAAACTCAGAAACTATAATATAGATCTAATGATCATCTCTCGGATTTTCGAACCAATCTTAAGTATTCTTCAAACGTCTGATAGATTTTACTGTAACCTTTTATAATAATGCAATCTAAGCTTTTACATTCTTAAAATTTTCCCTAAAATACACCAAATCACTTATAGTCGCCTGGACCTTTAGTAGTTATGGGGGTTACGACGATTAACAACACTATCCACTAGATAATGAAATTTGTAAAAACAAAAGAATCTCGAAAATCGACTTTATAATATTTGGAAAAAGGGAAGGTAAAAAGAATACTAAAAAGAGATCGTGAAAGAAACGATATCTCGAGCGTCGAATCAAAAAAATTTGCCTGATTTAACAACCTGGTTAAAATTTCGGAGCATCGGGGAAGACCTCATAAAATTATTGATACCAGACTAATGAAGAAGCAAAGATGATTCCAAACCAGGGTTTCAATGTTGGTATGCTGTGAGGACGTATAAATGATAGTACATTTTTTATTATTAGAAAATTATTTAAAAATGTGAATTAATCGAGAACTTAATAATGCAGTAACTACAGATATTTAAGAAGCTATATAAAGTCTTAAAGAGCTATCAGTGCGACTTTCGCAACTTTTCCTTTTTGTACGACATTTTTAAAGCCAACTAAAAATAAATGAATGACTAGACTTCGGTGGAATGTTTCCTTTAAAACAATAAGTATAGGAAAATATACCAAGAACAAGCTCGATCCCCCTAGTTACTACTAGTTTGTATCTATATTGTCATTCCATTCTTGACACAAATAATTTGATTTAATATAATGACAGCTAGACATGTCTCTGATTTGTCTGCA
Organism: Zeugodacus tau; assembly: GCA_031772095.1. Lineage (NCBI taxonomy): Eukaryota > Metazoa > Arthropoda > Insecta > Diptera > Tephritidae > Zeugodacus > Zeugodacus tau. The sequence continues at coordinate 60,295,656 of CM062653.1, read as the reverse complement.
TTGCTATTGTTTCCTACATTTTCTCCAATTTCACCACCCACACTCCCCTCACACTCGCTTCATTTACATGACCATAAAAGGTCTTCGCTTTATGAGATGGTCTTTAATGCAATTAGTGAAATGCTTAGTACATACTTGAGGGATTTTTTTTTTGTTTTATTCTGCAAATCGATTCGGCGAAAAGCGATTTTACAGCCTCAGCTATTTTTGAAAATCTGAAAAGTGCGAAAACATCAAAGAAACGTGGGCACAGACACACAATGGTACCAGCGACTACAAATAACAATATACAAAAGAAAATAAATCTTCAAATATAAAAAGGAATCATATACAAACACAGATACATGTGTGAGTGTATGTGGGGCTATTGTATTTCGAACAAAAGCTGGCAACTGCAATAAGTATAAAAATTGAGTAAGGTTGTCGATGTTTGCGATTGAAAAAAATATTTTAAGTTTGATATTATTATATTTTGAAAAAAATTTTATAAATTAATATTTTTAATTATTTGAAATTTATAGGTGAAAAAAAAATATATTTTTTGTAAAATAATTAATATTTTTAATTATAAATTTTTTAAATATGGTTTTAAATTTTATTTCCAAAACTACTTATCACTAAAAATGTTGTATTATTTTGAAATAATAAAGATAATTGGAAAATTAAGTGGCAACCCTTTTAAATATATTTTTTAAATAATGTTTAATTTTGAATTTCCAAAATAACTATCACGTAAATTTTTATAAGGAGTTACTTTGACAATTTTAAAAAATCAAGTGGCAACCCTATTTATTCAAAAGGCTTCACCTTTCATGATTTTGAAATATTTCTCTACTATTGCAGCAATTCTACTATATAACAGGTAAATGGAAGCTACTAAATATATCTTGCAATAATTAGTTAGGTGGCAACCCTATTAAAATAATGTATATCATCAAAATATCAATGATATGTAAATATTGTCTTTTAATTATTTTCCTTTTCCCAAATGAGTAAATTAATTGTTTAAAAAATTTTAATTATTTATTTTAGTTGGCAACTCTGTTTTAAATATTCTAAGGCCATTACATTTTCTTTGGAGCTAATATTATCTATTGTTTACATATAATGATATTTTAGTTGACAAAATTATATTGAAAATTTTGGAGCCTGATAATAAAGCAAGGTGGCAACTTTGTTCTGAAGAATTGGTCTAAATTTCTTTAAGGGTTTAGCAAGATGCTCGTTATAATTTGAAATTTTCCAGAAAGTAAATATAGTAACCAAGTTTTGAGTATTGAGCTCAAAATATTCCTGAGAGTGATCTCTTTGGAAGAATAATCCTTTTCTGAGTTTCATGAAAAATATACCCTTCGTTTCAATATGTGGTATACAACAATAAACTGATATGCAAACATACATGGAATTGAGCGCACCTATAGATAAAGCGACCACAACAACAATAACAACAATAAAACAATGAAACCAAAAACAACAAACACAACGGCGAAGAAGAAGTTGAAACAACAGCGATCACAACAAACTTAATGAGATGCCAAAATAGCAAAACACCAAAACAACCAACCAACCAACAATAAAATAAACGGAACGCGCCGGAAAACTTGAAAACACACCGCACACAATAAAGAAACGGTTCACACGAAAGCGGAAAACCGCCGCCAAGACTCGCGCTCGCTGCACTGCTCTGCTCCTATGGAACGCTTGTAAACAAATTGTGTGGCGACGGAAAACTAACCAAGGCTGCTTACAGTCCCTACGTCCCTGCGAGTTCTTGGCGGCACATATGCGAGAGAGAGAGAGAGTGAGTGAGGAGAGTGAGCGATGGTTGGATTTGTAATTGTTGCTGCAGCAGTAAAATAACAAATCGTAAAAGTTGCGTGTGGGCCACCTTTGTGCCAGCCAAAGCGTATTTGATTCCGGATAATTGAATTTAATTGCAATTCGTTCGCAGAATTCGAAGCTGCTGTATTCAAAGCGGAACAAATGCGCGTCAACTTGCGTTAAGCCAAATACTCTTGACGCGTTTGCAGCAGCTGAGTATTGCATAAGTGGTTGATGGGTGCGTGTGTGTGGAAGAGAAGATGAGTTGGAAGTACAACTCATTGTGCTTCGTGCTCCATGCCACCCACTCTGACTATAATCAGAATTTCCATATTTGTGTGGAATGGCTGATTGCGATTGTATCCATGGATGAGTTCTATAGCCTTGGATATCGGCTGAAAATTAGAGTTTTTATTAATATTCTGCAATATTGGTGGTCCAACCATGAAAGCTATTGTAACTTAGTCCATAGAAGACTGCCAAATTTATTTCTGTTTCTTGATTTCATGTCTTTTCCTGGTCAATCATACATCTTGATCTGATAATTTTCACCGATGGGTAGCGGAACTAAAGGTAAATTATATTATGTGGAGCGATGTCAACAGAATACACAAATAGTGATAATGTTTAATTAAAAATACTTCCACAATGGTATCCCCCATCTAATATCTCCGGAGATAGATTAAGATTTATTTGGCGTGTTTCTGGGTTCTCAGATTCTACTGTATTAAATTAATTATCGTCTAAACCATTTTAAGCTTCTTCTTCCAATTTTCATATAATCGCGATTAATTACTATTTGAAGAAATCCTGAAATGTTTCTTCCTTACCCATTCATTGTTCACGACAGTCTATGGTCAACATAATCGGCCTACTGAGCGTACTATTCGCAACACCATCATCCAACTCGAGACCCAGCATTTATTATTGGATAATGTTCGACCGAATAGACCAAGTCCAGCACGGAGTGAAGAAAATATAGCAGGCGTAGCTAAGACTGTACACGAAGATCGTGAAGAGTCGATTCGGCGCCGTTCACAACAACTCGGACTGACGTATGGAACGACTTGGCATATTTTATGTCGACATCTTAAATTGAAAGCGTACAAAATACAGCTTGTGCAAGAATTGAAGCCGTTCGATCGGCACAAACGACATCGCTTCCCTTTATGGGCTCTTGAAAAGTTCCAAGAAGATTCGACGGCCCATTTTTGGCTCAATAGGTTTATAAACAAGCAAAACTTGCGGGATTTGGGCCGAAGAGATTCAAGAGCAGCCATTTCATCTAGAAAAAACAACGGTTGGTTGTGATTTGTGGGCCGGTGGAAGCATTGGTTCATATTTCTTCAAAAATGATGCCGGTGAGAACGTAACCGTCAACGGCGACCGTTGTCGCACCATGATAGCCGACTATTTGATGCCTGAAATTGAAGCTCGTGATCTCTGCGGCCTTTGGTTTCACCAAAACGACGCCGGTTCCCACACATCGCATCAATCAATGGATTTATTGACGGAACACTTCGGTGAGCAGATAATTTTACGTTTTGGGTCGGTCGGTTGGTCATCCAGATCGTGTGGAATTACATCGTTAGACTTTTTCCTGTGGGGATATGTAAAGTCTAATGTATATGCGGACAATCCCGCTTCGACTCAGGCTAAACATTACGAATGTCATTCGCCAGTTATCAGTCGAAATGCGACAAATCGACAAGAGACATAAAGCTGAAAGTGACGCTGCAATCATTTCGCCTGGATTTCTATACAAATATGGACACTTATAACATACCTTTCCCGTTTGTCGATTACTTTAATTTCAGCCTCAATTGTTTTTGTAAATTCCACTGACATATGTATGTCTATTAGAGAAGCCATTATTTCAAAAAAAGCAGAATAATAAATCTTCCATAGTTTTAATGGATCAAATAAATGGTTCACTGCGCAATCAGTTATGATTGCAATACTTTCCAACGTGGATATTTTCACAGCTTTTAAATTAATATTTTGATTATTTTGTGATGTGGGCGTCCATAAACATACATACGCATTGCAATAGCCCACAAAATATCCATAATAAAAATTTGTTTTCATTCCATGAGGCTTACGGCGACTCGTGGAGGTGTGGAAAGTGCCATCAAACTTGTATTGTTTTAGGCTGAAGCTACGAATAATATTAATGAAATGAACTGCGACAGCAAGTCGCCACGACTACCAACAAATTGAAGTTTTGTTGTTTATTGACGTTGCGTGGATTTGAGAATTTGAAATTTGAATGGATAGAGACCGTCGAATCAATTAGCATTTTGCGCCCGCTATCGAAGTGTTGGCAGGATTGTAGCGCTATAAGACACTATAAGAAGAAAGTGTGTTGATTGGCTAAGCCGCCAACTCCCCCTCTTTGACAGCAATCAGTGATTTGGAATAACAAACAGCCGCTGCCCTAAATCCCTATTGACGGTGTGCTATGCTATGCTGTGCTATGATATAGTGTTATATTATGCTATTCCCAACTTCATTAAAATTCTTTTCATTTTCGTTTTCTTTTGTATTAAAAAGTTGATTTTAATTTATTTTCATAAAATGAAAATTAGTTCACTGATTGATTTGCATGGCTTAAGTAGTCAGTAGTTGGACAGATTGGCTCAGGCTAATGTCATTTAATTGACATTTTTGTATCGTAACAACTTTTGTTAGGTATTTTCATTTGTTTACGTCAATATTATTTTTAATCATTTTAGTTTTTTGGGGTTTTTATTTTTATTATACAAATCATTTAGAAATTCTCCATTATTGCTGATGGAGGAAATAATTGAAATATAAACAGTAAAATATTATTTTAAAAGCATACCAATCATTAAAAACGGATTTATTTCGATACATTTTACGCACAAGAAGACGCCTACTCCCACTCTATATTTATTTTCACAACTGTAACCCAAATTTGACAATTATCTTACTGATGATTTCTTCTTCACGTAACAGAGATTAACTTCCAAAAACTATACTAATAAAGAAGGAATACCTCTTCTTACGAATCGTTAAGATGAAAGAACAGCCGAGCAGATTAAAATTCACAATGGATCGATATACGCTTTCATAAATATTGTTTTGAACAGCCAGTCCGAATATTCACTGCATCGTTAGATACACAATAAAGATATTTAGACCTAAGGTCGACTTAACTTTAAAGAATTTCCATAATCCATTCGTATAAATTATATACACTCTTCTTACATTATAGATCCTAGATTGCTCGTTGTCAGTATTGAGTGACAGAATATATGATAGAACGTCTGAATGAATGAATGATGACGAGTTGTTCACTTACCAATGACTATAATAAGGGTTCTTCTTTCGATTCCTTGGACTTGGTTAAATCACCTAATAAGGCACTTATAGTTTTTGCTTACGGAGTTTGGGATTTTTGTCAGAACTATACAAAAGTTAATTTTGGGATTCCGTTCCCACGAAAGCCGATTCTACTGAAACGAAACAGATCCGGCCTACTAGGGACTGTCGGTGTAGAGAGTCATATGTATGCTATATGTTCGAGTTAAGGCAAGCCTTTAAGTACAGACAGATACGAATTCTATTAAGACATCTTTAGTATCTGAAATATTTGATAAGAAATTGGTTTATTCCTTATAAAGGGGTTTTCAATAGGACGCCACAAAAGTAGACCGATAGGGACTGCAAACGACACCATATTTTTTCCCGCCCTTTTGACGTTTCTCTTCAGTAAGGTTTGCCATTTCATTATATCTTTTTATAATACGATCCAATAACAAATCGAAATTATTAAAATTTACTACCGAAATTCGGAGTCACTGGCCTCAAGTTTAAAAGCGCTACGACCAATTTATGCGCGTCATAATCGTCCTGTCAGATCAACAATTGGGCGTCTAGGGAAAAAATTTGAATCCAAAGGCACAGTACAAAATGTTTCCGTGCCAGTGAGACAAAGAAGTGCCCGTAGTGTCGAGAATATTGCTGCCGCTAGCGCATCGATTGTGGAAGACCCAAATCAGGTTCTCACACGTCGTTCTCAAGCGTTGGGCATCTCTGTAACGTTGTTGTGGCGAATTTTGCGAAAAGATCTTACCCTACGTCCCTACAAGATCAAATTGACGTAAGAACTGAAGTCCCTTGACCACCAGAATCGTCGTATGTTCGTGAATTGGGCTGAGCGACATCTTGAAAATAATCCGGATTTTCTTCGACAAATCATCTTCAGCGATGAGGCACATTTCTGGCTGAATGACTTCGTCAATAAGCAAAATATGCTTTATTGGTGAGGCAACAATCCACTCGTCAGCCACGAGTCACCATTACATCCCGAAAAAATTACGATTTGGTGCGGTTTATGGGTCGGCGGCGTCATTGGGCTGTGATGATCAAAACCGCACGTTACTGCGAATAGGAATCGCTATCGCTCAATGATAACCGAAAATGTTTGGCCTGAATTGGACGATATGGACTTGGACATTAAGTGGTTCCAACAGGACGGCGCCACAAGCCATACAGCGAATGTCACAATCGATTTATTGAAAACTAAGTTTGGTGAACGTGTTATCTCACGAAATGGTCTAGTCAACTGGCAGCCTCGGTCGTGCGATTTCACGTCCTTAGACTATTTCCTGTGGGGCCACGTCAAGTCTAAGTCTAGCCAACAAGCCAGCGACGATTGATGAAATTCGAAAGAATATCGAACGTGAAATTGCAGCAATATCGGTCGATTTATGCATGAAAATCGTTGAAATTTTCGTTCAGCATCTTAAATTCTGCAAGCGTGCAAAAGAAAGCGAATTCCCTACATAATGGTATCGAATGTACTTTCACAGAAATAAAGAATTTCATTGCTCTTATTAAAAATCTCTTTACTAAGCATACTGTAATTCGGAACTGTACTGTCAACAATGGGACCGTCTGAAGGAAGCAATGGCGCAAAAATGACTAGAACAATAGAGGAAATGTGTTTCATGAAGACTAAACAAGGTCACACATATCTATAGTGACTCGTCAGATGCTGCAGGCGCTTGATTGGCACGATCTTATATATCCATTAAATAGTCTATAGAAGACTAGTCGTTTCAAGGGAAAACCGACTGTCACAGTTTTTTTTTTGTCAAAACGGCCATGGGTTTCTATAAGAGTGGCGTTAGGAAATTATCTTCAAATCGACAAAAGGTAACGAACAACGATGCATAATTAACCTTCATTAGATCATTCTAACTATTCTAAATAATATCTTCAATTTAATGCAAAAATACTTGAATTTCTTTTTACTAGTCCATGTATTATTACATAAAAAAATATGTTTGCATATCGACATAAATTACGTTGCTGTAGAGAATATATATGTGTATACATGAAAATGTGACATAAACTTGTATATTTGTACACTAACAAATGGCAACAAACCACCGCTGCCAATGTAAATCAGCAACGACAGCAACGAAGAAGACACTTCCTAAACCAAAAACGTCTATAAATTATAAAGAAATCCACACAAATCAAAAGTGAAAACGCAAAAATATTTTTCCGATAAAAATAACCGTAAAATATTTATTTTCAATGTGGGCAGTTATACATGCATGTCTATATGTATGAGAATGTGTGTGTACTTATTTATGCATATGTGTTAGTGTTTTTGTAATACTCTTTTTTTGCCTTGGCGGCACACAAACAAATGTGGTTTGATATTAAAATGTGTAAGAGGTTAAACGGAGCTTGTACACACACATACATACATACAAGCAACAAACGAATCAAATGGTAATATGATGGTGAAAACATGCCAAAGCCAGTGCAGATGTGGCAAAACTAGCAACTAACAGATAGCAAAAACAACAAAAACAACAACAACGCTGCCTGGGCGCCACATATATTACCAACACCAACCAAAGTCGGCAGTCACCGCCAAAAAGCAAAACTTTCCACTGACTGATCAGGCAAGCAGCAAAAAAGCGACAACGAGGAAGAAGAAGAAGCAGCAGCAGAAAATAGTCGGAAAAAAGTTACGCATACGCCCTGTTGGCACAAGCTTTGACGCTGTTGCTGGTAGCTGACGCTGTGTGTTGTGATGCCAGCACGCGCGGGTTGGTGCACTACGCACAGCAGGCCCTCACGTACTCCGATTTTTGGGTTAAAACGCAACGTGTAAGCCAAAGTACATGAGTATATGTGTGTTTGTATGTGTGTACGCTGGCGAAGTGAAAATTCATTCTGCAGATATTTGAATATCCATTAGAAGCCAAGTGATAGCAGCGCCAGCAATGCATGTGAATCGAGCGCTTGTGACGCTTTGTGGTTGGAGCGAAAACGAAATGTGCGGTATAGTGTAAATGACAGCGCGCGTTTGCATTGAAGCATTGAAAAGCCAAGCCAACTCCTAAACAAGCTACGCCATGCCATCAGCAACGGCGATGCTTTGTGAGTATGAGCATTTCTTCGCTTGTGAATTATGACATATGCATCCACATTTGAATATGCACTCGTGTCACATCTTCAAGTCGCCACCACAAAGTGTCCTCTATCGCAGCCAAGCATTGGCATTTCGATTTTGCTTGGATTTTGTATCGCCGTCGCGTGCACTTTGCCGCTGTTGATGTCGCTGATTGCACAGTGAATACAGCACGGGCAGCAATTTGGCTAAAATGTTTACATTTCTCCTTAAGTAAAGTTGTAAAATGTATTTTGGGTGTGTGTGGGGTTGGGTGAGGGTATATCTCATACATACTCTCTCACTCTTTTACTCGCCTTTCAGTGGAAATATTTTCACTTATCCTCATATGAATCATAGCACACACTTAGACTTTATTGTGTAACGTTTTTAAGTATTGAAAGAAAAATAAATTTGCAGACAATAAATAGTACCCTATGCTCATCAAGGTGATAGAGGAACTGAGATGAAGTGATGATAAATAATATAGCAATAGTAGTACAGCATTACTTATATAGATCTAATTATTTAGAATTGAAATATGAAATAAAATTATATAAGATAACCTGAACAAGTAAGGAAGGGCTAAGTTCGGGTGTAACCGAACATTTTATACTCTCGCAATTTATTGATGTAATTTTATAAAGATAACAAAAACAAGTAAGGAAGGGCTAAGTTCGGGTGTAACCGAACATTTTATACTCTCGCAATTTATTTATTTAATTTTATTTATATTATATAATACACAATTTGACCCACATATTCGTCATATATATTGTATAAAGTCCATTGAAAGTTGGAAACCATAATATTAGGAAGCACCGAGGTCCACGTGTTCGATATATGGGGCTTTAAAAACCTATAGTCAGATTTCGTCGATTTTTAGAATGGGGCTGCCACACTATTAACATAGTACCTGTGCAAAGTTCTGCACCGATATCTTCACTAGTACTTACTTTATATATTGTAAAGTAAACGATTTAGATCGTGTTCAAAGTTCTGGTATATAGGAAGTAGGCGTGGTCACAACATATCATTGGGATGTAAGGAAACTATTGCAAACCAAGTTTCATTGAAATCGGTCGAGTAGTTCCTGAGATATGGTTTTTGACCCATAAGTGGGCGACGCCACGCCCATTTTCCATTTTGTAAAAAAATCTGAGTGCAGCTTTCATCTGCCATTTCTTATGTGAAATTTAGTGTTTCTGACGTTTTTCGTTAGTGAGTTAACCCACTTTTAGTAATTTTCCAACCTAACTTTTGTATAGGAGGTGGGCGTGGTTATGATCCGATTTCTCTAATTTTTGGACTGTATTAGGAAGTGGCTAAAAAAATTAACTGCAGAAAGTTTGGTTTATATAGCTCTATTGGTTTGCGAGATATGTACAAAAAACTTAGTAGGGGGCGGGGCCACGCCCCCTTCCCCAAAAAAATTACATCCAAATATGCCCCTTCATAGTGCGATCCTCCATACTAAATTTTATTTCCATAGCTTTATTTATGGCTTAGTTATGGCACTTTATGTGTTTTCGGTTTTCGCCATTTTGTGGGCGTGGCAGTGGTCCGATTTTGCTCATTTTCGAAAGCAACCTTCCTATGGTGCCAAGAAATAAGTGTGCCAAGTTTCATCAAGATATCTTAATTTTTACTCAAGTTATAGCTTGCACAGACGGACGGACGGACGGACAGACAGACATTCGGATTTGAACTCCACTCTTCACCCTGATCACTTTGGTATATATAACCCTATATCTAACTCGTTTAGTTTTGGGTGTTACAAACAACCGTTATGTGAACAAAACTATAATACTCTCTTTAGCAACATTTGTTGCGAGAGTATAAAAATTCAGAGGGAATGAATTACATTAAAATATCTGAGGGATTTACCTATATTTTCGGTGAAAAATTACCCTTAGGCACTGAGTTCTTCATGTTCGATAGCAGGGGCCTTGAAAAGTCATGGTTCGATTTTGACAATTTTTCCACAAGTGATGTCACAGCTCAAACACAGTATTTGTGTAATGTTTTATTCCGCTTTCTTCATTTGTTCCTAATGTATATACATAATATATATGTATTATAAAGTGAACGAATCAAAAGAATTCAAAATTGAGTTATATGGGAAGTAGACGTAGTTGTGAACCGATTTCGCCCATATTCCACCCGTGTCATCAGGGTGTCAAGAAAGTGTTATATACCGAATTTCATTGAAATCTGTTGAGTAGTTCTTGAGATATGGTTTTTGACCCATAAGTGGGCGACGCCACGCCCATTTTCCATTTTGTAAAAAAATCTCAGTGCAGCTTCCTTCTGCCATTTCTTATGTAAAATTTGGTGTTTCTGACGTTTTTCGTTAGTGAGTTAACGCACTTTTAGTAATTTTCAACCTAACCTTTGTATGGGAGGTGGGCGTGGTTATTATCCGATTTCTTTCATTTTTGGACTGTATAAGGAAATGGCTAAAATAAACGACTGCAGAAAGTTTGGTTTATATAGCTTTATTGGTTTGCGAGTTATATACAAAAAAATTACATCCAAATGTGCCCCTCCCTAATGGGATCCTATGTTCCAAATTTCATTTTCATAACTTTATTTATGGCTTAGTTATGACACTGTATAGGTTTTCGTTTCCACCATTTTGTGGGTGTGGCAGAGGACCGATTTTGCCCATTTTCGAAAGCAACCTCCTCAGGGTGCCAAGGAACATGTGTTCCAAGTTTCATTAAGATATCTTAATTTTTACTCAAGTTATCGCTTGCACGGACAGACGAACATACAGACGGACAGACATCCGGATTTCAAATCCACTCGTCATCCTTATCATTTATGTATATATAACCCCATATCTAAATCTTATATTTCTTGGTGACACAAACAACCGTTATGTGCACAAAACTATTATACTCTGTGCAACAGGTTGCGAGAGTATAAAAACCTAAGGTAGACCCAGTCTACATATTCGACATATTTGGAAGTCCCGAATATATGGATTAATTTAAACCATTTCATTTAAAGACTTATATGTGTTATAGAAAACATTCTTATCTAATTTCGTCTCGCTAACTAACCGAAATATTTGTTGTAAGGATTATCAGATGGTCGAAAGATACGAATCCCTTTTTATTTCTGGACATATTTGAATAGTCAGCTCAGTTGAGTTCGCCAAGGTGTTAAATGAGATATATAAGTCGTAGTAGTTTTGATCCCAATTCTCCCAATTTCCACCAAAGTATGCTAAGAAGGTCTAATAAGAACTATATTTTCCAATATTTGAACATGATCAAGTACTTTCCAATTTATGTGTATCCAGGAGGATGTGGTCAGAGTCTCTAGAATATACTAAATAATGTCAAGTACTCTTCCATTCAAGATTCATGAAGGAATGCGGTAATCAAGCATACAATTTTAAAATAGATCAATGACATCCTCTATATAAAATTTTTAGAGTACTATAAGCTTGTTATTATGTTATTGTAAAATAGTTCTAATTCCAAATATCAATGAAAACCCAGTTCTCTTTCTACTAAGCATCTTTCTGCCGTCACCAAGAGTTATCTTATTGAGTAACTACACAGTTGGAGAGTCCTAAACTAGCATTTATTTGAATTTACTGAAACCTTATCATCTTACGGTTGGAGATATTCAACGTCTCTAACGGTCCTTATAAAACATATACTTTCCTTGGAAAACCCCAAAAGCGTCGGCTAATAGTATAAAATTCATGATTTTCCTTTTAAGAAAAAAGAAAACATGATTTGAGGAAATCTGAAACTGAAATATATTTTTAGATTGATGGTTTTTAAGTAGACGATTCTTTTTTCTTTTGATTGTCTCTAAAATTAATTGATTCTTTTGCTTCTAAAGTGTACCACAATTTGAAAAACCAAGTGATTTTTAGTAGATCTTGCCTATCATAAAAGACGTACCTATTTTCCACAAGCAGTTAATTTCAAAACCTTTCTGCTGTTATTTCCATGCTTACAAGGTTTCTCAACTAGTGTTCTCTGAACCTCATTGTCGATTTTATAGTTTATTGTACCATCTTAGAACTGTTACCGGAGGGAAGTAATCCATTGGCGATTCTTTATCCATAATTCATGCCATAAAGTAGGTTGGGAATTTTAAAAGCTTTGTAGTGTTAGTTTATTCGTAGAGGGAGGGATTTATTTCTGAATTTCAGTTCGATATTATTTTAGTGTTTGTTACCCTTTACAGTTATTTTTTAGGATAAGAGATATTTTTGGATGACATATATTTACTCGTCTTTCTTCAAAAATTTAGGTCGATCTTTAAAACAAAGAACGTGGAGAAGACGAAACTTGACGTTCAGATTGTTTAGTGCCTTGATCCCTCCGCTCTAAAACATCTTCTAGAATATCTCTTCTTTATCAGATGGTCACGATATTTTCAATATTTTTCATGTGATATAAGATGAGTTCGACTATGTTATCAAATTTTGATATATGACTCTAATGAATATTCCTCTCATTACTATCTCTATATTCATATCCAAGGTCCAAAATTTGATACCATATAAATACCAGGTAAGTTATAAATACCACGTAATTAATACATTTATAACAAAGGCATTGAGGGCAATGAGATTGTTGACGGAATTGCCAAAAGTGGTATACAACTGTCATACGGAAACATCAAAACCAACATTGAGAATTCTATGGAATGTTTTTACGATGATCTCGACAGGAGCTGGCAAGGAAGATCATACGCCGGAATAATATACCTTGGTGCAAACTAGCTAAAGCCATGTGTAAAGCGGTAGACCAGAAATACAGAAAACTCCTACTACGCTTGATAGAAGAAACTGTAAAAGCATGATTGGAATTCTTACCAGTCACTGTCTGGTGGGGCCGACGGATCTAGAGCAAGGTATAGAGAAACAATGGAGGATCTCTTGTGCGCGTGTCCTGCATTATTAAGGCAAAGGCTCCAACATATTAGATCCCCACAGTACGAGAATCTGGAAGAGGTAGCGTTAGTAAAACCTCAGAACCTACTAAAATTCGCGACAAGCGCAGGCATCCGAAAGGATGACTACTCCTCATTAACTATGTATACTTATAGATTGAATATGATACGGTTAACTTTAGTTACTTATTGCTTTTCTTTCGATTATTATACTCTCACAACCTGTTGCACAGAGTATAATAGTTTTGTTCACATAACGGTTGTTTGTGTCACCAAGAAATATAAGAGTTAGATATGGGGTTATATATATATAAATGATCAGGATGACGAGTGGATTTGAAATCCGGATGTCTGTCCGTCCGTCTGTCCGTCTAATAACCACGCCCACCTCCCATACGAAAGTTAGGTTGAAAATGACTAAAAGTGGGTTAACTCACTAACGAAAAACGTCAGAAACACTAAATTTCACATAACAAATGGCAGATGGAAGCTGCACTCAGATTATTTTACAAAATGGAAAATGGGCGTGGCGTCGCCAACTTATGGGTCAAAAACAATATCTCAGGAACTACTCGACCGATTTCAATGAAACTTGGTTTGTAATAGTTTCCTTACATCTCAATGATATGTTGTGAAAATAGGCCAAATCGGTTCACAACCACGTCTACTTCCTATATACCAGAACTTTGAAGTGGATCTGAATCGTTTACATTACAATATATAAAGAAGCACTAGGGATGATATCGGTGCAGAACTTTGCACAAATACTATGTTTATAGTGTGGCAGAACCATTCTAAAAATCGCCGAAATCGGACCATAGGTTTTTAAGGTCCCATATATCGAACACGAGGACCTCGGTGCTTCTAGTCTAATATTATGGTTTCCAACTTTCAATGGACTTTATACAATATATAGGACGAATATGTGGGTCAAATTGTATATTACATAATATAAATAAAGTCAAATAAATAAATTGCGAGAGTATAAAATGTTCGGTTACACCCGAACTTAGCCCTTCCGTACTTGTTTTTTTTTAATTATGAAAATAACTTCAGATACAACTTACATTTTTCAAAAGTTCCCAATTTTTTTACAGCGAAAATTGTCGTACACTAAAGTTCGCTCAACATTCATATAGAAGAAAGCTTCTCATGTGTATACCTTAAAGCTTTATACATATCTATAAGCATATAACTACATATGTATGCCTTCAACTATTTAGTGCATTTTTTGGCTTTTGTTCCGCATATCCTTCCTGCATTTCCAGCTTTTAGTTTAAATGCCGTGTTTTAATGTGAATGGCGCATTGCCACCACTTGGCCTTACGACCGAAACTAACTTGGCCTGCGAATTCCACGAAAGTTTTCGGCTATTTTTTTGCAACGAATTTTTTGAGATTTTTCTTCGTTTTTCATTTGGCGTTTTATTTTATTTGAGAGATCTAAATGCGATCAAGAAAGTAATAAATTGTGCAAGCAGTCAAGTGCAACAAAGTAAAGACAGCATTGCGTTGAGTCGTGCTGCGTCTTGAGACTCTTCCAATGCCGCAGGACTAAATACGAGACACAAACACACACATACACACTAATCATTATGCACTAACGGTACATGTGTATGTATGTATGTTAGTACACATGCTATCCACCGCTCGCCGCTGCAGAGGAAATGAGCCACTTTTTCTCTTCAGTACTTCGGCTTGTTTGCCAGTAAATCTGTCGACCTGATTGTGAACGGAGCTGAAGCTGAAAAGTATAGCATTCGCTGTACTCGCACTCGCCTCACCTTTTTGGTTGCAACAATTGTTGGTTGGTGTGTGGAAATCTACTTGGCAGCCTCGCCATTATAAGCACATTCAGCAGACCTCTACTCCACATACAGTGGCAGATACATTTATAAATATATATGGGTAGCAAAATGAGTAAAAAAAGCCGAGGAAATGAACTAACTTGTTGGCTACTTTCTTATTTGCTCTGGCGGCGATCTGCCACTGCGTCATTTAATGTGAAAGTGCAGAGGTTGCATGCAACAAGAGCGCATTACATTAGTTACATACGTGCATGCAAGTAACTGACTGACCGTATGGACAAGGTTTCGGAAATTTTAAATAGTGTGTAGCTTTAATTTTGATTAAAGGTTTGGTCATGGGTTAACGAAGAAGCAATAATAAAACTAATTGTGCCAGTTGGATTTATTTTTTTAACTCATTAAATTTCAAGAATCCGCAGTCTTCAATATTATTTTCTTCCATGATAATATGGCCTAGTGAGAGCCCGAAGAGTGCGCAGAGTATCTGAGATCGACAGTCTCTGATATCAAACTATCCAACTAACCCTAGTGTCTACTTCAATTTATTAAAGACGTATCCGTAACAGAATAATTGTGAGTTCATGGCCTTAAAATCCCAAGTAAAATAGAGAAAACGATAAAATTGAAATTGTTGACCAAGCTCCACTATAAAATTCGCACCAGTTATACTAAATAGTTTACATACATTCCAAAATGGCAGCCACAAGTCACGGAGTATTGAATTCTTTCTTTGTGAAAATTCTCTTGATATTTTTGAATCAGATATCGTTCGATGAAAAATTTTCCTTTGTTGTCTTGACAATCGCTCTAGCTATGAATAACTATTTAATGCTTCTAAAACAACGATAAAGTAACTTTAGTTAATTTATGGAACATTTATCATATATGATTAGTAAAAACCTTAGTGTATCCTATACAAGTTCCATAATTAGACTTAAACTACATTCAGATTTAAGTTTAACTCATTTTGAGTATCCCTTAAGTTAAAGGAGAGAGAACAAAACGGACACCAGAACACCAGCACCGACTTCGTTCGTTCGTTATCATCACAACCGCGTCTACGTAATCGTATGAATTTATAACCGCCTAAGAGCGTTCAACTCGACAGCATTTTCGAAGTTTTATGGAATTTTTCAGGGATTATTCAACAAAAATATTCCACAAATTGCATATATTATTCAGAAACGTCATACCCTTTCTAGATATTGCTGCATTTGGAGCCTTTTTAACTACCCAATACACACATTTTCGGAATTAAATCTTCTAGTTCTGAACTCTATAAATCTGGAAAGTTATATTAGACGTTACTTCTTTAAAACTCCTCAGTCACTGTTTGTATAGACAATCTAGCTTCAGGCTTCAAATTTTATTTATTATACTCTCGCAACAAATGTTGCTAAAGAGAGTATTATAGTTTTGTTCACATAACGGTTGTTTGTAACACCCAAAACTAAACGAGTTAGATATAGGGTTATATATACCAAAGTGATCAGGGTGAAGAGTGGAGTTCAAATCCGAATGTCTGTCTGTCCGTCCGTCCGTCCGTCTGTGCAAGCTGTAACTTGAGTAAAAATTAAGATATCTTGATGAAACTTGGCATACTTATTTCTTGGCACCATAGGAAGGTTGCTTTCGAAAATGAGCAAAATCGGACCACTGCCACGCCCACAAAATGGCGAAAACCGAAAACACATAAAGTGCCATAACTAAGCCATAAATAAAGTTATGAAAATGAAATTTGGAACATAGGATCCCACTAGGGAGGGGCACATTTGGATGTAATTTTTTTGGAAAAGTGGGCGTGACCCCGCCCCCTACTAAGTTTTTTGTACATATCTCGCAAACAAATAGAGCTATATAAACCAAACTTTCTGCAGTCGTGTTTTTTAGCCACTTCCTAATACAGTCCAAAAATGAAAGAAATCGGATGATAACCACGCCCACCTCCCATACAAAAGTTAGGTTGAAAATTACTAAAAGTGGGTTAACTCATTAACGAAAAACGTCAGAAACACTAAAATTCACATAAGAAATGGCAGATGAAAGCTGCACTCAGATTTTTTTACAAAATGGAAAATGGGCGTGGCATCGCCCACTTATGGGTCAAAAACCATATCTCAGGAACTACTCGACCGATTTCAATGAAACTTGGTTTGTAATAGTTTCCTTACATCCCAATGATATGTTGTGAAAATAGGAAGCGATTTGGCTTCACAACCACGCCTACTTCCTATATACCAGAACTTTGAAGACGATCTGAATCGTTAACTTTACAATATATAAAGTAAGTACTAGTGAAGATATCGGTGCAGAACTTTGCACAAATACTATGTTAATAGTGTGGCAGCCCCATTCTAAAAATCGCCGAAATCGGACCATAGGTTTTAAAGGCCCCATATATCGAACACGAGGACCTCGGTGCTTCTAACCTAATATTATGGTTTCCAACTTTCAATGGACTCTATACAATATATATGACGAATATGTGGGTCAAATTGTGTATTATATAATATAAATAAAGTTAAATAAATATATTGCGGGAGTATAAAATGTTCGGTTACACCCGAACTTAGCCCTTTCTTACTTGTTTTTTATTACATTTCTTTTAGCTTCAGTTTTCTTATTTATTCATAACCGCCATAGGAATGTGTAAAAAGTTGGATGTAGTCTTCTTTCCTTTGGCAGTGCCATTGAGCGTTTTTTGGCTAATGTTTTTCACTAGATTAAGAGGTTATGTATGTTGAGGTGCGGGAAAATGGGGAAAAGTTTTGATTTTGATTTTCTGTAGAGGTATGTAGCCATATTTTTATTGAATACTATGTATACGTCTTGCGTAGTACAATGTCTATTCTGTAAAATCAGCTCAAGAACATAAAAAAATACTAATTATTGTCAAGGTTATGACATTTTACGCAATAGACGCTTTTTTCAAAGAGGCTTGACGTGGCTACGATTCCAGTCCATCAGCTCAACCAACCATCAGTATGAAACCAAACAAATTTCGATAGTATGGTGACTTGTGGTTTCCTTGAACGATTCATTGAAATGAGAAAAATTTTTTCTGCAAACTGGAAGGATTTTCTCAAAATTGCTATTCTCAGATGAAATGTATTGAAAAATTCATAACATTGATATGAAATTTTAAACGAAAAAATTAAATCGTTTAAGGCCACGGCAAATAAATTACGAACAATTAAAAAAATTAAATCGATTGAAAACTCTTTCGGCAATCCAAGTTAACGCAACGCAATATCTTCGCTTCTCTTGCTTAAATCTCTATTAAAATTTGAGATAACATTCTAAAGAACGTATACTTTAAGATAAGAGAATTAAAAAAATTCGATTTTTAGACCGACTTCAACATATGTATATAACCCCTTAATGCTTTATGACAACCGATTTTTGAAACTACATTAAACACTGGACTCGGGTACTGTGGACTGTGGGTACTGTGATTAATTTGCAAGACCGGATAGAGCTGTCGCTGGCTATTACTCTAGAAATAGTTCCTTTAAAAGGCGATAACACCTATATAAACTATGAAAACAATTATAGACAGTATAATTCTCATGAGATAATTACCGATAATCTTATACGAGTAGATATTGGAAAACAGAATTTTAGAATAATCATCTAGCAGTCTTATTTATACTGAATTATTAGTTAGAAGTATCTCCATTATATTAATGATTTCTAGATATTTCTTCTCTCGTACCCGAATTTAATGGTAATTTTAGAAGATTTTGGATATGATTTTACGTCATTCGTTATTCAACTGAAATTTAAATGAACACTTAAATTTCAAACTATATCAGCTTCTCTGCTCTCCCTCTCTATCACTCCCTCCCTATCGCTCTCTTTAGCACTCACTATATTCCACACTGATTAAGCTATCTGCGTTCGAATATTTTCTGGATTTAGCGCTTTGCAGATTTACGATCCGTTCGCTTTATCCGCAATATACGTAACGGTACGTACGATGAAGAAGAGAATGCACGCAACTACTCCCATACACTCACACTTAAAGATAGTTACTAAGGTGTGTGTGTGGTGTGGCAATGCATTGCAAATATAACTGTGTTTATGTGCGGCTATGTGTGTGTGTTTGATTGCGTTTAACTGCATTGCCACTTTTATTTATAGATTTGTGGGCCATTTAGGGTATGGCGCAGCGATAAATGCGCATAATGACACCGCTATCAGGCGGCGCTAGCTGCCGCTGCTGCTACGCTAACCGCACATCCTTCCGCTGCTTGCCGGCGACTTTTTCGTGCACTTTACTATCAGTCATTTTAACTTTATTGTTTTATGCGATTGCACCAACCAATATGTGTGTGTGAGTGTGTGTGTGTGTCTTCATTTAAGCTGCATTTAGTAAGGCATGCAGCTTTGTAGTTTGCCAAGGATTCTTTCACTTCTTCACTTCATCCGCTGACGCGCGACAGGCGACACGCAACTCCACTTTGATTGTGTGGATTTATAGCAAAATAAACTGTTGGCAATCTCAATCGTTACGTAATTTCATTTTGATTTGTTAAAAAATTTTAGTTTTACGAGAGACTCGTTAGTGGCGCTGAGTTGTATGTAATATTTGCCAAATTTGTTGGTGTTAAGTGAAGAGAGAGCACGAAGTATAATTTTCCATGATTTCTGGATAGTATTGTATAGGGGTTTCTGATTTATATAAGCTTAGACTTAGTGTAAAATATGTAAGAAGCTTCAACTAAAAATAAGTTAAAGATAGATTTTATCCTAAGGACTTAATTCCGAATCTTTCGGAACTTTTCTCTTGAACAAGCCAAGAGCTAAATTTTCAGTATTTAATTGTTTACTAAATGACAGATTTTGCGTTGGCTTGAGCTCTTTCTTCACTGCATTTCATTATTTTTATTGTTTTTAATTCATTATTTAAGTTCTTGAATGGTTCTTGAGAGAATCGCATCACCGTTGTCGGAACGATCCGTATTTTTATCTGACCAAAGGTGATTAACAACCTTCAAATGAATTTTGGGAATATATTCTGATATTACAACAACAACTACAGCATGCTCCTGCAAGGTTCAAACATTTCTTCCAGCCAACCAAGTTGATCCAAGCCGACCAAATACAAGAAAACATATTTATGACTCTTTATGTAAAAGTATATATCTATATCTTCAACTTCAATAGAGAGGATCCTAGTGAACAAAATCCTACATCATATGGTCTTGAGGAGGCCTCTCCATATCTTTCTATTACCATTAAGTGACATGTTTGGATGCTGGAGAGTCCGCCTCAGTTTGCTTGAAATATATTGGATAGGTATCAGTTCATATACTAAGTAGTTAATCTCTCCATATTTTTTTGACAACGAAAGTCCATAAATATTTCTCCGAATCTTTCGGAACTTTTCTCTTAAGGGGTTATATACAGTTAGACGGCCGAAAAAAAGTGAATTTTCCAGAATTTTTTCTGAGAAAACTTTTTAATTTATTGATCCAAAAATTTATACACATATTATTGTATCTTTTAACTGTATTTTAAGACTTAGTACTAGTAAAAATATTTATTTGAAAAAGAGCTACAGCTGATCTCCAGGAGCTCCTCTCAAAAAAGACGTTTTGCGGTGACCACTATATCTCGGAACTGGATCATCCGAAATTAAAAAAACCAAACAGATTTCGTTAAAATAATGTTTAATCTAGTAATTAATCGAAGGAATAAGCAAAATAAATTTTTTGACAAAATGGCGGTTTCTCAAAAAAAAAAAATCGATTTTTCACCGAAATTTCGGCCTTAAATTGTTTATAAAAAAAAAAAATATTTATCGGAGAGAAAAAATCTACGATTAATTACTAAAAAATATATTTTAGAAGGTCGTGTTAAAATTTGAGACTAATCGGTCTAGCCGTTTTCGAGTAATGTTGGTCACCGACTTTGAAAACACCATTTTGAGAAAAACGCGTTTAAAGTTTGGACCTTGTACTTAAAAGCACTCTGAAACGCCTTTTCAAATTTTTCATTTGCTTGTAACTTTGAAAATATTCACCGGAACGATATGAAATTTTCTGTGTGTATTCTTAAATATATGTACATTAAGAAAATGAAATTAAAAAAAAAATCGATTTTTTGAAAATTCTAACTGTATATAACCCCTTAAACAAGACAATCGCATCTCTTTTTTATCTGACCAAAGGTTGTTAACAACCTTCGAAAGAATTTTGAGAATATATTCTGATATTAGAACAACAACCACAGCATGCTCCTGGCTAGTTGAAACATTTCTTCCAGTCAACCTCTTCTTCTGTGTTTAATTCTGGCTAGTCCAGGTGCTCGTCCAAGTTGGTGCGGGTTTTAGCAGATAGATTGATTAGCGAACTTAGAACTTAATTATGGAACAAAGGATTGAGGTTTTGTTCCTAAAAATTAGCCCAACTTTAGAGTGAGGTTCCATTTGCTTCGAATTCGAATTTTGGATTTAATCTACATCTAGTGTATATTCAGTGCTACCGCTTTCCTTTTCCTTTTTATTGCAATGTCTTTAACCTTCCGTCATGGTGAGATTGATCATCAAGGTATTTACATAATCTGTATAGAAATCTGTATAGAAACCAATGAATCCTTATCTTCAATGCATAATAAAAGTTTTTGAATATCTCTAAAATTAATTTCTAGCACTACTAGGGTGTCATCATAGGTCTGCTTTATTTTAGGTATCATCTTGCGTCAGAATACTAGAGAATTGGGCATGTGGCTACTTTGAGGATTAGCAATTAGAAGTCGACAAAGCGCCCTGAACCTACTACAAAGCTGCAGAGGTTTTTAACTTCTATATTCGCTATTTCGCGAGCCTGCTCGAAAAAGTGAGATCCAAGAAATATCTTTCTTGATCTCGCCAAGGCAAACATTCCAGAAGAAAGTGATGAGATGATTCCACCTCATCCTTCTCCAACAGCTAGCGTCCCCTTTTTTTCAACCTTACAGCGTGGATCCCGAATACGGTTATGAAATATGGATATGATACGTCTGTATATGAGGTATTGGTGATTATAAGGAATGTTCCAGAGTAAATATTTTTGAATTGTATAAATAATAATTCAACACTAAAACGTTTAAAGTGCCTTTTCATAACCTCTTTTGGAAATCATATAACTTCCGGAGAATTACAAAAGCAAATATATGTAAAAAAATCACGTACATCGTCTACCGACATACATAATCGCATTCACACTCGTCTGCCTCCTGCCTGTTCACTTCATCCACAATCCGCCGACTGAGTGAAATGCTTGAATTAATTACCGTTAAGGAAATAAGAAAATTGCAAAGTTGCAAAAAAGCATGCTTGACAAGTGAGAAATATACGATTTTTTAATACTGTCGGATTATCCTTTTCTCTGCATTTTCCCCAACGAAACGGTAATGATAATTATTTTTTATGCTCAACGAAAAAAATTAAAAAAAAAAATGGCGTTGCCTTCGTTGTTGGCGCCATACACAGTTGGAATTCGTTGGGCTGCATTGCAGTTGTTGTAGGTGTGTCTTCACCGGAAGTTGCTGCAGGTCGAACGGAAGGGGAAGGGGTCGAACGAATGTGTTTAAGTGCATTTGCTGTGTGCGGCGCTTAATTGGCCGGTGAATTGCCGGTGAACGGTGGAAAAAAAGTGTAAATGAATAAATATGTTATCACTGGAGTTGCTGTTAATCTGCTTCTGCATATTTATACCAGTTGATTCGGATGTGGTGCCGCACAAGCGCTGCGAGGGCGTTCTAAGTGCTTAACACCTGGCCAAAAATTGTAAACAAAAAACCTGATTACTTCCAGTCGCGGGATGTGCCAAAGGAAATGAAAAAAAAAACAGAATTTTTTTTGAGGATATGTTAAAAAATCGAGAGGAATAAAAAGTTGCAAATAAAAAATATTAAAAAATCAAATTCAATTAAGTAAATTGAAATTGTTACATAAAATAAATAAATAGATTCGGTTTGCGATTTTGTGGAAAAATAAATAAGAAATTGGTCAAAAAAAGTCTGATTTATTAACCAAGTACCAAAAATGAATACTAAACAATATCGGTTAACTGTTACATATTTTTCGGGTATGCTTGCTGAAGAAGAGCAGTACTCGGCTAAGCATTAAAGAAGGAATAGTTTGATGTCAATGGTTTTGAGTTTATTTTTAGAAAGGTATAGATCTACATTACTATTAGAGCTTAAGCAGAAGTTTTCGACCATACACTCAATATTGTTCTGTTAGACGGGACGATTTTAGACTGGAGAGACTTCTTCTTCTTCTTGACTGGCGTAGACACTGCTTACGCGGTTATAACCGAGTCCACAACAGCGCGCCACGTATTCCTCCTTCTGGCAGGTTGGCGCCAATTGGTTGTACCAAGCGAAGCCAGGTCCCTTTCCACCTGGTCCTTCCATCGGAGTGGAAGTCTCCCTCTTCCTCGGCTTCCACCAGCGGGTACTGCATCGAACACTTTCAGAGCTGGGCACTTTCGTCCATTCGGACAACATGACCTAGCCAGCGTAGCCGTTGTCTCTTTATTCGCTGAACTATGTCTATGTCGTCGAATAACACATACAGCTCATCGTTTCATCGTCTGCGGTATTCGCCATTGCCAATGTTTACACTGGAGATTACTATGCAAATATTCTTGTCTGAATTTAGAAACTGGAAATAAAAACTTCTAATCCATAGAATAAAGTGATTCAAAGCGATTCTAGTATGTACGTGCAGAATTTTGATTCAGAGGTCAGAGGTCAAATTGCAGATTTTCACGAATTTTGCTCTTGACTAGGGTTGGAGAACACCTGAACTTAAATTTTTTCACCTGAATCGATTTTTTGGGTTAAAGGTGAATGATTGATATATTAAGGCTTATTATGTTCCTATTATGATTTAAAAATCCAATTGAGTTTAATAAATGAGTTAAGTAAAACAAAAACGGTTTGGGATTTTAATGAAATTCTTTATTCCTGTGAAAGTACATTCGATGCCATTGTGTATGGAACTCGATTTCTTTTGCATGACCACCACGGCACCGCTTGCAGAAACCCAGACGCTGAACCCATTTTTCGACGGTTTTCAAGCATAAATCGGCCGATACTGCTGCAATTTCACGTTCGATATTCGTACGCAGTTCATCAATCTTCGCTGGATTGTATAGAGCGAAGACTTGACGTAGCTCCACAGAAAATAGTCTAACGGCTTCAAAACGCACGACTGAGGCGGTCAATAGACAAAGCAATTTCGTGAGATAGCACGTTCACCAAACTTGGTTTTTTTTTCGCTTATTATTCAGCGGTCGCGATTCCCATTCACGTGCCTGTCTTGATCATCACGGAAGAAGTACGGCCCATTTACGCCGCCGGTCCATAAGCCGCACCAAACCATAATTTTTTCGGGATGTAATGGTGACTCATGGAGTACGTGTGTATGGCTGCCTGACCAATAATGCATATTTTGGTTATTGACGAAGTCATTTAGGCAGAACTGAGCCGCCCATAAAATGCACGTAGCGCTCTTAAGGTTGAGGCCACTGAGGCCGAATTTCGGTAGTAAATTCTAATAATTTCGACTCGTTATTGGATCGTACATTTCTCCATGATGAAATGAAAAACCTTACTGAAGAGAAGTATCATAAAAGCGGGAAAAATATGTTATCGTTTGGTGTCTCTATTGGTCAACTTTTGTAGCGTTCCTTTTGAAAAACCCTTTATAACCATCAAAGTAATATCTACCGAACAGAAAGCATCAAAACAACTTGAAATTTCCTGTCCAATATATAATTGTTAATAATTTTTTTTTCCAAATTATTATAAGCAGTGGGTGATCTATAATGGAGTTTGGTAAGTGACTTGGATAAAATCTGTCACTTTTTAACATTGCGCCTAATTGTAGGCAACATTTATATTTCCGTTTCTCATATTAACAATGTAACGTAACCTATGTTTAGAGGTAAGAAAAATATGTGAGTTCTTCAACCAAACTACTACTACTAATGCCTTAACGATCGCTAATTTGTTGACAAATTTAGCATGCAGCTCAATACTATAGTAGTTCCTGGAAATATGTTAGTTCAATATAATTGCAGCGAAATGTCTATTAAACTTTAAATCAACCAACAATCAATGCATAGAGATAACACAATTGATTTATGCGCCGCCACAAGTCAAGGCAAGTGGTGAGCAATTTCCCAACCAAATTAACGGTCTCCCTATTGACGAGGTACGATTGTATAGCTAAATTAGTTTGAAAGCAATTAATTAAGCCGTTGATTAAGTTAATTGTTAGGTGAAGGCATGCAAATGGATGATAACCCATAAATTGGCCGTCATGGGTATGTATGAGCGACACGGCACGCAGTCGAGAAACAGGTGAAGAGGCACACAAAACACGAAAAAATGAAGCTTAACTGTATGCAGACCAGCATGTGTATGTATGTATGAGTATATAAATAGCTTATGGCTCCCACTAACAGCCACTATATATAGATACATACATATGTATCCGTGTCCACTCCATTAAAATCACATAGCAAATTCCCGACACGTAGTGTTGTCGATAACAACCTTTTGGCACCAAATGTCGTACCGTAAATTACTACAAGGACCATCGTTTCTAATTAAGTAATTGAAGGCAATAGCTGGGATTTATTGCTCGATTGCTGCGCGAGCACACACACACACACACATTGAGTACTCCAATAGCTACACACTCTCATACATATGTACAGCTGTTTGGTCGCCTAATAAACGCTACTGATTGGGTGCGCGCGTGCTCGACGCACCAAGCTTGCTACTTGAGCTGCCATGATTGCCGTCGCCACCGCCACCGCCGCTGCTGCTGCTGCTGCTCAGCTTGTTTGGCTGTTGATGCGGGTAGTGTACACGCATCGTACAACCATCAACGGCATAGAGACATAAATTTATTTGTTTGTGTATTGGTGTGTGTGTGTGCATAAATGCTCACACCTAGTATTGATGGAGAGCAGCGCACACATATTGTCGTCAGCTACTCGGTTTTCCAATAGAATTAGTGTGGTTAGACACATAGTACTCCAATACCCACTTGTATGAATTCAGCTGTATCTATATATATGCCTGTGTGTGTGAGTGTGTATTTTTGTACAACGCTTGTCAATAGCTGACAGGCAATAACAACTTGCTATTATAGCAACGTTTATCAGTGTGGCAGTCAGGAGTGGTCGCTGCGTGGTTGTACTCTGCAGCGCGACAGTTTATTGATGTGCCACATTGTCACTGCACTAACCATGTACATATGTATGTACATACAGAGTTGTAGCTGTAGGTCATTTGATTTCAGTGGGTTGACAACGATTTGACTTCGGATTCCCCCAATGGCCACAAGGTGTGGCAATATCAATTTTTGTATTAATTGCCTGGACAATGGGAATACAAATCGTTGGATTTTGCTTGCACGGAAATGGCAATAATAATAACAAGCACACACACACGCCTTTCAATTGGTCAAATGTGGCTTTGGTGAAATGTAGCGGATTTTTGCTCTTAACGGTAAGTGTTAATTGGTAATGCCACCGTTCATTATACGAGTCATGCTAATTGCCAATGTGGCGGTCAAATGTGTGTTTGAAGCTAATAAATAAATCAAGTGATTCTTTTTTTTAATCTCATATGACATTTGTGATATCATAACATGAGCTTGAACTGAGATGGAATCCTTGTGACTTCGTGTACCATCAACTTACAGATGATTCTTTCACCAAAGTGCGGTTTTTGAGAGATTATTTTTAGTGTCTTAAAAAAATAAATGTAATTTTTGTTTTTTGAAAGAAAAATTTCATTCGTCTACATTAAGGGGTTATATACAGTTAGACGGCCGAAAAAAAGTGAATTTTCCAGAATTTTTTCTGAGAAAACTTTTCAATTTATTGAACCAAAAATTTATACACATATTATTGTATCTTTTAACTGTATTTTAAGACTTAGTACAAGTAAAAATATTTATTTGAAAAAGAGCTACAGCTGAACTCCAGGAGCTCCTCTCAAAAAAGACGTTTTGCGGTGACCACTATATCTCGGAACTGGATCATCCGAAATTAAAAAACCAAACAGATTTCGTTAAAATAATGTTAAACCTAGTAATTAATCGAAGGAATAAGCAAAATAAATTTTTTGACAAAATGGCGGTTTCTCAAAAAAAAAATCGATTTTTCACCGAAATTTCGGCCTTAAATTGTTTATAAAAAAAAATATTTATCGGAGAGAAAAAATCTACGATTAACTACTAAAAATATATATTTAAGAAGGTCGTGTTAAAATTTGAGACTAATCGGTGTAGCTGTTTTCGAGTAATGTTGGTCACCGACTTTGAAAACACCATTTTGAGAAAAACGCGTTTAAAGTTTGGACCTTGTACTTCCAAGCACTCTGAAACGCCTTTTCAAATTTTTCATTTGCTTGTAACTTTGAAAATATTCACCGGAACGATATGAAATTTTCTGTGTGTATTCTTAAATATATGTACATTAAGAAAATGAAATAAAAAAAAAATCGATTTTTTGAAAATTCTAACTGTATATAACCCCTTAATGTCCGCATTCGAAATTATGCATTTATGCTAGCGCTTCTTCCAATCGTCGAAACACTTTTCAATCTCAATTTTTGGTATAGTCTACGGCTCTTTCAGCCATTTGTTTTTTATAAAACGACGGCCCTTTACTTTTGGAAATAGGAAAAGGCAACACATAGCTATGTCTCGCGAATATGGAGGTTGGGGCATCGTTACTGTACTCTTTTTCGTCAAAAATTCTCGAAGAAGAAAAGAAGTGTGTACTTTTAAGAAAGGAAAATTGTCAAGCTCATAAGAACAGAACGCGGCTGTTACAGACCAAGGAAGAAATAAATAGAGTTGAAAATTTTATTGTACTTCAGCGGAATGGTTATCGCAACATGTTGTTGTCGCAACGGTTGTTTTTATCACCCAGAAATATAAAAAAGGTAGATATGGGGTTATATATATATAAATGATCAGGATGACGAGTGAAGTTGAAATCCGGATGTCTGTCCGGCCGTCTGCCTTTGTCCGTCTTTCCGTGCAAGCGATAACTTGAGTAAAAATTGAGCTATCTTAATAATGTAATTTGGAACACATATTCCTTGGCACCCTGAGGAGGTTGATATTGAAAATCGGACCATTGCCACGCCCACAAAATGGCAAAAACCGAAAATCTAATAAAAGATTTGGTAGAGGTGCAGATCACATTAGGGAGGTGCATATTTGGGTGTATTTTTTTGGAGATGTGGGCCCTCGCCTCCAAATAGATTTTTTGTATATATCTCGAAAACCAATAAAGCTATATAAACCAAACCTTTTGAAGTGGTTTCTTTTAGCTACTTCTTAATACAATCCAAAAATGAAAGACATCGAATATTAACCACGCCCACCTCCCATACAAAGGTTATGTTGAAAATTACTAAAAGTGGGTTAACTCGCTAACGAAAAACGTCAGAAGTACTAAATTTCACATAAGAAATGGCATATGAAAGCTGCACACAAAATGGAAAATGGGCGTGGCATCGCCCACTTATGGGTCAAATACCATATCTCAGGAACTACTCGACCGATTTCAATGAAATTCGGTATATAATATTTTCATGACACCCTGATGACACGCGTGGGCGTCGGTTCAGAAGCACGTCTGCTTCCCATATAACTCAATTTTTTTCGATCTGATTCGTTACTTTTTAATATATACTACATTTGGAACCAATGAAGATAGGGAAATAAAACTGTACACAAATGCTGTATATCATCTGAGGCTTAACTTGTGGAAAAATTGTCGAAATCGGACCTCAACTTTTCAAGGCCCCGGTATGGGTAAACCGCTAAGATATTTTTATGTAATTCAGAGATAATCTTTTTCTTATAATAGTTTGTCTCAGTGCCAAAAATTGTTTAAATCGGGTCATATCTTTTCCTAGATCCCCTATTCCTAATTATAGGTTTTTTTAAAATACGATGGACTTTGTAAATCGTTTAATATGCGATTTATCTTAGCAAAAATAAGTGAGCATATAATCTTGGATATAGTGTACTTTGGTGGTGAAAATCAGTAAAATCGGTTCAGGAATTACCTCAGCACTCATATACTATATATGATGATTTTCGTTATTCTGTTGGACTTTATGCCGAATATATGGGTCGAATTGTGTTATCTTAGCCTTTCCTCACTTGTTTGTCTTATCGTAGGAGTACCTGTCGGCCAACCGGAACCTTAGAGAGCTTAGACTGTAGTATCTCGTTAGAATGATCGACCTGTACCGGCACTTGCTTAGCTTATGAGAGGCCCAAACGACAAATATTAAATCCAATAAGCTAAAAGCCAGTTGAGCTAAAATAATAGAAAAGAAACCACCACTCGACGAAGTGGTGATCTGAATATTTCAAAATTGATTTCTTCTTAAAACCTTCAATGAATATGAACTTGACAAAGGAACTGATGTGACTTTGACTTTGTATTTAGTTTAAAAGCGTATTCAGCGCCATCTTCACAGATTTGTTTATTTTATGTGAGTATAGTTTGCTCGAATTTGGGCACATCCCAGAAAAAATAAGTACGTACTATCATAAAGAGTTTTTGATCGAGATTTTTCGCCGGATCTTTTCTACTCCTTTCAAATATTATATGTGATTTGATATTGTATGGACTTACAACTACAGTATGAGGTTGCAGTTTTGACCTTCTTCTTCTTGACTGGCGTAGACACCGCTTACGCGGTTATAGCCGAGTCCAAAACAGCGCGCCACGCATCCCTCCTTCTGGCAGTTTGGCGCCAATTGGTTATTCCAAGCGAAGCCAGGTCCCGCTCCACCTGGTCCTTCCATCGGAGTGGAGGTCTCCCTCTTCCTCTGCTTCCACCAGCGGGTACTGCATCGAATACTTTCAAAGCTGGAGCACTTTCATCCATTCGAACAACATGACCTAGCCAACGTAGCCGCTGTTTTTTTATTCGCTGGACTATGTCTATGTCGTCGAATAACACATACAGCTCATCGTTCCATCGTCTGCGGTATTCGCCGTTGCCAATTCTTAAGGGACCATAAATCTTCCGCAAAACCTTTCTCTCGAAAACTCCTAGTGCCGTCTCATCGGATGTTGACATCGTCCACGCTTCTGCACCGTAAAGTAGGACGGGAATGATGAGAGACTTGTAGAGTTTGGTTTTTGTTCGTCGAGAGAGGACTTTACTTTTCAATTGCCTACTTAGTCCATAGTAGCACCTGTTGGCAAGAGTGATTCTGCGTTGGATTTCCAGGCTGACATTGTTATTGGTGTTAATGCTGGTTCCCAGGTAGACGAAATTATCTACAACTTCAAAGTTATGACTGTCAACAGTGACGTGGGAGCCAAGACGCGAATGCGCTGACTGTTTGTTTGACGACAGGAGATATTTCGTCTTGTCCTCGTTCACCACCAGACCCATACGCTTCGCTTCCTTATCCAGTCTGGAGAAAGCAGAACTAACGGCGCGGGTGTTGTTTCCGATGATATCGATATCATCGGCGTACGCCAGTAGCTGTACACTCTTATAGAAGATTGTACCTTCTCGATTTAGCTCTGCAGCTCGTATTATTTTCTCCAGCATCAGGTTAAAGAAATCACACGAGAGTGAGTCACCTTGTCTGAAACCTCGTCTGGTATCGAACGGCTCGGAGAGGTCCTTCCCGATCCTGACGGAGCTTTTGGTGTTGCTCAACGTCAGCTTACACAGCCGTATTAGTTTTGCGGGGATACCAAATTCAGACATCGCGGCATAAAGGCAGCTCCTTTTCGTGCTGTCGAAAGCAGCTTTAGGGAGGATGGAGTCATATGTAGAAGTTCACGCAAGTGAGGAAAGTTTCTGATTGTCATTCACTTGGGAGTGGCCAGGAACGATTCTTTTACATGTGGCTCAAGCAGCTCACTACTTCCGGTCTTAGACCAAGTATCCTCTGGGTAGCCAACAGACATCCGTTTGGAGGCGAGCTAAAGTGAGAAGGCGAAACCCGCCTATGCGGTTGTGCGTTGGGTTTGGGACCCACCACATAAAAACACCCCCCAATGAAAAAGAAAAAACAGCCTCGGATGAGAGACCCCAATTTTGATGACGACCACTGCAAACGTTTAAAGGACTACGAAATAAGGGCATGCACCTGGAATGTCCGGACCCTTAATTGGGAAGGTGCCTCTGCCCAGCTGGTTGATGTCCTCGTAAGAGTAAAGGCTGACATCACCGCAATCCAAGAAATGCGATGGACGGGACAAGGACGGAAGAAGGTGGGTCCTTGTGACATCTACTACAGCGGCCATATAAAGGAGCGCAAATTCGGTGTGGGATTCGTGGTGGGAGAGAGACTCCGTCGTCGAGTCCTGGCATTCACTCCGGTGGATGAACGTCTAGCCACAATCCGCATCAAAGCGAGGTTCTTCAACATATCGCTGATTTGCGCCCACGCCCCGACGGAAGAGAAGGACGAAGTGATCAAAGATACATTCTATGAGCGCCTAGAACGTACCTATGAGCGCTGCCCCCGCCACGATGTAAAAATCGTGCTTGGCGATTTCAACGCTAGGGTGGGTAAAGAAGGTGTCTTTGGCACAACAGTCGGAAAATTCAGCCTCCATGACGAAACATCACCAAACGGTCTGAGGCTGATCGACTTCGCCGGGGCCCGAAATATGGTCGTCTGTAGTACTAGATTCCAGCATAAGAAAATCCATCAAGCTACTTGGCTGTCCCCGGATCGAATCACTCGCAACCAGATCGATCATGTTGTGATAGATGGACGACATGTCTCCAGTGTCTTTGATGTGCGTACGCTTCGTGGTCCCAACATCGACTCGGACCACTATCTTGTAGCAGCTAAGATACGCACCCGCCTCTGTGTAGAAAAGCGCACACGTCAACAAACACAAGGAAGGTTCGACATCGAGAAGCTGCAATCACAACCGACAGCCGAACGATTTTCTACTCGACTTGCACTCCTGCTCTCTGAGAGCACTCATCAGCATCTCGGTATAAGGGAGCTGTGGGACGGCATATCAAACTCCTTACGTACAGCTGCAACCGAAACCATTGGCTTTCGGAAAAGCCCAAAAAACAGCTGGTATGATGAGGATTGTCGTCTCGCAGTGGAGAGAAAACAGACTGCCTACCTCGCAATGTTGCGATCGACCGCAACACGAGCGGGATGGGAAAGATACCGAGAGCTGAAGAGGGAAGCGAGACGCATTTGCAGACAAAAAAGAAAGAGGCCGAAATGCGTGAGTATGAAGAGCTTGACAAGCTGGCCGACAGGGGTAATGCTCGAAAATTTTACGAAAAGATCCGGCGACTAACTGAAGGTTTCAAGACCGGAGCGCACTCCTGTAGGACCCCCAGAGGTGATCTAGTTATTGATGACCAGAGTATACTGAGTTTGTGGAGGGAACACTTCTCCAGCCTGCTGAATGGCAGTGAAAGTACAACACCAGGAGATGGCGAACCCGATTCCCCAATCGACGACGATGGAGCAGATGTTCCATTGCCCGACCGTGAAGAAATTAGAATAGCAATCACCCGCTTGAAGAACAATAAGGCGGCGGGTGCCGATGGATTACCGGCCGAGCTATTCAAATACGGCGGCGAAGAGCTGATAAGGTGCTTGCATCAGCTTCTTTGCAGAATATGGTCGGAAGAAAGCATGCCTGACGATTGGAATCTCAGTGTACTCTGCCCAATACACAAAAAAGGAGACCCCACAATTTGCGCCAATTACCGTGGGATAAGCCTCCTCAACATCGCGTATAAGGTTCTGTCGAGCGTATTGTGTGAAAGACTAAAGCCCACCGTCAACAAACTGATTGGACCTTATCAGTGTGGCTTTAGACCTGGAAAATCAACAACAGACCAGATATTCACCATGCGCCAAATTTTGGAGAAGACCCGTGAAAATAGGATCGACACACACCATCTCTTTGTCGACTTTAAAGCTTAAAGTTTTGACCTTGCTTACCGAGAAAAGGCTCCTGAACCTGATAATGTATAGTGTAAAGTGTAAAGTAGAATGAGCTAATAAGGTTGCAATAAACTCTAAAAATTACAATGAAGCCCTGATATTACTCCACGTAGTCCGAATATATCTAGCTCGAAAAAAATCTAACGATAGGTAAATATTTCTTCATTTACAACAACTCTGTTCCCCACCGGAGGCAACACCGCTATTTTACTGCTGAATTACCACAATGATTAGGTGGTCGTTAGATGAATTAGAAGTTTTAGATTTTATGATAGAAAAATATGTTGCTGATAAAACAAAAACCAAGGATACTTTTAGCAAAGTCTTCGAAAAAAGATTCTGCAATATTTAAAAAATATTTCGAAAATTTTCGATATTTATAGGAGGTGAATACTTACTCAGTCTTATACGAAACAAAATTAACCTCATAAGTGTGATCTCCAAAGTACTGAATAATAACAATAAAGACCACTCGATACCACACCACCAAAAATTTAACATTTGAAACTTCAACCAAAACCAAAATGCATAAACAATTGTTCATTACACTTGCACTTGAGGCTCCCATTACATATGTATATACCCGTTATACTTTTGTGATCATGCAATGAATTTGTATTTATAAAGTTTTTCCCAAGTATTTGTTGCTGAAGAGGATTGCAACTTGCGTACAACAGAGTGCATGAAGCGCTGCGAATCCGCTTTGCCAAAGCAGACTTTGTGGCACAATCAAAAGGAGAAAGTTTTCTTAAAAACACGTTCTTAACTTTGTCTGCACAACAATTTCCATATTTTCTTTTGTACTACATGGCTTTATGCTTATTGCTCACACTATTGCACATAGTCACAGGCAGGGTTGACCAAGCGCTTTGGTATGTGTGAAAGATTGGTGCTGCGTTGCATACTTTTCGGTGTTACGAAGCCTTAAGGCGTCACCTAACAATTGTTACTATTGCAAAATGCCAAAGTTTTAAGCAGACACATACATCCACATAACGGTATGTGCATGGCAATGTTAGCATGTGTTAGCTTCCGTTTCCGGCCAAGCGCATACGCAATAAGCGGAAGCATGCAACTCGTATGAATAAAGTAAGCAAATACTGAGTCCGATGCAACTTCAATGGGTTTAACTTCGAAAAAATTCGTGGTATCTTTAAATTTGAAATATGTGTTTTTAACCAAAAAAATTTAAAATAGAAATTTCACACTTTAAATTTTACCCTGAATCAAACTTATTTTGGCTCCCAAATGTAGGCAACGATTTTTTTATTTTCAAGAAACAAATGATGAAATGATAATGAAAACATTGCCTACATTTAGGCGACATTGCATATGATACAGAATAATTTTTCGACGGAAGCATTTAGAGAACTTTTTGTATTAGCTCTCTAGTTTTCTTATAAAAAATATATATAATAAATATTAAATGTAAGTATTTTATATAGAAAAATAAAATAATAGCCACAGTACAACATAAAAGTAGAGATACATGACTCACCCGATGCGCTTTGCAGTACTCTGAAAGTAAAAAGAAGAATAAGGATTAATTGTGTTACAATTTCTTTCAAAAATATTCTAAAAAATTCAAAGAAATTCGTACGTAGTATATATATACAGATAATGTAAAGTATTAGCCCCCACATGCCTTATTTAAATACATATTTTTGTATGCACGCGTCGCTTTGCCACTACCACTCCCATTTGACCTCCTTTAAACCATTAATATCCCAAATATATTTACGATTTTCGCATATTTTGTAAGATACATATCTTGGCATTCCATTCAACATTAATTTCATGTATACACTCCTTTCGGCCTTCTGTTTGCATTCGTGTTTACGCATTTCTGGAAAAATATCATTGGTTTTAAAATCAGACAATGAGGAAGATTGATTAATAACCAATATATTTAGGCGTTTTCCATACCATTATAAATCATTTTTAGTACACATCATATGATACCCGCATACAAATGGTGGTTACACAGGGAAAAATGTAGAATGTGTTTTCTTTGTTTTGACAAATGCGATAATGGTCCAACCGAAACCAATTTTTTACTATAAATCTGCATTATTTATGTGGCTGCATAGATATTTACTAAATATTCTTATGGTTGGAGACAGCTAGTTGGGTAAACCATATAGATTTTAAAATTTTCCAATTCGGATGCTTTTATTTCGAAGTCTAAATAATTTATTAGGTCTACAACTTTGCTTCCGCCGTTTTCCAATAGATGTTTCTACCGTCAAGCAATGGTCGATTAAATCGATTTTTTTATATCGATCTTGGACATTTGTGTCAACATTCACCCAACAAAATATTTGTAGAAATCTGTTTGCATCCCAAACTTATTCTCAACTAAAAATGTCACTTTTTGAGCCGAATTCTCGATATTTGTGGGAAATTTTGCTTTTTTTTTTAATTCCAAGAAAAGTGGGATTCTATTCTGCGCGGTAGAAGATGGGCAAGTTTTTCATGGTCAGATTTTCATATAAGTAATTGAAAAGTTTCAGAAATAGAGCCATCCGTATGAAAGAATTAGAAAAACTTATAAGAACAGTTTTGACGAATTTCAAGACTTGATCGATAGCTTTTAAAATCAAGAGTCTTAGTTGGATCTGTTCAGAGAGGATCAACGTCTAAATGACGAATTTAACAAGTTATACAAGTAATCAATAGCGGATATATCTAAGTAAATAGCTCTAAATTAAGGGGCTATATCAGTGTGACATTTTCAAAATATCGATATTTTTATTTTTTGCTTATTCGATAGTTTATACTTTCAAAAATATCCTGTGAAAGGGGTAAGGTCGTATCTTGAATAGTTTTTGAATTACAGCGTTCTAAAGAGCGACCACTCGTAGGTATACTAAGCCGCTATAGTCGAAACTTTAAATTTTTCTGGTGACGACTTTTCTCAAAATTGCTGACATCATAACTCAGCGAGAAATTGACCGATCGACTTCAAATTTAAACTAAGTATTCTTGATTATATTTGCTATACAATGACCAACTTGATTTGTTGAATATTGTAAATTTGGCATTTGGCAAAAAACGATATTTTTTTCAAAGCTACGCCATTTTGTTCATTTTTGATATTTTTCAAAAATCGTAGGAAATACCTTCAACTTTAATACCTTTAATACTTTTAGAACTTTTTAAGTTTCAGCTACTGATTTGGCCGGAATCATGTTAGCAGATGGGGAACTTTTTTTGGCACCTCTCAACACAGCACATATCTCCGTTATTTTTCAATATTTAAAAAAAAAATCTTAAAATATATTTTACGTGAAAAAAAATCGAAACAATCGTTTCCTTAAAAAATTCACGAAAATCGACACCTTTTTCATGGGTTATACTGGTATAGCCCCTTAATGTATAGAGCTCAACGCTGCTCGAAGATACTGACGAAAACTCGTTCTCGTTAGAGTCTAATCAATATTAGATTTCCTGCGCACAGTCCCTGAGTCTAAGTTCAAGATTGTGTTAGAGAGTCTTCCTCGTTTGCAATATGGATCTCAAGAAGATTTCTTTAAGATACTTGAAATAAATTTTAATTAAAAAAAAAACAAAGTCGAACTTCAATTTCGCTCTCTACTGAAATAATGAGTCCCTAGTTCATATATGTATGTAGATCAAGTTCGCAGTCATTTCTTTCCTCCTCCTCTTTCTTTTCTGCTACCTCAACAACAATAACAACAACAAAGAAATATCTGAAATCCTTTAAAGAGAGCACAAAACGCTCAAAATTTTCTCCATGTGCACGCAAGTCCACGTGGAATTACTTTTGAAGAAAGCTGTCTACAAGCAACGATTCGAAATGCTAAAATAAGAAATTCACTCAAATGAAAATCACTTTTCGTGCCAATTTGCAAATTTTCAACATTTGTATGACTAGCGGCGCTTCGACTGCATATGCAAAATAGACATTAAGGCGTTGTCTTTTGGACTACTGAAGTAAGCAAGCACATACAGATCGCACGCATACATACATATGTATGTACATATGTAGTGGCATATTAAAATGGCGCTGCAGCTTTGGTAATTTCGCACACGTGAGACACGCAACTGCTGGCTAATGCGTGCTAAAGAACATGCCCAAACATACATACATACACATATATAGACAAATGGGGTTATAGCAACCAAAAGCAGGGCCAGACGGATGCGCGCTAATGCCTAAAATGGCTTTTTGAAGACCAAAGCAACACATAAACACACACACGTGAACATGAAAGAAAGACACGATTGCTCGAATGCAAGCGCGTGTGTTATCAAATGTAAATGTAATTGTGTTTATTTGCATGTATGGATGTATGTGTGTGTGTTTGCGTTTGCCAGCCACCGCTACGAGTTGCCACTTCAAAGGTGCTAAAGTTCAGGTTTTTGTTATAAATCTTCGATTAGAAAAATGTAATAAATGCGTTTTTGCGCCAAACAAACGTGCAAACGCCAGGTTATGCACATAAACACACAGACATACATATATATTTATATATATATACATATATACAGTTACAGTTAAATGCCGTTTATTTGCGCGAGGGTGTCTTTTATCATTTTTCTTAAATCTTATTTGCCTCTTGGTTATTGTTGTTGTTGTTATTGATATTTGCATTGTTGTTGTTGCTGCAGTCGTCAGCATTGGTTGGTGTGCGTTATCAAGGACACGCCTAAATCCAACTAATTCTTTTCACTTCGATTTGCATTCTTTTACACCCTATACTCGGCGAAGGTGGGTTTAACGGTACAATATTTTTATGGGAAAGTGGTATATATTTTAAAATTCGTGTCTAGGAAGTCAGGTTTTGAGTCCTTGATAGACGTTGTATATGCATCTGTTATAAATAATGCTATCCAAGCCAACTCAAGACCGTTTGGGAATGTTGACATGTTGGACCTCATCTATTTAAAATTGTTTGTCTAAGTAGTGGCATTTCTCCAAATTTTTATACTCAGTGCCTATGGGTAATTTTTCACCGAAAATATAGGTAAATCTCTAAATAAATTGCGAGAGTATAAAATGTTCGGTTGCACCCGAACTTAGCCTTTCCTTACTTGTTTGAATAACTTTCGTCAGTATTTATTTATTTTTTCATGAAAAAAAGAAATTCAGTTGATTACACAACCACAATTATTTTTGGGGTCGCTGAATCCGAATTCAGAGTCCATTTAACCCCATCAGATCAGGGTTTTGAGATAACCCCGGAAAACCAATATGGCGGACAGCGAATTTTAAAATACATAGGTTTCACTTGAAACTCGCTTTTTTTGGGGTCATGAATTACGAATCCGGTGTCGGTTTTTTCAAAATGGCGGATCCAATATGGCCGACGCTTTTTTGAAAATTCCATCGGAATCGCTTGAATCTGGTTATTCGGTGTCGCTGATTACGAAATTGACATTACTTTTTAAAAATTCAAAATGATGAACCAATATTTGGGACACATTTTCAAAATTCGCCATATTGCATCTGCCATTTTGAATTTTGGAAAACAGACATCGGATTCAGTGACCCCAAAAACATGTGGTAAACATAGTAAGATCCCCAGGTCATGCCAAATTTTTTTTTTAGTGGCTGTGTTATCTTCCAAAATCATGATATATGAATATATATGGGCCTGGATCGAATGAAAAATATTTTTTTTTTATCCATAAAGCTCTCCGTTCTACCATTTTTATTATGCATTCCCACGAGAGTCGAGTCAACGAAACCGGCAAGGAGTATTAATTTGCCAGTCTCTCTCCCCTCTCTTTTATTACCCAGATAATGACCTATCATCCAGCGAATTCCGTCATCGGTCCCCATTTACTATCATCATTAACACAAGTTGTTTTCAATAGCGATTGACCCTAATCTTCTTAGCGTATTTTTGCAATATAAAGCTATCGTAGAACATCCATCATCCATTGAGAGACGGCTTAAAGTACTCTTCTAGAGCCTCATTATATCAAAATGCTTATCCCTAGTAGGAAATGCAAATGTAATAAGGGATACAAGGACGTTGTACTCAAACAACGGTATACAAATATTCGTCCGTAAAAAATATCTCCATAGAATTGATATGTTCCAGATTCCTTAAGAGTTCTGGAAGATGAAATTGTTTCAACTTTATTTAAGACTTTTATTAACTTAAAGATCTGATATTTTCTGGGTCCTGTAAATGCTAATATGCAGTTTATGAGTTGCTATTCGATACAAAATCGTTTTTTAACCTCCATTTCAATCCCAAAAATGAGAAAAATCAGTTTCTAGCGGATCTACATACTCATCAACTATATATTTGCTTTATTATAGGCTGAAATCCACAGTTCTAAGCGTATAACACACCTCCAGAAATAAGAAATCTTGGAATAACCCTGCCCTCCTCTTCATATAACGGTTTCCGTTCTTTAAAGTTATAGATTTAATATAAGAAAATCGTAATAAAAATTAATTGGGAAGTCATTTGAAGTTTAGGACCTTAGTTTTAAGGACCTAGGTTTTAATGAAATTAATCTTCTTCTTCTTGGAATACAAATTGTAGCGCATGCCAGCTTCGTTATTGCGGCATTATTTCGCACATTACTGCTCTACTTGTTGTTGTTTTTTTTTTGGTTTTAAAATTCAAATACTTTTTGCGCCCAAGCGTCTTTATGGCTTCTTCGATTCTATTTGTTTGAAGATAATACGAAATATACGAATGCCGCAGCCCCAAGAGGCCAAATTAAGTGCAGCGCTGAAGCAGAGAAGGGAGCGGAAAAAGTTGGGAGTTGATGGCGATGTTGGTGGTGGTGGCAGCCACACTGCCTTGCCTCGAATCTGGCTTGCCGCATGCGAAATGCCAAGTTGCCAATTGTAGATTAATGACTTTTTGTTACCTTGCACATTTATCGCATACGAAGCGGCTGTAGCTCGTCTCTCAACCCGCTGCCAGCGGCTGAATATTGAAATAGGTTTGCGAACTACAGGTGTTGAGATATTTTGCTGGCGATTAGATTACCATTTGCGCATACTTGCTGGAGAGCCGTGTGTTTCTTTTTTTTTTGTGTGGCATGCTTTTCGCTGCTTTTCTGCATTCTTTTATTTAGCTTACTGCTCTTTTTTTAAGTTTATTTCTCATTTTATTTGTCGATGCTGGCGCACATTAAATGCGGGACAAGGCGGACACATTAGCGTAAATGGCAATTTTATTGGGCAATAAAAATTTTTTCACCAATGCCACCACCACCATCACCACCAACATCGCCAGGGCCATCAGCAGCTGCTGCACCCATACGCTAACGGGACTTTCACCAAGTACTTTTGCATTATTATTATTATTGTAATTTGTTGCTTTTGCTGTGTTGTTTCGCTTAAATTGCATTTGTTTTGATTAACGTGCGAATCCGGTGATTTCCCCTCTGGTCTCCGCTGGCGCTTGTTTCTTATCAACACACATACACGCGTGAGCTCACGCCCACTCTGTCACTCCCACTTTTATTATCGCTGAGCGCGCTAATCCAGCATGAGCGGATAAACGTGTGAAATATACCTTAGCAGATTTGCTAAGCTTAGCTTCAGCAATTTTGCTTGACGCTGCTTGTTATTATTGTTGTTGTTGTTGCTGTTTTTTTGCATTTTGCTTATAACGGGAATTAAGTAAGCACTTTAGTGGTTCCAAAACATTTGACAAATGTCCTCGGTAATGATAGCTCGGCTACGAAGCAACGCTCGGCATATACAACACGACTCACAGGTATTTATTTATTGGATGTTTAGTTGTTGTTGCATGTTGGAAGCCAGCACGTGCGTGTGTCTTCAAATTGTCCAATTTTTCATAGATTTAGTTTTTGGCAGCGCAAATTTTGAAAATCTACCCACTTTAGTGGTTTCGCATTGCATATTTTTAGGAGCGACTGCAAGAGTGGCCTAATTAGTCTCTATGATATACACATAGTTGACTTGGCCCCCAGGGCACATGGAAATTTAATGAAAAATTTGATGTTGATAGCAGTTCGTCTGGACCAATTTGTCTAAGATTTAAATATCTCAGGATGTCAAATGTCACATAGACGTTAGATGGCAAATGTCAGATAGACGTCAGTTGAGAAATGTCAGATGGCAACTGTCAAATAGACGTCAGATGTCAAATGTCAGATAGACGTCAGATGTGAAATGTCAGATGGCAACTGTCAAATAGACGTCAGATGTCAAATGTCAGATAGACGTCAGTTGAGAAATGTCAGATGGCAAATGTCAAATAGACGTCAGTTGAGAAATGTCAGATGGAAAATGTCAAATAGACGTCAGATGTCAAATATCAGATAGACGTCAGTTGAGAAATGTCAGATGGCAACTGTCAAATAGACGTCAGATGTCAAATGTCAGATAGACGTCAGTTGAGAAATGTCAAATGTCAGATAGACGTCAGTTGAGAAATGTCAGATGGCAAATGTCAAATAGACGTCAGTTGAGAAATGTCAAATGTCAAACGTCAATTCGACGTCAGATGTCAAATGCCAGAGAGACGTCAGTTGAGAAATGTCAGATGCCAAATGTCAAATAGACGTCAGATGTCAAATGTCAGATAGACGTCAGATGAGAAATGTCAGATGGCAACTGTCAAATAGACGTCAGATGTCAAATGTCAGATAGACGTCAGTTGAGAAATGTCAGATGGCAACTGTCAAATAGACGTCAGTTGAGAAATGTCAAATGTCAAACGTCAATTCGACGTCAGATGTCAAATGCCAGAGAGACGTCAGTTGAGAAATGTCAGATGGCAAATGTTAAATAGACGTCAGATGACAAATATCAGGAAGACGTCAGATGAGAAACGTCAGATGGCAACTGTCAAATACATGTCAGATGTAAAATGTCAGATAGACGTCAGTTGAGAAATGCCAGGTGTCAAATGTCAGATAGACGTCAGTTGAGAAATGTCAGATGGCAACTGTCAAATACATGTCAGATCTCAAATGTCAGATAGGCGTCAGTTGAGAAATGCCTGATGTCAAATGCCAGATAGACGTCAGTTTAGAAATGTCAGATGTCAAATGTCAGATGGCAACTGTCAAATAGACGTCAGATGACAAATGCCACATAGAAGTCAGTTGAGAAACGCAGATGTCAAATGTCAGATGACAACTGTCAAATAGACGTCGGATGTCAAATGTCAGAAAGACGTCAGATGGCAACTATCAAATAGACGTCAGATGACAAATGCCAAATAGAAGTCAGTTGAGAAACGCAGATGTCAAATGTCAGATAGACAACAGTTGAGAAATGTCAGATGTCAAATGTCAGATGGCAACTGTCAAATAGACGTCAGATGACAAATGCCACATAGAAGTCAGTTGAGAAACGCAGATGTCAAATGTCAGATGACAACTGTCAAAAAGACGTCGGATGTCAAATGTCAGAAAGACGTCAGATGGCAACTGTCAAATAGACGTCAGATGTAAAATGTCAGATAGATGTCAGTTGAGAAATGTCAGATGTCAAATGTCAGATGGCAACTGCCAAATAGACGTCGGATGTCAAACGTCAGAAAGATGTCAGTTGAGAAATGTCAGATGTCAAATGTCAGATGGCAACTGTCAAATAGACGTCAGATGACAAATGCCAAATAGAAGTCAGTTGAGAAATGTCTATGCATTTTTTACTTGAATATTCTATACCAAAAATGATAATTTTTAAAATAAGCTTTCTTCTATGAATCTTACCAAACACTTTCAGCTTTAAAATTGTTGAATATCAGAAATTATTTAAATGAACTCTAGGTACATGTGAGCCACCCATACTTATGTCTAGTAAAATTCTGACAGCCACACACTAATATTCGAAATTTCTAACTCAACCGTACACAACTTAACTAAAAAACCGAGTGCGACCAGTGAAAACTTTAACTTGGCAAGTCGCATAAAAACCAATTGTGACAGTTCCACACACACACACATTTAAGTCCGGGCATTCACTGTGCGTCGCTGTCGGTTTGTGTGCTGTAAAAAA
Organism: Zeugodacus tau; assembly: GCA_031772095.1. NCBI lineage: Eukaryota > Metazoa > Arthropoda > Insecta > Diptera > Tephritidae > Zeugodacus > Zeugodacus tau. Next base: position 60,252,683 of record CM062653.1, on the reverse strand, counting down.
TTTCGAGATAAATCAACTAGGATAAACGATATGTCGCATCACTTTTGAAAATGAAAAATGTTTTTATGATATCCTTCCTCCGTTTATTTGCACACCTCAAATGCCGTTGGAATGGTTGGGGGGGGGATGCAGTAGTTTTGCTTTTGTTGTTGTCATTTATGCGTTAACATTCTAAATCATACATATTCATGGCTACATACCGAAAGTGTGTTTGTTCTTACATAAATTAACGGCACTAACAGCCGACAGTCATTTCCCGTTTTCACTGTCAAATTTAAATTTTCAAAATACTCACATGCCAATTTTTTGCTGGCGCTTTTGACTTCCCGCTGTGTCTTTATTTAGTTTGTGCTTAGGTTGGCGTAATAATTTCATTATTTATTAAGTTTCACAATATTTGCTATTGGTTGTAAACAATTTTCGGTCATTAAGTGCACAATTACATTTCCGTTAGTTTTAATTACAATAGTAACAATATCTCATATTTTACTTGATGCCATTTGTGGAAGACTTTTTGGAAACATCAATTTAAATAGCAACTGATGAGACACCAGACGAAACATTACTTATGGAAAAAAATGCATGGCCTGGGATGAGTATCTGGTTGTTGTTGTATAAACCGATTAGAGTATATATTTTTAGGTATATTCAGACTGCACAACTAAGTCCTTTTGCATTTGGCTAGGATAGCATGACTATGCTAGAAAAATGTCCCTCAAATGACTCACAGAAGGACATATGTATATTAGGGTGGCCCTTAGTTGTATGGATGATAAAAAAAGTTTCTGGATTCTCGATCGCACCCCCTAGAAATATGCGAATAGCCCAAAAACTAGTATATACAAAGTTTTGGGTCAATCAAAAAAGGTTTAGAGGTTGCGCAAGGAGCTTGAAATCCTGAAAAATTAAGAATTTTTGCCATTTTTATGTCTCAGACTTCCATATTTCAAAGCCACAAAGCTATTCTCATATTTCTAGGGGTGCGATCGAGAATCGGAATACTTTGGAAAATAAGGGCCACCCTAATGTATATACTTCTCCGTCTCAGCCTGCCTGTAGCTCATATATGATGTGCAATAATTATAGTCACTCAATTTTACAAGACTCTTCCTTCTCTTCGAATTTTCATCGAAATCATTATTTCCTGTTTTTTAAATTGGTAATACAAGTATCCACAAAATCTCTGGGATATCTACTATCATCATGGCTCCATAGAACTGTTCCAAAATATGTTTCGTTAAAATATAAATACTATTGAGATCTTTCAGTCACAATGTCAATTAACCGAAAGAAAATCGAACTCGAACTCGAATCCGATATTGACTCTGAATTTGACTTTGAAAATTGCCATATTGACATATGGTCAGTTTATAAGCTTCGAGATCCGCCTCTGTGATCGTCGAAGTCGGTATCGTAGACTGTAACGAAATAGTAAAGGAACATATTCACAGCAAGATCACGTCTTTCAGAAATAAATGCCCGACCTCTAATGCCTGTGAGTCAAACAGTATGCGGAGTTCCCCTTTCCTGTGTATTAAAGTCGCCGAAAGTTAGCAAGCGATCTCAAACAGCAGTGGATGAAAAAAGATCTTATATTTTAGAACTAGATGGTGGGGAGATTTATAGAGACAATAATAAAAAACATATTATATTAAAAGTACAAGAACTTTTGAATAAGAAGCCATTATCATCTAAACAAAACTTAAGGCACTATCTGCTAAGGTATTGTAATACAATGTTATCGAGCGGATCTGCTCCATAAGGCGATAGGTAAAGGGTTTTTCAATAGGAACGCTCTTTTGACAAAAAAATTAAAAAAAATACGGTTTGGTGCGGTTTATAAGCGGCGGCATCATTGGACCGTACTTCTTCCGTGATGATCAAGACCGGCACTTTACTGTAAATGGGAATCGCTACCGCTCAATGCAAACCGAATATTTTAGGCTCGAATTTGATGATATTGACTTGGATAATATGTGGTCCAAAAGGACGGCGTCAAAATCCACACAGCGAATGTCACAATCGATTTATTGATGGTGAACGTGTTATCTTACGAAATGGCCCAGTCAATTGGCCGCCTCGGTCGTTTGATTTGACGCCGTTAGACTAATTCCTGTGGGGCTAAGACAAGTCTATGGTCTATGCCAACAAGCCAGCGATGGTTGATGAACTTCGAAAGAATATCGAAAGTGAAATTGCAGCAGTATCGGTCGATTTATGCTTGACTTATGTCGAAATTGTGTTCAGCGTCTGGACTTCTCTGGCCATACAAAATAAATCGAGTTCCATTCATAATGGCATCGAATGTACTTTTACAGAAATAAAGAATTTCATTGATATCCCAAACCGTTTTTATTTTATTAAAAAAAACGGTAGTGCTCTTATTGAAAACCACTTTATAAGAGGCTATATAGAAGTATCCAATCAGTTAAATAGAGGCAGAAGTTTAATAATACGAATCCCAAATTCCAGACATTATACTAATAGTTTTATTACCCGACCAAAGAATAGCGAGAAATCGGCTTCAGGTTAATAGAGTTGGTTTAACTAATTCAGAGTGAGCATAGAACTACTTCAAATATGGAATAAAGACGACACAAGAGGACTGAATGATCCTACAACCGTCGTTGAATTACATAAATTCAGTTACATCTGGCAAACGAAAAACATCAAGTCAATTTCTGATATGAAAAGACATTCTCTTCAAATCATACAGACTCCAGACTCACAAAGAGAATACTCGAACCAACGTGAAAGTTTAAATAAAATCTTAAAAATTGAAATAAATTTTTTGCTGATAGAATTATTAATTTGATATAATTGATATAAACACTTTTTACAAGCTAAATGACTCAGTAGTTCTTTTGGACTACAGTCTCTGCCATTGAAGAATTTGTGTAACAACGGTAAATGAAGTCAGATCGGAAGTTCACTGAAAATAATGAAAATTTCTCACTATATCATAAGAGAGATAGATATACATATATTATATAGATTACGTTATTTAGTGACTGTGAGATTCCTCTAGATAGAACTTAGGAGATATCTGCGTCATGGAATATCTTGAGGGATGACATACTGAGTTACGCAGATCGCCCGAAAGTGCACGACGGCTCCATTTCGAAATGTTTTACATGAAGTGCGTGAAAGTGAAATCTTTGTATTCCTGTTTCCTGATACTCGTATCTCTTTGAGATTGATAATTTTTTAGTCATTTGAAATGGAGATCCAAATCTTGCGCTGCCTCAGTGTGTTAGGAATTTTAATTTTTGTCAAGAGGAGCGATACGCTTTACTAAATACATATAATGCATGGCTGTCTGTATTTAAATATGTACATACAATCGCATATCGCATGAAATGCGTCTGGCACTGATGGCGAAATGTGCTAAACGTGAATTTCGCACATTATAGGCATTTAAGTGAATAAAATTGCCATTAGGCATTTAAAAATGAAAGAAACACACGACAGTGTCACACACGCTGCTGCCCATTTTAGCTTTGCTAGGGTGTGTGTATTTAGCGAAAATGCACGTAAAAGCCATATCTGTGTGGGTGGCAACGGGGTGACAATGGTTTTGCAATGGATTACAAAAACAACAAAAACAGCAGAAAAAAACTCAAAATGCCGGAATTATCCTTATCTTATGACAAGGATATCTGCTATGTTACAATTTCGAGTGCAAAAGACAAAAACACCAACACACACAAACATACAATGGAAAAAGCGCAAAAACAATAACAAAAATTGGTGAAACAACAAAAACAGGCGAATCAACCAAAAGGAGTACTACATATATCCACACATAACGGTTTGCAAGTCAGTTGACATCGCGATTTACAAAGTAGCAAACATACGTTCCAAGTGGAATGGGTCAAGTGCTTAAGGTGGCATGTGTGCGTGGCTCTTCGTGACACGAGGTGGGTTTTTTTGTGTGTGCGAGTGTGTGTTTGGGAGTCAGGCTCTTTATGGGTCGGCTCCGGGTATGACTGTGTCGCATTATATGGCATGAATTGAAGTACTCATGCATACGTGCGCGCTTAACTGAAGAAATTTAACGCTCGAGGATTATTACCAGCTAACCACCATCAGCCGACACAAACGGTACTTTTTTTTCTACACCGACTTTGCTTTTGCGGTTGCTACTATGCCTGCCAGCTTTTGGATGCCTTCATAGTCTTCCTCGTCTGCTATGGCCGTCCATGTGCGTAGGTAAAAATGTCGGATTGACATAGACGGCAGACACATGCTGGGCACGGAGATCTACAGCCGTATACATATGTACATGTGTGCGTATGCCTGTGAAGACTCGTGGCTGGCTTTGCCGTTGAAGTGCGTTTGCGTTTGTTGGAAATTTATGTTGCGGCAGCAGGCTAAATTAATGCTCACTAAATGCGCCAAAGCTGAATTTAAGCTTACTTAGTTGCAGGTGAAGTATTGCACACGCACACGTACACACTCGCATAAATACATATATACACACATACATACATATACATAAAATATACCGTTAAGAGTACATAAAACATACAAGCTTATTAAATTTTGCTCGATCTTTACGCTACAGCCTGCTTTTGATCTGTCGCCTATCACCTATGTCTGCCTACATACATATGTTTGTGTTGTTGTTTTTATTGTTTTTTTTCTGTTCATTTAACGGTAATAAATTTTTACGATTGTCATCATCGTCACTTGCAAACTCATTGGCAAATCGCGCTGGCAGTGTACTGCCTCAGCTAGTCTTTTATAGTGTCTACATACAGTCTTCTTGAAATAGAGTTATCTGCACGTGGTTATAAAATATTGAATATTAATCAAGTGACAGCAATAAAATGCTTCAAAGATTTGTGCCTTTTTACGGGGGAAGTAGCTGTAAACATATGGATTACGGTGGCGGAAATGCGTGTATAATGCATGCGTGCATGACTAAGCTGCGTGTGGAATTTGTGGAGAAAGTGATAATAAAGCACTAAACTGCAGTTTTTATAATATTTTAGAAGGCATGAGAGATTGAAAAAATATACTAACCTCAAAAAATTATCACAAAATTTGAATGAAAACGTTTTTCAGAAAGGAAAAAAAGAGAACTTTTTGAGAAACTAAAGCTTTCGAAGCTTTTTGAAACATTTAATACTTTTTATACTCTCGCAACAAAAGTTGCTAAAGAGAGTATTATAGTTTTGTCCACATAACGGTTGTTTGTAAGTCCTAAAACTAAACGAGTTAGATATAAGGTTATAATATATATTATTATATTATTTATTATATAGTTCAAATCCGGATGTCTGTCTGTCCGTCCGTGCAAGCTGTAACTTGAGTAAAAATTGAGATATCTTAATGAAACTTGGAACTTGGTGTTCCTTGGCACCATAAGAAGGTTAAGGTCGAAGATGGGCGAAATCGGACCATTGTCACGCCCACAAAATGGCGAAAACCAAAAACACATAAAGTGTCATAACTAAGCCATAAATGAAGTTATAAAAGCAAAATTTGGAACAAAGGATCACACTAGGAGCATATTTGAATGTAACTTTTTTGGGGAAAAGGGTGTGGCCCGGCCCCCAAATCGGTTATTTGTATTTAACTCGCAAACCAATAAATCTATATAAACCAAACTTACTGCAGTCGGTTCTCTTACGTAACCCACCACACATCATGAAAATAGTTGAAATCGGATAATAACCACGCCCACCTCCCATACAAATGTTAGGTTGAAAATTACTAAAAGTGGGTTAACTCAATAGCGAAAAACGTCAGAAACACTAAATTTCACAGAAAAAATACCAGAGGGAAGCTGCACTCAGATTTCTTTACAAAACAAAAAATGGGCGTGGCATCGCCTACTTATGGGTCAAAAACCATATCTCAGGAACTACTCGACAGATTTCAATGGGATTCGGTGTATAATATTTTCTTGACACCCTGATAACACGGATAAAAAATGGGCGAAATCGGTTCACAACCACGACTACTTTCCTTATAACTCAATTTTGAATCCCATCTTATTCCTTCACTTTATAATATATGTATACATAAGGAACCAATAAAGATAGCTGCATAAAACTTTACACAAATAGTGCATATCATCTCTGGCTTCACTTGTGAAAAAATTGTCGAAAACGTAGTATAACTTTTCAAGGCCCCAGATATCTAATATTTTAACTCTGCTCCTAAGGGTAAATTTTAATCGAAAATATGGGTAAATCTCTCAGATAATTTAATGTAATTCAGAGGAAATTGCTTTCTTCTAATAGTGTGTCTCTGTTTGTTAAAATCTGGTAATAACTTCCCTAGCTCCCATATATCTAATTATAGCCCTGCTGGTGAAAATGAATGAAATCGGTTCTGGAATGACCTCAGCTCCTATATACTATATGTAACGATTTTCGTTATTCTATTAAACTTTATGCCGAATTTAATAAAACTTCTTCAATAAATTGCGAGAGTATAAAATGTTCGGTTGCACCCGAACTTAGCCTTTCCTTAATTGTTGTTAGTAAGTTCTAGTTCTTCTTTTTGACTGGCGTAGACAACGCTTACGCGGTTATAGCCGAGTCCACAACAGCGCGCACACGCATCTCTCCTTTTGAAAGTTTGGCGCCAATTAATAACAAGTGTAACCAGGACCTTCTCCACCTGGTCCTTCCATAGGAGTGAAGGTCTGCCTCTGACTCGGCTTCCACCAGCGGGTACTGCATCGAACACTTTCAGAGCAGGAGCATTTTCGTCCATTCGAACAACATGACCTAGCCAGCGTAGCCGCTGTCTTTTTATTCGCTGAACTATGTCAATGTCGTCGTATAAATCGTACAGCTCATCATTCCATCGTCTGCGGTATTCGCTGTTGCCATCTCATCGAAAACTCCTAGTGCTGTCTTATGGGATGTTGACATCGTCCACTCTTCTGCAACATAAAGTACGATGGGGAGGATGAGGGACTTGTAGAGTTTCAACGACTGGCAGGTATTTATTAGAATGCATAACATTGTTTTTTTTTTCATAAAACAACTTTCTTTCAAATACAAATACCAATGAGATTTCAATTACACGTTAAACACAAGCTTTTCCTCAAACCAAAGACCATTCGAACTAGAGTTTTAACCTTTATAGGAATCATATGAAATATTTATGTAAATAATATTCAATTACGCTAAAATACAATTGAAAAGCTCATAAGGCTCTTTGTTGTAAGCTTATTTTATTTTTGAAGCCCAAAACTAAATTTCGTATGTATGATCGTTACAATGAGAGCATTTCTTTCTTAAATTTCTTTTTCAAAAATTGCATGTTTAATGAAAATTCTATGACTAGAAGTCTCTCTAGCTCGATTTTTTTTTGTGAATCATGGTGATTCGAGTTAGAGAAGTTCCACTGTATTTATTTATAATTTTGTATGCCATAAAAATTCTTGATATTATACATCAACTCATTTTTACTGTCTATTTTCCATGGAAATTTTTTTCATGACAGATTATGAACTTAGACTTCATAGACTTATTAGACTTCAGTTTCAGTGAGCTTCGCTGAAGCTTGAACTTATGATAGCTACTATCGAACTGATAAGAAGAGTTTGAATTATCAGTTGATAAGAACGAAACTTTTGACTGCAAGAAAAAGCTCCTCGAAAGCTAACCTCATCATTGCACAGAAATCTCAATAACATATTCCTAATTTAAATAAACGATTTTTTTTTAACGAAATATGGTTTGGTGATTCATTCTTGTACTGCACTTTTGAATATTTTAATTACAGACAGTAAGATAACCGCAAAGTCCACCACATTTAGATCTGCGTTATATACTTTAGGTGTCTGAAGGCATCAAAGCTGCGATTAGGGTCTGTAGAAAAACAAAAATTATTATTCAAGACCTGTTGTACCACTGGTGACTTATTTCTGAAGCCGGAAGATATTTTTTTGTTGTCTATATAATGTATTCTTATTGAAATATATAGTTTTAAGTGAGACGAAATAATTTTTGTAGAGATCTTTATTCGATGCTATTAGAACACTATACACCGATATTATTTCCAGTAGTTAATAACCCATTGATGAAGTCTGCTGCTCCTTACTTTCTATATGCTTAGAATATATTATCCAGAATAAGTCGTACTAATCACAGCTAATGAGTTAAGATATAATCTACAACCTTCTCAAATATATTAAGCGGTTAGAGGATTATCTCTTATTGGAAGAAATAAATTTACTGTTTAAAATTTTCCAACAAGTAATTCGTTTCCTCAGACTATCGGCTTTCTCATCGCCGCTTTCCTGCTAGTTACAGCTCTAAAATAACATTTTCTCGGTCAGTCGCGCCTGTAATGCTAACTTTTTGCTGTTAAATATGACCATCTACGCAGTTTAAGTTCGGTGGGCGTGCTTATAAAATATAATTTATCATTCAACTTTCTGGTCTGGTTAGTTACTTGACACAATCAGACGACATTTGGGCAGTTCTCTGAATGCGTAAGAGAGTCCTTATGCTAAAAACTTAACGGACACATAAAGTGGCAAACAAAAAACTGTCATTTACATACATTTTGCAATTCGCACTTCTTCAAACACTGAGCTATTTAGTAATTCTATGCGCTGCGTTTTTCAATTAGATGCCAATACGAGGCTCGACTGATAAAGGCGAGAGCAGGGAAGGGTTTTATAAATGTTATAGAGGCTGCGAACTACCAAATTGTATGGTTTAGAAAGTACCAGGGACCCAAATATATATTTCAGTACACCAGAGACCAATTTTGACCGCCAAAGAGATAAAGGTTATGATTTCAAGGGACTTAGCAAGTCCTTTCCGACTAAAAAGATTGTCTTCATTACATCTTTGACGTTATTACGCAATAATAAGCGTAAATTTTTCAGATCTAGCAGTAATATTCTCTCTGAATCACTCCGACTTTCCTCAACTGCCCTCGTACCAACTCCCATATGTGCGTTGGTTCCGTCTCGTGTGCCTGAGTAAATGACAATTATCCATGAATGTTTACTGAGAATATTGTTGCCACAGCATTATTGCCCGTGGGCGTGGCCGCTGCAGTTTCCATTTTCTTCTGTGTATGCGTCTTCTTTTTTAATGCGTGAGAGACAGATGCTAAACGAACTATATATTCCCAAGTGTGTGTCAAACAACCTCTTCCCCACCCCAAACCGATGCATATTTTAATAAATCCACTCAAGAAGAATGATCTGGCCGTCATTTGGGTTATCTGCGGAGGGGGTGGGGTTGGTTTTTAGTTCAGCGCGTGTGGGTTGCCACAAAACTAATGGACATTTTAGGCAAATCACTTCACGCTCAACTAAAACTATGAGTGGCAGTAGCTGTATGTGTGCTCCGTTGACGCGCAGTGACAATATGTAAAAACCAAAAACAACAACAAATCCGAACATATTCAACGTCTGTCTGGCACATCATTAAAATCAGCAACACCAGCAAAATAGTCAGTCATTTGTTTGGACCAACGGCCAATCAGCTTGTCTATTAACTGGGTCGATATGCTACTCATGTGTATGTGTGCACTAACGGTCTACTTATTTTGCATGCATGAGACGCAAGCACGAGTGTTGTTGGCAGCGCGAAGGGTTGGGGGTGATGCCTGACGTCACAGCAACTTCCTTTGGTTTTATTGTTGTTGTTATTATAATTTTTCCTTTTCCGCTGTACTAATATAAACACATATGTTGTTGTTGTTGTAGTTGTTGTGCGTGTGTTTGTCGTGTTGTTGCATTGTTCGCGTTGTTGACATTGATTGATTACAAATCGGCATTCAATGTAAATGAATGAATGCGAAAAAGGCTGCGCCCCCATTGGCCTTCTGCGTGTATATGTGTATATGTCTGCACACGAGTATGTTTGTTTGAATGTGTTCCTGTGCGTTGAAAAGCACTTCGCTCTTTTGTTCGCGCATCAAACCGCAACCAAAACAAAAATAATAAAAGCGACTAAATGAACGGATAAAGGCATATGGTGCGGGACTTCAGCCAGCAATGAGTTTAACGGTTTATCGACATGCCGTTGTTGTTGTTTTAGTTGTAGTAGTGTCACGCTTTATGCAGCAACCACAAAGTGTCAATTGCAGGAAAAAAACAATAACAAACATCCCCCTATTGGCAGGAAACGCAATCGTTCAACAGCAAATTGTACAATATAACGGTAGTTGGGTTGTTCAATGTATTGAAGCCAGGAAAGAAATATACCAAAAGATAATTATACACATGTGGGCATCTTACAGCATATATTTTTGGTCATCAATAGTTCGAAAATAGGATGTCTCTTTTCTTCATCCTACGCAGTCTCTAAAGAAAAGTTCACAGGAAGCCGAAGTTTGAGAAGATAAAAGAACTGACTTTTAAAGAAGGTTTTATAGAAGACTTTTATAGATAAGTACGGGGAACGTAAAGGCAGGGACGGGACTAGAGGTCAGTCGACATAGAAACAAAAGGTCATGTTAAGCATACGTTCGGAACAAAAGATTCACTAGATGTTTGTTCTTCTGATGATTTCATTCTTCTTCTTGACTGGCGTAGACACCGTTTACACGGTTATAGCCGAGCCCACAACAACGCGCCATTTATTGCTCGTTTTGGCAGTTTGGCGCCAATTGATAATACCAAGTGAAGCCAGGTCCTTCCAAAGGAGTGGAGGTCTCCCCCTTCCTCGGCTTCCACCAGCGGGTGCTACATCGAACACTTTCAGAGCTGGAGCACTTTTGTCCATTCGAACAACATGACCTAGCCAGCGTAGCCGCTGTCTTTTTATTCGCTGAACTACATATGTCAATGTCGTCGAATGACACATACAGCTCATCATTCCATCTGCTGTGGTATTCGTCGTTGTCAATGTTTAAGGGACCATAATAAATCTACCGCAAAACCTTTCTCTCGAAAACTCCTAGTGTCGTCTCATCGGATGTTGACATCGTCCATGCTTCTGCACCATAAAGTAGGACGGGAATGATAAGCGACTTGTAGAGTTTGGTTTTTGTTCGTCGAGAGAGGACTTTACTTTTCAATTGCCTACTTAGTCCATAGTAGCACCTGTTGGCAAGAGTGATTCTGCGCTGGATTTCGAGGCTGACATTGTTGGTGTTGTTGGTGCTGGTTCCCAGGTATACGAAATTATCTACGACTTCCAAGTTATGACTGTCAACAGTGACGTGGGAGCCAAGACGCGAATGCACTGACTGTTTGTTTGATGACAGGAGATATTTCGTCTTGTCCTCATTCATCCCCAGACCCATACGTTTCGCTTTCTTATCCAGTCTGGATCGAAGATTGTACCTTCACTGTTTAGTTCTGCGACTCATGTTATTTTCTCTAGCATCAGATTAAAGAAATCACACGATAGTGAGTCACCCTGTCTGAAACCTCGTTTGGTATCGAACGGCTCGGAGAGGTCCTTCCCGATCCTAACGGAGCTTTTGGTGTTGCTCAACGTCAACTTACACAGCCGTATAACTTTTGCAGGGATACTAAATTCAGACATAGCGTCATAAAGGCAACTCCTTATTTTTTGTTTTTTTTTTAGTAAATACAATTTTACTGCCCTACAATGAGGGTCGGAAAACTTGAATTATTGGTTCCAAAGTCTACAAACTTAGTTTTGCAAAAAAAGTTCAGAAAGTATACAACATAATAAAATAATTCGAGTGATTATAACATCATTGTATCTCCATGTTCTTCTTCTTATTCTCCAGTAACCAAATAAAATTAAATTTCCTTCGCTTTAAACATCATACTCAATTGCATGCGCACATATTTATTTAATGTCCGTAATTTACAAGTCTTCATTTATGTTGAACCCTAATCAACTGAAATGTGCCTGAGATAGCAAGCATATCACAAAATGACACTCATAATAATTACTTCACCAATTACAACAACATAATTACGCAATAGAGACAAAGGTTGGAGTGTAATTATTGTCTGCAGTAGGCTTGTCAAAGTTTAAAGCCGCTGATTGTCTGTAAGTAAGTTGCGTAGAAATAAAAGAAAGGAGCAGTCCAAATTATTTTGATATTTAAGAGATGCTAAAAATGTAATCAAAATTTAACAGTTTATAAATGCTGGAATGATATTTTATGGAATTTTGAAAGATAAGGTATTTCGTATTTCTATTGATTTTGCAATTTGTGATTAATGTTAGTGGAGGCTTTTTATAACCATGTTCACGTATTTAGATGTAAAACCAGCTTCCTGATGAATATTTTAATTAATTGTTTAATTTAATATCTTTATTTTTAACAAACAATAGCTCGAATTTAAGAAAAGAAGAATTTACCAATATGATAGATACAGGAGTTATATTTCTCAAAGACGGACCTCTCAAAGCTAATTGAGGAATATTTTATAATGCAACTAAAAGAGAACAAAGCATTCAATAACCTTTTCCTAGTTTTCATCGCATCTCTCTACCAAACTAGAAACAGACGATTGGTCTAGTCTAAAGATGCAAATTTATCGAGAAATTTACAGAAGATGAGATTTTTAAGTTTGCCCGATACCCTTAAAAAACAAGGTCCTAATGTTTTCCCTCTATACGAGAAATACCAACAATCGCAGTGAATGCAATCCACGAACATTGATGCGTAGAAGAAGGTGAAAAAATACTAGGTCAAAAAATATCTGGTGGTTTGCAATTTACTTAAACGACAAGTAAGGAAAGGCTAAGCTCGGGTGCAACCGAACATTCTATACTCTCGCAATTTATTGAGGTAATTCTATTAAGATAACACACAATATGACCCATTTATTGGGTGTAAATAATGAAAATCGGTAGAATAACGAAAATCATCATACATATATAGTATATGAGGGCTGAAATAATTGCTGAACCGATTTCACTCATTTTCACCACCAAGTTACACTATATCTAAGACTATACTTAATTTTGCTAAGATATCTCATATATTAACCAATATATGCGGAATAAAGTCCACCGTATTTTCAAGAAAACTATAATTAGGTAGGGTAAGTTATGAACCGATTTTAACCATTCTTGGTACAGATACACACTATTAGAATAAAAACATTTCCTCTGAATTACATTTACAATTTTTAAGAAATTTACCGATATTTTCGGTAAAAAATTACCATAAGGCACTGAGTTCTTCAAATTCGATATTCAAGGGCCTTGAAAAGTTATAGTACGATTTCGACAATTTTTCTACAAGTGATGTCACAGCTCAAATACAGTATTTGTGTAAAGTTTTATTCCGCTCTCTTCATCTGTTCCTTATGTATACATTATAAAGTGTAGGAATCAGATGGAATCCAAAATTGAGTTATGTGGAAAGTAGTCGTGGTTGTGAACCGATTTCGCCCGCTTTTCATTCATGTCATAAGTGTGTTAAGAAAGTATTATCTACAGAATTATACATCTCATTTTTACTCAAGTTATCCGTTGCATGGACTGACATCCGGATTTAAACTCGTCTCGTCGTTTAGTTTTATGAACAAAACTATCTCTTAGCAACTTTTGTTGCGAGAGTATAAAAATACTAGGTCGAAAAGTATTTGACAATTATTCAAACGAAAATAGAGTCTCTCGAGAGTGAGCTTGAGGTAAATTGATTTCGCAAGGATGTAAACTATGAATTAAGTATTCCAAGAGATTAATCTTGCGGTCGTTCTAGAGAACTGATATACACGGTTTGTTCTACCGAAAATTTTGTAGAAAACTTTTCATTGCAAGTTCGTTTTGCAAGGAATCGTAAGGTTAGACAAGTAGACCTTGAAGTTCTTTAATATGGTATTTTTTTTTTTGTGAAAGAAAATTAAGTGTACGGAAAGTAGGATTATTTGATAAATTGTCAACTAATATTTTTGAGTAATGAGTAAGAATGCTGGAAGTAGAGTTTACCACAATCTTTTCCCGTTAGAAATTTTGGAGTGCGTTTGAGAGAAAGCTATATTGTGACGTGACATTATAAACGAAAGGAGTGGAGACTTTGTTTAGAATTAATATAAAATTCTGATAGTTCGTCTATAAAGATGTACAGTAATTTCAACTTAAGTGCCCCTTCTTTACATGCAAGACTTTTGAGACATTTATTTATATTTTTTCTTATAGAATGAAAGTCGCATTTATTTTCATTAATAACAAAAATACTTACTAATATCAATAAATATGAAAAAAAAATGAATTTCCTTTTGACAATTCTCAGCGCATTCAGCGCTTGTGGTCAATTAAGCGGGGATCACTGTATATACTGTATCTTGCTTATGAGCCCACATTTGTTTTTTAATCCTCGATTAATTTTAATGCTTTTAATTTATTAATTCTCTTTTATGCTGTTGTCACCTGTATACAAGGAGGTGGGTTGTTCATTATTTGCTCTGAATTGCATTTATTTATCGAGTTCTAGTTTTATTTATCAAAATTAAAGTGAGCCTCTTATTTTTACGACTTAATTCCGACTGACAGTGATGATTTAAGCGGTTAAGCAATGATTATCAACGTTTCCGTAAGCTAACCTAAAAACTTTCAAACAAAAAATGGCTAATGAAAATCAAATAAATATAAAGAAAATAGATGAATTTGAATTTTATAAAATTTATAAAAAACTTTCCACTCATTTGATTCGTATTATTTTGTTTACCAATCGCGTACACAACGAAAAGGCGCGTGAAGCCAGCTTGTCACTGTCACTGTCACTGTCACTTTCAAACAGCTAAAGTCCATCTTCAACGGTGTTTTGTTGTTGTTGTTGTTGTTGATAATTTAATAACGTAATACCAAAGTGTTAGGCTGTCAAATCGCAACGAAAATAGCCATCAGCGCTAGTGATAATCCATCACGGTGAACAACTGCCGAGGCGACGAATGTGCCATTAGCACAACAAAAAGGACAAAAGAAAGAGCGAATAAAATAAAATATAAAAATAAACAAAAACAAAAACAAAAAAATAACCATTATTAAGCCGTAAGGCTGAAAGCTGTTGTTGTTGTTGTTGCTGTTACACGGTTGCTAATGTTGTCAGTGCTGCCACCGTTGTTGTTGTTGTTGTTGGTGTCAAGAAATTGCGTTTATCTGTTGGCCATAATTCATTTATTAGCGAAGATAAATGAATCCACTGACTTTGCATAGGCAATTAAACTCCGGCACAAAGGTGCACGAGACTGCCAACGACATTACAAGCTGTAAACAAAAATGGTGTAACGGTGTAGGTGTGTGGGTGTGTGCTTGGCTTGACAAGCGTAAATCCTATTGAGATATTAAGCGCATCTCCATTACGCCACAGGGGAATAATGATGTGGTCGCCTCTGGCCAATAAAGCTGGCGGCGGCGGCGGCATATTTCTGCTGCCAACCGAATTTTGTTGTCCCCTCAACACCACCGCTTCGCTTATACCGTTAGTTATTTAGTTAGAATTTCTATGGCGTTGTTTGTTAAGTGATTATACTTGTCGCTGGTGACTTTGGTGTTGTGAGAATGCGAACATCAGTTAATTAAGCGGTTGTCACAACGGAAGTTCAGCAGTTTGAGGGATGAGTCACTCGGAGAAATCCTTGGCAGACAAAAACAAGATAGTGACAATTTTCGGTAGCTTGCTGCTATCGAGTGCGCGCGCTGTAATAAAATGCGCTAATAACATGAACAATCACTAGCAGTCACCTGCCGCCAACGCTCCTCCCCCTCTCTTTCATCTTCATTTCCTACCAACCGCCTGCTTGTGTAGTTATGCCGTTAACCTGTGCCTGGCCATTTGCGACATTATCGCACCTCGCGTGTTTATGCAGCGGCATTAGTGTCGCAGTGACAGCTCAAGCCGTGTACACAGCAGTTCGTGGCGCGTGGACATTTTAATCCCCAAAACGGCTTGGCTATTGTCTAATTTCGCGTTGTATTTCGTACGGCTTATCCCTTCTGCCAACAGCTTGTTATTGCGCTACAGAAACTACTGAATATATATATGAGAATATATTTTATATTTGTTCAGGAAGTTGAAGGACTTGAGGGTTTCACTATCTTTTTAATGTCTTTAGACCTTTGGGGATTAAGCTTAAATCTCAGTCTCCATTCCTTGATGAAATATGGTTCAAATATGGCTAATTCTAGATAATACCCACAAATAGTAGGAGAAGACATGGATCACCTACGATATCATCATATGGTTTTAATACCTTGAAGACAGTTCTTTCAGATTGTATCCGGTACTCCACTTTATTGATCTCTTTGACTATTAACTGAGATCATCTTTGTAGAGGAAAAGAAGCGAGATCCTCTAAATGAGATCGGTGGTTGAATTCTGAGAAATTATATTTCCATTAATCTAGTCGGGTTACTTTTCAATTACTTAAATCTGGGTTCCTGGTCACAGCGGAATCGCGGAAAATTCTAAGGCTGATGCGCTTGCATGGTCAGGAACGTCAGACTCACTATTAGTAGCATGGAAACATGTACGAGCACCGTTGTCTTATTGCGGTTTGATAGCGGACAGATAGGCCTGGCTGAGTTGGGCAGGCGTTAATCAGGCACTAGCCCTTGCGCAGTCGCAAGATCCTTTTGGCCTAAGGTAAACCGCGGTAGGTCTACCGAGCTCTTCGCCCTCAGTAAAGCTAACCTCTCTTTAGTCGTATGGATTCCTACATGCCATTGTCCCATAGGGATCCATGTCTATGGTTAAAAATCTTACCAGATGCTACCTGTACAAGCTGCATGGCGGAGGATGAGGTAGAATCATCTCATCACTTTCTTCTTTCAAAAAAAAGTTTTATTGGATCTCACTTTTTCGAAGAAGCTCGCGAAATAGGTAATATAGAAGATAAAAATCTCTGCAGATTTGTAGTCGGTTCAGGGCGCTTTGTCGACTTCTAATTGTTAATCTAGGGGGATCAAGGCTCCACAAAGGACTGTCTGTTAAAGTCTACGTGTGTTTCCTATTGGGAAACAGCCTTACAACCTAACCTAAAATCAAGCCTACGATACGGTCTTGATTTTTAAATATTTTTGAACTTACAAAGATGTGAGGTTTCATTATATTCGGCATTTATGTCGCAGTCGTAGTGTTTTATCAGAATTACTAAAATTAAACGATGGTCACAGGTATAAAGCTTGGTTTTTTTGTAACCTTAAACTTGGATCTCTTAAAAGTTCAGTAATAATTTGAAATAGATACGGGTGGACATCCGTCGTTGCTGTTCTTCTTGTCATTTGCTTAGTTCATAACTAATCAACGAAATTACACATCTAACCTTGAATCTTCCTGAAGTTGTCCTGGACAATTTTTTTCTATATCCGAAAATATTTCAAAAATATTTTAAAGAACGGCATAAAAGACTTGAATTCTCGGTCTCAAAATAAGTTGACCACCTACAGCTTTTGCGACTTGTTCATGTTAACCACCGTAATAAGTATCTTTTCAAGCAGCTGGAGAAAGCTTCAGCTTTAGCTGGAAAGTAATGTTCGGCAAGGAAATCTACCCAAAGAAAAATGTTTGGCTGGGTATTCTAAGTAAAGGCAGGTATTCAATAATTTTGGATTTCCTCTGACTACAGTCACTTATAACGGGTGATTTTTTTGAGGTTAGGATTTGCATGCATTAGTATTTGACAGATCACGTGGGATTTCAGACATGGTGTCAAAGAGAAAGATGCTCAGTATGCTTTGACATTTCATCATGAATAGACTTACTAACGAGCAACGCTTGCAAATCATTGAATTTTATTACCAAAATCAGTGTTCGGTTCGAAAATTTTTTATCGACAAATTTTGTTCAGCGATGAGGCTCATTTCTGGTTGAATGGCTACGTAAATAAGCAAAATTGCCGCATTTGGGGTGAAGAGCAACCAGAAGCCGTTCAAGAACTGCCCATGCATCCCGAAAAATGCACTGTTTGGTGTGGTTTGTACGCTGGTGGAATCATTGGACCGTATTTTTTCAAAGATGCTGTTGGACGCAACGTTACGGTGAATGGCGATCGCTATCGTTCGATGCTAACAAACTTTTTGTTGCCAAAAATGGAAGAACTGAACTTGGTTGATATGTGGTTTCAACAAGATGGCGCTACATGCCACACAGCTCGCGATTCTATGGCCATTTTGAGGGAAAACTTCGGAGAACAATTTATCTCAAGAAATGGACCCGTAAGTTGGCCACCAAGATCATGCGATTTAACGCCTTTAGACTATTTTTTGTGGGGCTACGTCAAGTCTAAAGCCTACAGAAATAAGCCAGCAACTATTCCAGCTTTGGAAGACAACATTTCCGAAGAAATTCGGGCTATTCCGGCCGAAATGCTCGAAAAAGTTGCCCAAAATTGAACTTTCCGAATGGACCACCTAAGACGCAGCCGCGGTCAACATTTAAATGAAATTATCTTCAAAAAGTAAATGTCATGAACCAATCTAACGTTTCAAATAAAGAACCGATGAGATTTTGCAAATTTTATGCGTTTTTTTTTTTAAAAAGTTATCAAGCTCTTAAAAAATCACCCTTTACATCGACTAGGTCTTTGAGATATCGACTCTGACCAGTTATTGACCTCACTAGGAAAGGCGGTTTCATCAGGGGTTTTAGGTTAAGTCTATGTTAGTGGGCTATTTGGTTCTGGGTTACAAAAGCTCTTTAAATGTTCAGTCATTCGGGATAATCCCTTCACCAAAAAAAATCCATAAAATCTGCCTCATTAACGACCTTAATACAGAATGATCCTTAACTGATGATATTACCATAACGTTTGATACAATAAAGACTTTTTTTCAGGTCTCTCTCTTAAAATCTCCATTACTCTTGAGTTCCATGAAGGAAATCTGCGTCACAATTTTTGCTTATCAAGCTTTTTGGATATCCAAATAACCTGACAACAACTCAGATAATCAAATATTTCAACTCTAAGAGTTTTCAGCGGCGAAGAAGAAAGTCTTCTCAGGCGCGTTTTAATAAAACTAACAAAAAATAACGAAGTATATAATATTCGGTACTCTTTCTATATATAATTATTTACAATCTTATACATAACTCACATTAATTTAGCTGTATTTTTGCATGATTGCCTGCCGGACGCGAACAAAGCCGAGGCTCAAACCATTAAAGAAACCACAAAGGAAAGCGGACTGCGGTCGGTGGCAACATTGGCGACAATTTTCGCATTTTATTAAAATTCCCTGTTGTGTCTTTTATCTCTCGGACTGTAAGATTGGGCGCGTTTTAATGATAAAATGATGACAGGCAGTGACACAGAAATGACAGCCAGAAAAACTCGCCGCTGAATTAATGATGTCAATACACAATGTACATACCAAACGAAGCGACAATGGGAACGGGAAGCAGCTACAGCCGGATCCACATAGTTGTTGGACATCTGCTAAAGTGTCAATGCAGCCTGCTTTGTTGCCGTTTTCATATCCTGCTTTTTGCCGGCCGACAACAACAACTGTGTATTTGCGCGGCTGCAACAATCAAAATTAAAAGCATATCGTCGCCAACGAAGCTTTGAAGCTTTTCACAATTTTTTGTTTATGTCAAGCAATGTTCTATTAACTACACAGAGGCCGAGAAGCAGCTCGCATAGCTCTGGACTCATTCGTTGCGTATTTTATTTACCACCAACTGACCCGGCAAAGGCACCCCTTTCTTTTGCTATTTACATTTTGGTGTTTGGTGTTTGCTGTTTTGTGTAGGTAATTAGTTTGTTGTTGTTGCGCAGCAGGATCCCAAAACTTATTGTCCGCACAAAAGTGACGGTTTTCGAAAGCTTAATGTTAAAAGCACACAGCGGGACAGCAGTTGGTGGTTGTGGTTACATTGATTTTTATTTGGACAATGTCGAAAGGTTTTTGGTCACAAAGCAACAATCAAGCGGTGAAGACTTGGCATGCCTTTGAGGGGTTGGGTGCACCGTTATTTATTTGCATTTTAAAAACACTACCAGAACTAACTAGTCCTAATCTCGATATACCAAATCTAGAAAGGTAGTTCGAATCTGGTAATCCACACTCGGGACATAGCTTGGACTAGCGAATACCAGACAACCGAATTTTTGGAGACAATCTTATGCAGAAGAGTCTCAAAACACATAAGGCTTGCATCTAACCATTAGCCAATAGAACAGTCCTCATCTTCATTGAGTGAGCCTGCGCATCGAAAACTTCCAAAGCTGGAGCGCTTTCGTCCATTCGGACAAAATGACCTAACCAGCATAGCTGTTGTCGGTTTATTCTCATCGTCCATCGTCTGCGATATTCGTCATTGCCAATGTTCAAAGGGCCAAAAATCCTAGTGCCGTCTCGTCGGATGTTGATATCGTCTACGCTTCAGGTCCGTAAAGCAGAACCCGACTAACAATGGACATGTAGGGTTTAGTTCGTCTAGAGAGGACTTTACGTTTCAATTGCCTGTTAAATGTTGCTCCTGTTGTCAAGAGTGATCCTGCGCCTTATTTCAAGACTGACATTGTTATTGGTGTTAATGCTGGTTCCAGGAGAGATGGAATTATCTAAAACTAGGTTTTAGGAACACTATATAGAAATCAGAAGAAGCTATATTAACTAGCATGAAAGTGTAAAGTTGTTGTTGTAACGATTACCTATGCCCTGATTAAAGCGGGAAGCGCAAGTTTAAATGTCATCGAGGTTACCTAACAGGAGGCCCATGAAATGAGCTCTTTCGGCAGAGTCGGACCATAGGGAAAGGGGTGTTAGATGAGTCGCGTTCGTTGGACTTGCAAATATATGATTAGTGTCGAGCGGGGACTCATTGCATGCAGGACATGTATTCGGCATGTTGGGGTCTACCCTGGATATTTTGAAATTTAACCTGCTACAATATCCAGAACGAAGTTGCGTGACGGTTACACTGGATTCGCGAGAAAACTCGAGCACCTCTTCTGCAATGAGTGGAGGTTTGACACCAAGGACGCCATTTACTAAAAGGGAGTCGAGGAAAGTGTTAAAGCTCTACTGTGAATGTCGTTTGAGGCGTGTCGAAAGTGGCCGAATTCAGGTCAGCATATTGTTCGATGTCGTCAATGTACACGAAAGTGTCAAGTTTGTTAAGATACTTTGATATTCTCTTAAGTAGAGTTTCTTTGCCTTCCCGACTTTCTGCATTTAAACAGTTGGACATTGAACATTTATGTAGAGAACATTGAACATTTATGTCCAACTGTTTAAATGCAGAAAGTCGGAAAGAAAGAAAGATCTTCATTGCCGCAATTTGAAGCAAACCAATTCACAATAGTATTGATAACAATCAGTATAAAGGATACATCAGAGACCCATGAATTCCTTCTCCCTTCAACTAGTATCTTTAAATCATCTTAGATGAAGACGGTTTAGAAACATTTAAGCGTTAATAACGAAAATTATCGAGTCCGTTCCGATGGCAGTCGGGCCTATCTAACCAGAACGGACCCTGGCTTTTATCCGGACAAGGACTGTCAACTCGGCAGCATTCCACATAATTGTTCGGGAAATATTTTCAACCGCTAGAACAAAAAAAACTTACAAGAACCAGAGTAAGATTCCAAAGATTTCGTATCTTAAAATTTTTTCTGCAAGTAATTGTGCTTTGGTTCGAAAGTAGGAAAGTGTATCGATTAAAGTGTCTCTTTTTAATTCAAAGAAACTTAAAATAGATAAGAGACTGGCAGGTATCTATATTAAATTAACGGAGCTTTAATGATGATTAAGTCAAAATAAATTTAAAAATTAAACTTTTACTAATAACATTTTGTTTGGTCGACACATTTCGACATAATTTCTAGCTTACTTCCTCAATGTTGGCTTCCCCCAGCGAATATATATTTATTCTCTAAAATCACCACAATGCGAGATACCTTTAAATCTTATATTTATACCCACACATGGCACATTGCACATCAGCGAATTAATTACAAAAACACTTATCTGTACATAATCGTCGCAATAACAACAATAATTACAATGGCACCGTGTACAACAATTACAACAACAACAACAAACAATGACATGCCAAACGAGCGTTGAAGTCCAATAATTTGTTGCCAAGTTATAGAAATTAATTTGAACGTTTATTACTTGCAACTCGCCACTATGCAACTAGCGAACTGAGAACTTGCCACACCCCAACATGCACGCTTGCACATTGCACAGTGCGACGACAACAATCGTTCATACAAGCTTGCAATACACACATTGTGGGTGCAACCATTCATATAGGTTTATGGGTGTGTGTGTTTGTATGTGTGTGAATTTATGTAGCGCAACGTCAACGCAGCGGTAAGTGGGTGTGGCATTATTGTGCTGCAATCCGGTTTTGCCATTTTCCTTTCGCTTTGTGGCAAGACTAATTGAGCTTGCGTCGAGATTCCGCAACGCTGCAGGCACAACAACAACACAGTATGGCACTTTTGTTGTTGTTGTATTGTTATTGTTGTTACATTTCATACAGTTAACTATGCGAGTGAAAGGACTGCGACGGAGATGGTTGTTGTTGGTTTATCGGTGTGTGCGGGTCTGGAGTTTGAGGTTAGGAAATAAATATTTTCTTGGACTCGGTTGTCGCATTTAATTGCCTGCTGAGATTTTTGAAGCACAAACAAACACATTATTACTGTGATAACTGTAAATTCGGAAGTTTTGTTTTTTTGTAATTATTTATTGCTTTCTTGATGTTGTTGTTCTATAAATATTTCAATATTTTCAATATTTCAAAAAAATATTTTTTTTCAATTTCTTCATTGAAGTTTTTCATAAATCTGTAATTCTCAACCAGGAAGAATATTGTCACTTATACATTCATACATACATGGATTCCACATTCCATCATCGCATTCTTCTTAATTTTTCCATTTCTTATTTGTTGCCTAACTATTTATCTTGAAGCGTCTCACATTTTTCTTCAACTATTTCATACTTCCAGCGCTAATGAATTTTCGCTGTCTCCCACTCTCTTCCCCACAGCCTCCCCTACTTCTTATTGGCATACAATTAGTCAGCGTTAACCACCAATATATTTTTGTGGTTCTGAGCTTTCAGTGTTTCTTTTTTTCGTTACCAGTGAGACACAGAAAAACTTGTGGAAAAATAACAAATTGCTCCGAAGCGAAATTTTTATTGCAATTATTTCTTTCGCAATAGTTTTGAAATTTTTAAAATATTCCAGCGGATTATAACCATTTGTAAACATGATTAATGCGTTGTTCTCCAAATGTAAACAGTGAAATGATTAAAAAAGATAATTATACTCATGAGTAATAATGGATTTTCATAAAAAGCAAGGAGGAAAAACTACAACTAAGCTCAAATGAAAATTAAAATGAAAAAGCTGGCAAATTTGGTCGTTGAACAGCAAGAACTGAGAAAATTCCTTTTTTGCTGCGTTTCTAGATAAATCGGTATCATGTAGACGCGGCTTGCAATAACTCAGCTGTTCTGTAGGGGTAGTCAGTATTTTCAAAAAATAATTTTTTTGTTTTTTTGCATTTTCGTTTTTCTTAAAACTTTGTTTTTGGTGTATAACTCAAAAACCGCTAAGTATATTTTAATGAAATTTATACAGATTTTAGAATACATAATAATCCTGGGCTTATACGATACTTTCCTATTTGTTCAAAAATTTCGATTTTTTAAGGGATCGTCACCACAAGGACCGATTTGTGGAACTGGGTCAACACAAACAGCTATAACTTTGGAAATTATAATTTTTTTTTCACAGAATCCTTAAGTGAGAATATAGCATCTCCACTATTATTAGAAAAGCGAAAGGTGGAAAACAAGATTTTTTTTCAAATAAGTAGTGTAGTTGAAAGCTCTCTAGTAGGAGTAGGTGTCAAGAGCGATCCTTTGTTAGATTATAGAGGTACTGCGTTTATTAATAAAGGAAATCAGGAAGAATGATAACGATATCATCAGCGTCCGCCCCTCATTCTATTTAAGGGTTAAGTCTGTAATCTTGTATTGAATAGAATGTATCCTTGATTTCGCAAGCCTTGTATACAGTTTCATATCGTCAGAAGAGAATTCCAAAGATGTAGACATAGAGACATAGAGATAAATCTATCTTTGACACATAAAGGAATAACATCTGTACTGGTCGCCTCAGTTGTCATTTAGCATTTAGAATAGCAGAATTTTCACTCAGAAGCGCTTGTCAATGACGATATCATTAGCTCTATCTCTGAGAATACAAATAAAGCTCTTGTCTCCAAACCACAACAGGCGGTAACTTTTTCTGAATGCAGGGGTGCCTTCGGGGCCTTTCCCACTACAGCCAGAACTGTATCTTAGCGCTGAAGATATTATTTAATGATAAATATATATAAGAAAGTTTGCAACACACAATGATAACAATCTGTCAAGAGATACTGAATATATATTTACAACTCTAGACTTGATCTTGACAGTTAAATTGACGGCTAAAGGGTTCTTCAATAAGAGCGCTACAAAAGTTTGCTTTTTTTAACCATACATCGGTCAATACTGCTGCAATTACACGTTCGATATTCGTACGAAGTTCATCAATCGTCGCTGGCTTGTTGGCATAGACCATAGACTTGACGTAGCCCCACAGGAAAAAGGCTAACGGCGTCAAATCGCACGACCGAGGCGTCCAATTTACTGGGCCATTGGTTTTCAATAAGTCGATTGTGACATTCGCTGTATAGCTTGTGGCGCCGTTCTGTTGGAACCACAGATTGTCTAAGTCCATATCATCCAATTTGGATGACCATAGATTGGACGTAGCGCTCTTAAAATTGAGGGCACTGACTCTGAATTTCGTTATTCAAATTTAATAACTTTGACTCGTTGTTGGATCGTATATCTTTCCATAATGAAATGGCAAACTGAACAGCTTACTGAAGAAAGTGTCACAAGAAAAATATGGCGCCATCTGCTGTCCCTATCGGTCTACTTATATAGCGTCCCTATTGAAAACCCCTTTAATTTGGCAACTGCTTTGACAGCTATAGCTCCGGAAGTATCGAACCTTTTAATAAGCACACTCTATTTATCAAATTATGATTTTTAATTAATTTTTTGTATTTGAGTATTCAAAGTACTTTGTGAAGATGAAGCTTGAACACTTATTGAAAGAGTGCATCAACATGTTCTTAAACATTCAGCAGCTATACCCAAATATGTACTTTGAAAACAAGACATGTCGGCATAACCTGACTTTGAATAAATAAAAAATGTCTAGAAATTTATTTTATAATAATAAAATGTTAATAATAAACTATTATTCGTGGCAAATAAGCAACTCTTTGCCAGTTTATAGGCATTTTTGCCTGCTTTATAACATTTCACATGATAATATTGCGCTAATCTAAGCAGCCACCGCGCCACAGCAGGTAAAGCATAGCTTAAGGCTGCTCGTCGTCACTTGTACTATGTGCTGCATAAATATTTATAACCAAAAGCGAAATAAACAAAAATCGTATTAAATAACCTAACACATGGAGGGAACTTTCAGCGAACTTTCAGGGAAACTACAAGGCTTACGGCCACATGTTGTGCGCCGCTAAGAAAGACAGAAATGCGCATAAGCGAAATGTGTTTGCTGTTTGCCACTTGCCACTTATTTGCTGACTCTAAAGAAACTTTTCATCCAAACCATAACAACAACAACAGCAACTATGTACTAATCCGGAAAAAAACTTATTTAAGCCTTGTTGAATTGTCGTCCTTGCAAGTCAAGTGTTGACACAAAAGTAGAGTTTTCAGTAGTAGGAAAAGCCATTAATATACACATACACTTATATAGATATATATGTTAGATATTTATTTATTTTTCACTCACTTTAGTTGTTGTTGTTGTTATTATTTTTGTCATACTTTTTTATTATTGTTGTTTATTTGTTATTATTATTTTATTGTTTCCAAACAGCACTCAGGGAAAAAAGCAAAAAAAAAATTACAAAAATAAAAACAAAAAAAAATACAAAAAAAGAATTGGAAAGAAGCAGCAGCAGCACACCAAAAATAATATCAAATGTCATAAATGTGCGTAGAAATGTGATTGGAGGTTAGAGCGCGTGTGGGCGCCGGTGTTTGTGTTGTTGTTGTTGGTGGTGGTGGTGGTGGCTTTTGCAAATAAACAACTATACTATATAGCGCAAATACGTAAATTTATTTATTTGTTATTTGGTACTTTCGCAGCCATTTCGCAATTGCCTTTTGGCTTTTTATGTTATTACGGCGTCTATGTGGTGTAGGCATTGTGGCGCCATTTAAATTTTTACGCCATTGCCATCGTTATCAATATATTTCACAAGTTGTTGCCTAGTTGTTGTTGTTATTATTGTTGTCATTTTAGTTGATGTTATAGGGGTTTTTTATACTCTCGCAACAAATGTTGCTAAAGAGAGTATTATAGTTTTGTTCACATAACGGTTGTTTGTAACACCCAAAACTAAACGAGTTAGATATAGGGTTATATATACCAAAGTGATCAGGGTGAAGAGTGGAGTTCAAATCCGAATGTCTGTCTGTCCGTCCGTCCGTCCGTCCGTCTGTGCAAGCTGTAACTTGAGTAAAAATTAAGATATCTTGATGAAACTTGGCACACTTATTTCTTGGCACCATAGGAAGGTTGCTTTCGAAAATGAGCAAAATCGGACCACTGCCACGCCCACAAAATGGCGAAAACCGAAAACACATAAATTGCCATAACTAAGCCATAAATAAAGCTATGGAAATAAAATTTGGTATGAAGGATCGCACTATGAAGGGGCATATGTGGATGTAATTTTTTTGGGGAAGTGGGCGTGGCCCCGCCCCCTACTAAGTTTTTTGTACATATCTCGCAAACCAATAGAGCTATATAAACCAAACTTTCTGCAGTCGTTTTTTTTAACCACTTCCTAATACAGTCCAAAAATGAAAGAAATCGGATCATAACCACGCCCACCTCCCATACAAAAGTTAGGTTGAAAATTACTAAAAGTGGGTTAACTCACTAACGAAAAACGTCAGAAACACTAAATTTCACATAAGAAATGGCAGATGGAAGCTGCACTCAGATTTTTTTACAAAATGGAAAATGGGCGTGGCGTCGCCCACTTATGGGTCAAAAACCATATCTCAGGAACTACTCGACCGATTTCAATGAAACTTGGTTTGTAATAGTTTACTTACATCCCAATGATATGTTGTGAAAATAGGCCAAATCGCTTCACAACCACGCCTACTTCCTGTATACCAGAACTTTGAAGACGATCTGAATCGTTTACTTTACAATATATAAAGTAAGTACTAGTGAAGATATCGGTGCAGAACTTTGCACAAATACTATATTAATAGTATGGCAGCCCCAATATTATGGTTTCCAACTTTTAATGGGCTTTATACAATATATATGACGAATATGTGGGTCAAATTGTGTATTATATAATATTAATAAAGTGAAATAAACAAATTGCGAGAGTATAAAATGTTCGGTTACACCCGAACTTAGCCCTTCCTTACTTGTTGGATTTTTTTTCATCATTTTTTTCATAGTCGGCAATCACGGTTGGTATGTCTTGCTTTAGATATATGTAGATATTAACGGCTTTAGCTCGGGCTGCTAGCTAGTTCCATGATACCAGATACATTGTAGGCAATACAAATAAAATTAAATTGCCTAATCCTTCAATTGCTTGTATTCTGCTCCTAAGACTAAGTATGTATCTAACATATATGCCTCTTTATAACCCCCAGCAAACTCCTTGATTAGACCAGCAACATTTCCAATAAAGAAGAAGAAGCAACTTCAACGAATTGTTGCTTTGTTACACATATTTGAAAGTATAAACAAATGACAACAACAAATGGTCAAAGTGGCTTAATAATATATGTATGAACACAGACACCCACCTACATACAACCTCACAGTGTCATCTACTGCCATTTACACTACACTCCACTCC
Organism: Zeugodacus tau; assembly: GCA_031772095.1. Lineage (NCBI taxonomy): Eukaryota > Metazoa > Arthropoda > Insecta > Diptera > Tephritidae > Zeugodacus > Zeugodacus tau. The sequence continues at coordinate 60,224,848 of CM062653.1, read as the reverse complement.
ACTCATTCCACACTACGTCCATTTGACATTTTCCTTTCATCATACGAACAGCAACAACGCCAACAGAGTAGAGCACACAGAGTGAGCCATCAATTTTCCACTTCAATGCGTGGCACTGAGCACTAAAGCTTTGACCCCGCCCCCTACTGACTGTGTGTGTGCTACTCCCGCTATGCGCGTAAGATTTCAGCTATCAGCTTAAATTGACTACTGCAGCGCAGCGTTGGAGCAAGTTGAAGCAAATATACTTATGGTCGTACATACATATGTACATAGACACTTAAGGGTAAGCGTTGGTGATGAGTTTCAACTCCCGTTAAGTGGCATATATGACAAACATACTTATATGTGTAATTGCCGGCTACTTGCTTGCTAAGATCTCAAGGAACTCTGTCAAAATATTTGTTCGTGTTTTGTTTTCGGAAATTTTCAAAATCGTTGTTGTAATTTATAATGTTTATAATGAAAATAAGGCAATGAATTATTTTAAAACAATTTCGCTAATTATTTTGCAAGATATCTTTAAACTTTAGGAAAATTATTATAAATAACCTTTCTCTAATAACTAACACTACGTTTGCGTATATCTTTGTAGCATATCCTTGAGAATTCTATAATTATCAAGCAACAATTATTATTTCCTAAATTTTTTTCAAATCATTGAGAAATATAAGATTCTCACATAACATTCTCATGTAACATTTTTTCTAATTATTGAGAAATTTATTATTCTCAAGCCGCCCTTTAACATTTCTCAATTTTTTTTTCAACTCATTAACACTTATATTGTTTTGAATTTCCTCAACATTTTCTCAAGTCATTGAGAATTTTTTAATTCTCAAGCTGATATCTAACATTTCTTCAAATTTTTCTTGTAAATGGTGTTTAAAAAGGGTCGCTACAAAAGTAACAAAAGTAGACCGATAGGGACAGCAAATGACGCCATATTTTCCCTCGCTCTTTTGACATTTCTCCTCAGTATGGTTTGCCATTTCATCATGGAAAGATTGTATATCATCCAGCAGCGAGTCGAAATAATTAAAATTTACTACCGACACTCGGAGTCAGTGGTCCCAACTTTAAGAACGCTACATCCTACGCGATGAGGCTTATTACTGGCCGAATGGCTGCATAAATAAGCAAAATATGCGTTATTGGTCAGGCAGCAATCCACACGTACTTCATGAGTCACCATCCTGAGAAAATCAAGGTTTGTTGCGGTTTATGGCCCGGCGACGTCATTGGGCCGTACTTCTTGCGTGATGATAAAGACCGACACGTTACTGTGAATGGGAATCGCTACCACTCAATGATAAGTGAATATTTTTGGCCCGAATAGATGATGATATGAACTTGGACAATATGTGGTTCCAACAGGACGGCGCCACAAGCCACACAGCGAATGTCACAATCGATTTATTGAAAGCCAGTTAATTGGCCGCCTCGGTCGAGCGATTTGACGCCATTAGACTATTTCCTGTGGTGCTACGTCAAGTCTAAGATCTATGCCAACAATCCAGCGACGATTGATGAACTTCGTACGAATTATTGAACGTGATTTTGCAGCAGTACCGGCCGATTATACTTGAAAACCGTCGAAAATTTGATTCAGCGTCTGGACTTCCGCAAGCGTGTTCGAATATACTTTCACAGGAATAAAATTTTATTGAAAAAAAACTCATTCTCATTGAGAAACATATTATTATCAATTTGAGATTTAACATTTTTCTCAAACATTTAACAAGTCATTGAGAAATTTATTATTTTCAAGTAAATAACATATCATATCTATCACAAATATTTACTACGGAATCATTTTCAAATCAAAAATCGTTTACTTGGGTTTTGATTCAATAATCAGGAGCAGGACTAAGCAATTAATATCAAAAACAAAATTTTGTGAATTTATTTTTATATTATGAATGAATATTAGACGAATGATAACGGTACTTTTTTGAATTTATATTTTTTTTCAAATTTGTTAAAAATAACAAAATTATTAACTAATATAAGTTCAAAAGGATATGCGTTTTTTTTGTGGGGTTTCATACAGGTAAATGAAGTATTTGGTAATATTGTGCAATCTTAAAACTCGTCTACGGAAAATTTGTAATTATCAAATAATTTGTTCAAAAATATAGATTTTAATTAATCAAAAATATGGGAGAAATTTTTTATAATAAATATAATTTTTTAATAAAATATTTTTTTTTGTAAAATTTTAGAACATCCTTAATGTCCTTATTAAATGTATTTCGTGACAATTATATTACATATGTATGAGTGAAGAATGTTTGTATATATTTTTGTACTACTTCAAGTAGAATTTTGTTCAAATTGTTCAAACAAAAGTAATGAGAATTTGGTGGCCCGGAGACACTTAAAATTAATGTCTTCATTTGTGGATGGCAAATGTTTATATACGCAAGTCTATATGAAAACACTTGAAGCCACCTATATTTGAACTTAAGTGTGTGGTTATATAAGTTTCATTTAGCTATTTGACGGAGTTAAGAGTTCGAGACTCGATTCATTTCGAGATGAATTCAATTGATAATGGGGTTGCAATTTATGGCGACGACACAGTTAAAGGATTTTATTTATTATTATAAGAAAAATATTTGATTTTGTTTTGTTGTGTTTAATGATGGTGCGTTTTAAGGGTGGATAAAAAAAATTATGTTTTAGAAAACCAAAAAAACATCCTTCTGAAAAATAAAATAAAAAAAAACTTTTAAATAAAATTTTTGAAAAAATAAAAGTTTGGCAGAAATGTTTAAAAAAATAATAATAATTGTAAAAATAAAATAAAATAAAATTTAATACATTTTTGAAAAAATAAAAGTTTGGAAAAAAAATTGTTTTGAAAAAAAAATGTTTAAAAAAATAATAATAATTGTTCCTAAAACATTGTTTTTGTAAGTTGTGAAATACTTTTTAGTGTCAGTGTTGTTGCTGCGCCTGCAACAAATGATGCCGAATTTAATACCGACACACTTATTAATTTTGTTGTTGCTTCTTTTTTTTCACACAACAACTGTCTTCCTCTCAATTTTTTCGGCAACATTGTACCGTTGCAGTAAACATCCTTGTTGCTGCGACAATTAAATGTGTCGATTCGCCTTGCGCCTGAGGTTGAGCATCTCTGCAGCATTGTTGCACATATTTTATCTGTGGCGTGTGGCGCTGCTTTGAAGAGGCTCCACTTCGAGACAATGCAACAAATTGCAGTCGGCCGCCTCACATGTCTATATGTATCTTGTTTTTTAATTTAAAATTTTATTGAATCCACTTCCTTACGCCGCCTTTTTAATCAGCAGTAAAAGGAATATGGTGGCAAAGTGGCGTAATAGACTGTGAAGCGGTTAATTAAAGTAGCAACAACGACATTGTACAACAACAATTTGTGGTACTATTGTTGGAATACATAAATTGCAGTGGTGAATTCGAATGAAATGTTGTTGTTAGTATGTTTCAAGAGTGCACCAGCGGAACTGAAGTTTGAAAGCGCGAACCGGTATCGGTTTAGTTTTGGGGAATATTGCAACAAGTACACTGTTGTACAAGTATTCACAGTTTTGATTTTGTAGATAGGTGCACTGTCGTGATCGAGTCTATCAAGAGATTTTTATTTAACGGTTAATGAATATTTGGGGAGACGAGGTATACATTTTATACGTGGCTTCTTGTAACGAGAATCGGAAAATATGGAACCTTTTTTTACCCCATCGAGTAAAAAACCAATTCAATGAATCCTCGGCCTAGCCTTTATCTAATTTGGAAGTGTTTCAAACAATGATGTTTCTGAAATTCGTATCATTATTCTCGAGAACAGTTTAGTATACTCCTTCTCTTCTTAGGTTAGACTTATGAAAAGAGGGTTCCTGAAGCGGTTGGTTAACTACAAACTCCTTATTGAGAGATATATTAGAGTTCTGGAACTCTTGTTATGTTAAGACCCCGGAAGACTCAACCTTTCGTACCCACAACAGTCGGGTGACCGAAATCGAAATGAACCCGAATTTATATCCAACAAACAAACCTTCATATCGTACCCACAACAGTCGGTTCCCCGGGGTCCCCGAAACCCGAATTCATATCCAACAAATATTCTTCCTGAAACTTATTCGGGGAATTAATTCTATCGCTACAACAACAACAAATTCGGAAGTGTTTCAAACAATGATGTTTCTGAAATTCGTATCCTTATTCTCGAGAACAGTTAGTATACTCATTCTTTCCTTAGATTAGACTTAGGAAAATAGGGTTCCTGAAGCGGTTGATTAACTACAAACTCCTTACGGAGAGATATATTAGAGTTCTGCAACTCTAGTTAACTTAAGACCCCGGAAGACTCAACCATTCGTACCCACAACAGTCGGTTATCCGAAATCGGAATGAACCCGAATTCATATCCAACAAACAAACCTTCACAACCACAACAGTCGGTTCCCTGGGGTCCCCGAATTCGAAATGAAACCGAATTTATATCCAACAAACATTATTCCTGAAATTTATTCGGGGAATTGATTACATCGCTACAACAACAACAAATCAATATTTGGGTGCATGTTTTTATACTCTCGCAACAAATGTTGCTAAAGAGAGTATTATAGTTTTGTTCACATAACGGTTGTTTGTAACACCCAAAACTAAACGAGTTAGATATAGGGTTATATTTATATACCAAAGTGATCAGGGTGAAGAGTGGAGTTCAAATCCGAATGTCTGTCTGTCCGTCCGTCCGTCCGTCCGTCTGTGCAAGCTGTAACTTGAGTAAAAATTAAGATATCTTGATGAAACTTGGCATACTTATTTCTTGGCACCATAGGAAGGTTGCTTTCGAAAATGAGCAAAATCGGACCACTGCCACGCCCACAAAATGGCGAAAACCGAAAACACATAAAGTGCCATAACTAAGCCATAAATAAAGTTATGAAAATGAAATTTGGAACATACGATCCCACTAGGGAGGGGCACATTTGAATGTAATTTTTTTGGAAAAGTGGGCGTGACCCCGCCCCCTACTAAGTTTTTTGTACATATCTCGCAAACCAATAGAGCTATATAAACCAAACTTTCTGCAGTCGTGTTTTTCAGCCACTTCCTAATACAGTCCAAAAATTAAAGAAATCGGATCATAACCACGCCCACCTCCCATACAAAAGTTAGGTTGAAAATTACAAAAAGTGGGTTAACTCACTAACGAAAAACGTCAGAAACACTAAATTTCACATAAGAAATGGCAGATGAAAGCTGCACTCAGGTTTTTTTACAAAATGGAAAATGGGCGTGGCGTCGCCCACTTATGGGTCAAAAACCATATCTCAGGAACTACTCGACCGATTTCAATGAAACTTGGTTTGTAATAGTTTCTTTACATCCCAATGACATGTTGTTAAAATAGGCCAAATCGCTTCACAACCACGCCTACTTCCTATATACCAGAACTTTGAAGACGATCTGAATCGTTTACTTTACAATATATAAAGTAAGCACTAGTGAAGATATCGGTGCAGAACTTTGCACAAATACTATGTTAATAGTGTGGCAGCCCCATTCTAAAAATCCCGAAATCGGACCATAGGTTTTTGAGGCCCCATATATCGAACACGATTACCTCGGTGCTTCTAACCTAATATTATGGTTTCCAACTTTCAATGGACTTTATACAATATATATGACGAATATGTGGGTCAAATTGTGTATTATGTAAATAAATAAAGTTAAATATATAAATTGCGAGAGTATAAAATGTTCGGTTACACCCGAACTTAGCCCTTCCTTACTTGTTTAATATGATTTCAACATTTTCGAAATTATGGCACAGATTTTATTCAATTAAGACCAAACAGTTGAAGTTCTGCCTTTTCGAAACAAGTTACTGGTATATCGGTGATCTCAGAGCTATTTCCTTTCCTCGGAACTGGGTTAGTTGTTATTATTACAGACTCCTGTAGACTATTAATAAGTTAGGAATATACGTATGAGGTTTGGACCTTCGAGTTTCTATTGGATATTTTTATATTAGGTCAGTCAATATTATATCACTTAAGTCTGGAAGAGTCCATGTGAGAAAAGTTTGACTAGACAATTTGGCATAAACTGTTGTTAGATTAGCCGTCTTATTTAAGCTAAATAAAGTTGCAATTAAAGCTATTTGAGGTAATACCAAATAATTTCTGAGATCTTCTATTAGGATATGTTTGATGTAAAACGAGAAAGAAATATAGCTTTATGAATCTTACAACAATATTTCTCTCAATTTAGCAAGATTGTCTATAAGAAATACTCTGGATCATTGGGTCAACGTATGAAAGTCAATTTAGACCAAGATTCATATGTGTTAGGATTACAGTTAATCTCTTAAAGTATATTTTGTATTTAGCTCATGTATTTCCAGTGAACTTCACGTTATTTCGATTTCAGTAGTCTTAAACCATGGTGAGATTGAGCTGCGCTATGACTTTCTGTATACTAAAGTTTTCCAAAGAAGCATTTGAACTATTTTTAGGTTAGATATCGGAACATTTTCTGTTATTCAAGACAATAATGTTCCTAAATCATCTAATACTAGCTTCAAACCCCATTAGCTACCACCAATCTAAGCATTACAAATCATTTTCGTCACTTTAACTATTGAAAATTACAAGCCAGTCAGCCCTGCCTGCACTGTGTGCCATATTAGATTGACAGTGCTGTTGGGTACTTTGCTCCTTACGACATCGCTTGCTTTTATATTTATTACCCGTATTGTTCGCGCCATCAACGAAAACGAACGAAAAAACAACAACAACACCAAGAACAAATAGTAAAGTAAAACGTTAATGCAACACACTCATCACATGGCATTACTGCGCGCAGAGATGCTGGCGATTGCTGCTGCTGCTGCTCCCCAAGTAAGAGTAAGTATTTCAAATCTTTGCTTTCGCCTTCATGTGCTCAAGCCATGGCCTCGTTTGGCAGTGAAGTGACAGGGACTGCTCAAACGGTCGCTAGTCGCTAGTTGAATGCAGCAGTTTCCTTCGCCGTCGCAGCGTTGGTTGCGAGCACCAGTGACATTGGCACTTGAGTGACAAGCGAAATCCTTTAAGTCTTCAATTACTCAAGTTTAAATAGCGAGTACGCATATTTGTCGTTTCTATGGATATGCATAGAGACACACGAACATATATCGAGAGTGTATATGAAAGTGCTTGTGGGTGTCAAGCCATGCTGAGACGCAGTTGTCGACGCCTTCTGTTGATGAAAACCCATCGAGTTCAATTTAAGGTTATGCTAAATTTGCATAGAGACATTTTTTTCACATAAAAGTAAATTTTTCTTGATTTTGATTGTAGAAAATAAATTTTAAGTTGTAAAAATGTATTATTTGTTTATTGTTGGTATACTTTGTATTTTAATGAGAACTCGTTTGTTGCATGGAGAGCCACTTTATTCGAGGTTCGTATGATCTATTTCCATTATGCTGAATACTAAGGTCGAAAAAATACGGAATGCATTGAATTAAAATTTGATAGAACGGGGTACTGGGCAAAATTTATCAAAGAATTTCGAGTCTAAAAATATGTCTTCAGTCAAAAAAATTCCAATATGTTATTTAAATGAAGCACTGAACTAGATTAGGTTAGGTTGTAAGACTGTTCCCCAGAGGGAAACACACGTAGACTATCAAAAGGCAGTCTTTTGTGAAGTCAGGATGCCCTCTAGATTAGGTATTAGAAGTCGATAAAGTGCCCTGAACATACTACAAATCTGCAGATATTTTTCACTTCTATAATCGATATTTTGCGCAGTTGTTCGAAAAAGTGAGTGAAAATTTTTGGACTAACATGGAAGTTAGTAAAAGAGATAAAGTTGTTAGAAACTATCCGGGATCTTTTTCTTGAGCTGTTTCTCTTAGGTATTTTGAGAGTCCTTCAATAAACTCAATGTCTTCGATTAGACTGTTCCCCAGAAATAAATACGCGTAGACTATCAAGAGACAGTCCTTTGTGACGCCAGGAATCCCCCGCCCCAAAATTAGGTATTAGGAATCGACAACCTACCTTAACCTACTGCCTCTCTGCAGAGATTTTTCACTTCGCGATCCGATAATTTTATATAAAAAAGTGAGATCAGAGAAATTTCTTGGTTGCCCTTCATCCAATAAGCTGTATTCTATTAGAAAACTGTTAGTCTCGGTATGATACTAACCAGCTATTATTTGCATACTCAAATAACCCCACTTAACTAAAACCCGAATCTCTCTGGTCTGACGCCGTCGAAACAGCTACGGTGATAATTAATTCATACTTCAAGGAACAAATCATTTTGTTCGGATCTTCGCTAAAAAAAACGCATGAAAACCTTCAATCTTGTTCGTTGTCAGAGTCCGAGCCTTTCAAGATCTTCTGTTCACGACTAAACCACAAGTTATCGGAGGGATCCTCAGCTCCTCCCGAAGTCTCACCCAGAAAACCATATTTAGCCAGCTCAATTACCAAAAAAACAGTGTTGGGTCTTTCATTTATAGTGTCTAATGTCGGTATAAACTGAAATGATTCTATAACACAGCCAAAAGTCAAAATAGCGGTTGCAATATGGTGAATTTTTAAAATATGCCTACCATATTGGTTCGCCATTTTGAATTTTTTAATAGTAACGTAAAATTTGTAACCAGAGCAACGAGTTTCGAGCAATTCCGCTGAATTTTTCAACATAGAGTCCGTCATATTGAAACCGCCATTTTGAATTTTTTAAACCGACACCGGATTCGTAATCAGCGACCCCGAAAGCCACTGAGAAGCGAGTTTCAAGAGAACTGATGATGTTTTAAAAACGAGGTCCGCCGTACTGCTTTTCTGGGGTTAAATGGACCACAGATTCGGATTCTGCGACCCCAAAAGCACAAGACAAACACAGTAAGACCCCCAGGTCATGACTACATATTTTTGTGTGGTTGTGATTTCTATCAAAATTGTTGGATACTTCCTTTATAGTACATATCTAATGTCGGTATATACTAAAAGGTTTAGATAATCTATCAAGAAACGACGTTCTTTTGAGGTTATCAAAAAGAAAAATTAAAAAAAATGATAATAAAATAATTTAATAACCAAATTAGGGGTCACATAAGATATTAAGCCGAGTCTTAAGAACGCTAGTTCTGGAAAAACTGGACAACATCATTGCTGAAGTTAATTTTTCGAGACCAAAGACTTTTAAATTTATGATTTTATAAGCACTGTTGATGCCACAAACTCAAGAACCCTAAGTAAAAAAAGTACAGGTTCTGAGGTTTCGGAAATCAGAGTAATCTATCTTCACAGCTGCTAGAGAATTTTGAAGGCCTTTGCAAAATTTAGTACCAAAATTGTGCTCTCCACTTTTCTCCTTCAAGTGAATGACTTGTTTTCCACCCAAAAATTGAACAAGCATCTCCAAGAACTCAACTCTTTTTTTAAGCGCAAAATTATAATCGCATCAGTTTTCTTATTTTTCAGTTTTGTCTGTGAGCCTCCTTAACTGTTATCTGCACGCGCTCGTCTTCGAGAGTGCCACGATTGCTGGCCGCCGCTCATTTATCATTAAATATGAAGGAAATATCTAAATCAGAGAATATTGTAGAATTCGAAGAAAACAAGGCAAATGAAGAGACGCGCACGGCCAGATGAATAAAACTAAATAAAGCAAAATAACAGTTGAATCAAATAAAATCTACGACAATTTAACGAAGATGCGACGGGGTGTAACACAACCGGGACAAAAGGAACGATTTTTGAAAGAGGAAAAGGCGTCACAAATCGTGTCAATAGAGCGTTGACAGTGTCCATTAACGACACACAACAGCGTACCCGTCGATAGAGACCTCTTTCGAGGGAGGATGTCGGCGGGGGGTGAGGAGAGCGATGCAAAATAAGTAAAATAAGTAATAATGCGAATGGGAATGGCACTGCAGCCATTGAATGAATGAAGGGAGAAAAATGAACTCGGCGAGTATTTTTGGCAGCAAAGCAGCGGCGTTGGCAGCGACGCGGGCAGCATTCGAGTCAGCGCCAAACACACAATGAAGGCGCAACACAATGATTGCTGCAATGACAGTAGCGTCAAAGTTGAATTGCAACATAATTTATCACTGCAACAACAATGGCGGCACAAGCGGTGGACCATAAGCGCGTCCATGTTGCTCACTCTCTAGCTTGCTATGTAGTGAGCGTGTGTATGTTTGTATATAATACATATATAGAGTTAGTATTAGTGTTCACATTTTCGCCATTGTTGTTGTTGTTGTTGTTTTTACAGCTGATGCCATTCAAGCATCGTCACACGTTCGAGTGCTTTGCACTCATTGTTTTCGAGATTTTGGTAGCTGCCGTTGCTGTTGTTCTTGTTCTTGTTGTTTGTGTTGTTTTTGTACATATATAATAAAATTGACGTTGAATAATAGTTTCGTATCCAAAAGATTGCTGTGAATATTTTTTTGATTAGAAACGTGTTAGTGGCTTCATATTCTCTATGTAGTCTCTTAGCTGTCTTCGAAATTCTATTAATTTCTGTCAGCCACTATACTCGGCTACAAACATTTCTTCTTCTATGTATGGCATGGAGGGCTCTTATGCAACTGTGTTACGAGCCCTTTAAATGTGGAGCAAAAAGTTTGTTGGTATATCCAATACTGGAGTTGTATAGGAAAGTGTTAAATATTTATGCATTTAGAGTTTGAAGATGTGAGGTTATGTACAGCTGAAATCGTTAGTTATTAAAGATAAGTGAGTTTAGCAATATCGAGTATTGAGTGAGTTTATGAAATGCTAAACAACTACAAATAAAATTTATCAAGTGGAAGTGATTCAGGGAAATTAAAAATATGGATCGATATTTTGAGCTGCCAGCAAGATCCAATGTCACACAATCTTGGAACTGACTCACATTGTGTTCAGTGGATCTCGCTTATTTTCATTGAGATATATTGAAACAAAAATGAACGATTTTATGCCGACTAGAGAGGCGAAAAGATGACGTATATAGGATCTTGTAGAAGGTGGAGACCGATTTCATCGATGTTTGGCACTAAGAAACGATAAGATTTAGTTAATATGCCCATTTAATTGTAATAATAAATTACAACAACTGTCCGATATTAGTGGTAAAAAGTAAACTTGGCGTCGGTATATTGGGAATATGGGAACTAGAGAAATCAGTTATTGATCTGGTTCAAAAATTTTTGTTATCATTTGAAATTCATCGATCATTATATATTAGGTTTATTGGGTTTGAGGGAAGGTCTGAACAAGGGCAATAATTTTTAACAGTGAAATATATTATGGTCAAGAGACAATACCCATATAATTTTATAAGAATATCTCCCATATTAACCGATGATATAACATTAAGTTAACCGGAAAGAATAAGAATTAACCGATTTTGCCGACCTGCTTTAAATGTTGAATGCGGCTCTAGAAGCGCTTCCGACCCGACTAATAAGGCGGTAATTACTAAAGTTTTCATATATTTCAAGACCTTTTCTCTTATGCGTAATATTATTCTTAAAGCTTTCCATTCACCATTGGTCTTTAAACAGAAAGAGTAAAATTTATATGGATGGGTGCAATAAGATTATAAAAGCATCATCATCAATTGGCACTACAACCGGGTGTAGGTTTTGGCCGCGTCCGTAAGCCTTCGCCAGTCGTCTCTGCATTGCGAACGACGGCGCCAGTATGGGGGTTTCAAGCTTCGCCAGGTCTACATCCACTTCATCCTTCCAGCTTGGTTGTCTTTTTCTTCGTCGGCTGCCAGGCGTTTTCCTCCATTCGTTCGAAATGTCCAAGCCAACTCAGTCGCTGCATTTTTATGAGCCGCACTATGTCCATATCGCTGAAGAGCTGCATGAGGATCGTCATTCCAACGAATCCGATACTCTTCTACGTCCACGCGTAGCGGGCCATAAATCCTTCGGATGACTTTTCTTTCGAACGCTCCTAAGGAGTGCTCATCTTTGTTGATCGTTGTTGGTGTATATGCTGGAGCTTAAGTAGTCGAAGTCTTTTACTACCTCGAAGTTATAAATGCCGATAGTGACGTGGTCTCCTAACCGCTGATATCGTTTGCATGATGACAGAAGGTACTTCGTTTTGCCGTCGTTCACTACTAGACCCATTTGCTTTGGTTCTTTTTTCAGACTTGGAAATGCTGTATACACTGCTGCTGATGATGCTGCCGACAATGTCGATATCGTGGGCATAGATCAGTAACTAGTGACTCTTGAAAAACCGTTCCAAGTTGTATACTAAGGGAGATAAAATGCTTTTCATTTGTTCATTGACTAAAAATGAGACATACCACTGCCAGAAACCTTGTCTCGAAAATCAGGTCGATATAACCGGAATGGGCCCAGATTCTATAGAATATATATTCTATTCAAGGAATGTTACTCCGCATTGTTTTTTAAGTTTATTTGATTTTTTGTATTTTTTAGCTACAACAACAACAACCATGTGGCGATCTGAGCTTCTGAACAAAATGAAAAAAATATTCCTATTGCAACCTCTCGGAAGATAATAATATAAATCTAGGTGTATTTATGCCAAGCAAAAGCTTCACATAAAATCGATGAGCCGTTTGAGTATAAGTTGGGAAATATTCAAGCTTAAACGAAACCTTTTGTTTTTAATATTTATATTTTATTTTCCAAAATGTTCAACCCTGCTCTCGATATACTACAATATCTTGAATGCAACCACATAACAGCGAGCGCTTTTCTAGACAGCGCTGAACTTGTCAAAACTTCATATTGGCAGGGAATATGCAACTCACTTATGCGTCATAACTCACACATCTCTAAAATATACACACACAACCACACATGATCACATTTACTTATGAATATATGACGCGGATTTCAAGAAAAATGTGGCAGCACTAAAAATGACAGCAGCAGCGTCGAAATCCTTTGATATATGCGAAGAGATTTCATGCATGCAACAAATCCTTAACCATCACACGCAAATGTCAGTCTATAATAATAAATATCCACCTATGTACATATATAGTACATATATATACATTTATGTATGTTTGTATGTGTGTTTATGTTGAAATTGTTCACGTGTATAAATTCTGCATATGTAGGTGTTTTAATGTTGGCACTTAAGCGCATGCACACACACACTAGTAAGCATTCATGAAGGTATGTGTATGTTTGTGTGCGTGCAGCTGTGAGTAAGGATAAGCTCATAAGTAAGATAAAAAGGTGGAATAAACTGTGCATGAGTGGATTTAACGTCAAATAAAACATTCAGATCCACGTAACCAAGCAATTGTTGTTATTTTATTTCGCTCAGCAACGCTCACGCAGAGGTACAGGTGATTTGTGAGTGAGTGTGTGACTGCGTGTAATAAACTTAGTGCGCACTTAAGTATTTGCATACAGACTAATTTAATGCTGAAGTGGTGGGGATAAGGTGTTTATAAGTTGGTGTTGGAATATGTGCTCATTTAGTTATGATAGGCGGCGCCTTATTGGTGAGACTCAGACAGCAAGAGCCCATGGTTGATTAACTGATATCCTTAGGAAATATCACCTCATCATGGAAAACCATATGACGAGGTTATAGTCCGTGTCTGTGTTTAACTGTCAAAACCGTCAATAATGTGTCCACGTTTTTCAGTAATTAAGTGAAGCTTGGACCTCAACATTGAGCTTTGGATACATTTTACATCACATTCCACCCCACTGGTGAGGTGGATTAGGGATTAGAGTAACTTAACCTAACCATCCACTGGGGATTTTATCATTAAATCTTTAAGATTAATCGGATCAACTAGATCAGAAACTGCATACGTTTTAGCAATAAGGTTCATCTTCTTTCACATTTTGACTTATACTTTAGGGAGTTAAGAGATTATGATCAGAGATTAATTTGAAAATTCCGAGTGATTTCTCAATGTTTAATAAATGGAACCATTGCCTTCAGGATACACCTAACAACAAGAAAAAAATTAAACGTAAAGATAAATTTTAGAAATTTATCAATAAAACTTGAGGATTTTTAGTCGGAGAGTCTATAAACCTCTCCTCCCCTCTCTAATATGATCCTCTGTACCAAATTTATTTATAGGTGTATATAAATATACACTTTATAGGTTTTTGGTTTTCGCCATTTTGTGGGCGTGGCAATGGTCCTATTTGTACATATCTGTACCAAGTTTCTTATGAGTATTGACTCAAAACTACTCGACCGATTTCATTGACACCCGGATGAAATATTTAAAAGCAAAATCGTATATCTGGTTCCATCGGTTATCCCATATGTGGTTCCAGTTGACTCGGTTCCGGTTACATCATTACCCTATATCCGGTTCCGGTCACTCACCTCCAGTTACCTCATATCCGCTTCCGATCATAATTTCCGGTTCCGGATGTCCTATATCCGACCACCTCATATCCGGTTGTTCCGGCCTCCCATTGCAGTTGCGCATATCTCATATCCGGCCACCTCATATCCGGTCTCGTTTGTTCCATATCCGGTTCCGGTTCCGGTTACACATTCCCGGTTCCGGATATACCACATCCGGTTGCGGTTCCGGTAGCAGCATTTCCGGTAAGTGATGACCCATATCTTGTCTCATTTCCGGTTCCGGTAACCCGGCAGAGCAGAGTGGAGCACCACAATACTTTGAATAGTCATAACGCCGATTTTGATAATCTTTTTTACTCAACTCACAGTTAGCACGGATGGAAGGACACACGCACGGACAGACAGACATCCGGATCTCAACTATACTCGTCACTCTGATCACTTTTTCATACATGTATTGTCTTTGGTATATATAACCCTATATCCGGATTTCTTAGTTTTAGGACTTACAACCAACCGTTAGGTGTACAAAACTCTTACACTCTTTTAGGAACTTTGTTGCGAGAGTAGTCAAACATTTTCACTCTCATATTTGTCGGAACACAACTTTATCATACTGTATTATATTCCTTTAATATGGAAAATGGTGAATCGAACAAGCAACAAGCTTAAATCAAACAGAGACGAAGTGGTATTACTGCTTTTCAATATATATTCTTTGACAAGAGAGCAGAGCGCAAACTTAATGAGAAAAGTGATCGCTGAACGTTGAAGAATGAAGTGAAAAGAGAACAAGAATTAGAAAAATATTTATGGAAATATTTGAAAATAATTTTTTGTTGCACATTGTCGCCATAAACTATAAAAGAGAGAGAAAGAGAGTAAGCAAGAGAGGGACGCTCAATGTCGCTAAGGCAGTTCGAGTACCAGGAAAACATGTCAAGGTTGTTATGTATGGTTAAGGCAAAAGTGAAAGAATCAAAGAATTCGTTGGAAAAGCAAGGATTTGCTATAAAAACGTAATGATCTAAAGCGAGTATTGTGTGAGGATTCTATTCCATGCTAGGCTACCTATATTATGCATCTAAAGTGCTTGATAGATACATTGCAGGTCTTGTATTATACTCCAAACGGTCCAAGGATGCTATCCATACTCTATTACAGTTAGAATTAAATATTCTTTCAATGAATTATATTATATTTTTGGGGTATATTAAAAATGTTAATCAGTAAGCAAAGTCTGCAAAGACAATCCAGCACAATTTAAACGCCTGGTTTTTGAGAAAACCAATTTAATTCATTTAGTGGTTTTAATCTGACCATGCTACACTAAATTTCTTAAGTACACATCAAACCCACTTTCACTTAAATTACTTTAAGCACATAAGCCCAAGTGTAGCTTACTACAAAATCAACCCTCCACATCAACACACCCTCCAACACTACTCTGCCAACGCTTTGCCTAACAGGTTTCTCGGTTAGTTAGTTACCGTTGCAGCTGCCGCCACACATTCGATGACTGCTCATATCGCCGAGTGGCGGAGTTTGAGTGGTGAAAAAGCGCAAATTAGTAACAGGTGTTTTCTTTGACAACATTTCAGTGGCGGCGGTGGTGGTGGAGGGGTGTGAGAGGTGTCTTTGTGTACAAAACTATGCCATCAACAGTCATTTTCTGCGTCGTCATCGCCAATTCGTTAAGTAGACAGCGTAGGATGAGTGTCTGCGCTTGAGCTCAGACGCAGCACAATACCGACGGCTTTGACAGACAGCTCAACTTGGCTTTCGCTATGGATTTGTCGCTCTGCTCACTTTTATGGCGTTGGCCCGCTTTTACCTTGTTGTGCTGTGTGATGCTATGCTGTCTTGTGCGATGCTATGTGCCGCTATGCTTTTTATGCCACTTTGGCACTCACAAAGTAAATAAGTAAATAAAGTCAAGTCACTTACCGTATTGCTAACGGCAACACAACTCAACTATACGCCTCAATGAAGCGCCCGCAACAGCTAACGGTGTGCCTGTTCTTTTTCGGCGGTTCTTTCATGTTTGTAGCTTTCTTTTTTTTGAGGGGGGTTTTCTTTTTTTATACATTTTGCATTCACAAGGAAGAGGAAGTGTGGAAGACGAAGAAAATTAAGCGTACAAATAAGTCAAAACACGCAGAGAACTCACGGTGGAGAGGCAATAAAAAAGGCGCACAGCTGCAGTGGAGGCTGCCTGCCAACTGGCAGAAAAAACATAATTTAATTTCATTATCGTTTTATTTACATTATTATTATTTTTTTTATAAATATATGTACATATAAACACCGTAAAGCAGCGCAACTTGCCGGAGCGCGCAGTTGACAGCCCAGCCTCAAAGGAGACACTGCAAAGCAACAGCTATAAAAGAAGAGGGTTGTTGCTGGTGGTGGAGGAGGATCAGCTTCAGCTTCCTTTCGTTGTAGAGTGGAGTGTGTCATCACTTGCCGTCAACACTGTCTCAAGTTGTGTGTTGTGTGGGGGAGCGGAGAGGGTGAAACTTGCAAATCATACAGCAATAAAAAGCGGAAGCCGGTGTTGTTGTGCGTACACCTTGGCGGCAAAAAAAAAACAAAAAGTATCGAAGACGCGCGAAATAAAACATGTGTGCCAGGCGCCTTTACTTAAGCGTATCTCAAGTATTAACATATTTTCAAAGCTGTGTGTGTGTGTTTGCCGTTAAGCGTTGAACGCGCTTGTGGTTGGCAATGACTTTTAGCGCCTTAATATTATTTACATTCTAAATGCGCGTTATCGCAATTTGTCGGTGCGTATAATTGCTATGTAATGAATTTGTTTGTGTAATTTTATTGTTGTTGTAGTTATTTGCATATTTCAAAGTGTAACATATTTGCTTGGCATAATTATGGGCATTTTAAAACTTACGTAATTAATTAAAAATGTTTATTGCATGCACAATGTATATATGTACATTAGGCTGTTCTTACTTTGTATGGGAAAATTATTTTTTTCGAAATTTTTGTCACGAAAGCTGAAAATAGTTGAGACTTGATAAGAAAATGAATCTACGAAAATTTCACGCCTCTCGGACCACACCTTATAGTGCCGATAGAAAATTGTATTATTAATTGCACGTCACTCATACCCCTATGGTACATTCGCTGAATTATGTATGATACATTACAAAAAATTATTTACATTTCACAAATTATTATTTTATATTGCTTCATTCGAGTTTATTTCGTCTCTTACTATATCAAATTATCAATGCATTGAATTAAGAAAACATTTTTTTTT
This sequence comes from Zeugodacus tau, assembly GCA_031772095.1. Taxonomy (NCBI): domain Eukaryota; kingdom Metazoa; phylum Arthropoda; class Insecta; order Diptera; family Tephritidae; genus Zeugodacus; species Zeugodacus tau. The sequence continues at coordinate 60,207,229 of CM062653.1, read as the reverse complement.
GTTAAAATCAATTTCCAAAAACTATATTTCTCAATTGATGACAACTTACCGTTTCGTCTAGACGCCTTTTGCTAACACTTACGTTATTGTTTTGGTATTGTTTGCACTATGATTCTTTGATGAGCCAGATAGTACCGTTACACCGACTCGGCGTCAATGCTTTTTGGCGTTTCTCATTTTACGGTGAGCTCATTCTCTTTAGACAGGTATCTAAAAATAACATACATTTTATAATCAAGATGTCCATGATAAGAGTGCAGAGTGGTTGCCAATAGTTGTTTCAGGAATGGACCATGACCAACTTTTTGTCGTTTCAAAACTGCCAAATTCATCGGGCAAAGAACAAGCAATAGCAGTATATAATGCGTTGGAGGAGTGGAATGTATCGGAGAAAGTGCAGGCATTATGCTGTGGCACTACAGCTTCAAACACTGGCCGATTGAGTGGTGCCTGTGTGCTCTTAGAGCAAATGCTTGATAGAAAGCTGCTTAATCTCCCTTGTCGACACCATATATTTGAGATATTACTGAGAGGAGTGTTTGAAGCTAAACTTCCACACTTCACATAAAGCCCCGATATTCCGTTATTTAAAGAATTTAAGAAATCTTGGTCTAAGCTTTACAGAGAAAAATATCAAAGTGGTATGGAGGGTGAACATTGCCGTGAAAGCATTAACGATGTAAACGATGACATTGCAGATTTTGCTGCACAACAATTAAAAAAAAAGTCTAGTTAGAGAAGACTATCGAGAGCTTTTAGAATTGACATTAATCTTCTTGGATATAAAAAGCGATACATGAATCCGACTTCGTCCGCCAGGAGCAATGCATCAAGCCAGATGGATGGCACGCGCTATTTACTGTTTAAAAATATTCCTGTTCCGAGCTCAATATCCTATGCAGGAAGAGCAAAAAGCAGCACTAGCTGATGTCTGCATTTTCATAGTGCGATTTTATATTAAGATTTGGTTCAAATGCTCCGACGCTACTGCTCCCGTTGACGATTTAAATATAATAAAAAGTTTAAAATATTATGAAAGCATTGATTTTACAACCAGCGATGCTGCACTGCGAAAATTGTCTAACCATTTATGGTATTTGACAGAGGAAGCAGCCGCTTTAGCCTTTTTTGATGACAGACTATCAGTAGAGACAAAAGTCAAAATGGTCAGTGCTCTTAAAAAACCCGGCAGATGCGATGGATGCAAAAAACTTATCTAAGTTCACAAGACATGGGACAATTGTTAGGTATAATATGAGAATAATACTCTTAAATTTGTATTTTATTCTTAAATTATTGTCTTACAGACGAGACCATGGAGCATTTCATATCTTCCAACAGTCTCAAATTGTTTTCAAGGCTGCAGATAGATACCAGCTTCTTGGATGTCAACCCAGAAACATGGCAGACGAAGGCTTCATATATGGATGGCAAAAAAATAATAAACTCTCTAAAAGTAGTTAACGACACTGCACAAAAAGAGCCGTAAAACTAATGCAAGATTACCATGGATTGCTAACCAAAAATGAAAGTGATTGGGGTTATATTTTGCAATGCATACAAGAACATAGGAAAATGTATCCGAATTGTTCAAAACAAACGTTTAAAAGTTGTAAATAATTATAATTTTGTATAATGTATCATACATAATTCAGCGAATGTGCCCTTGGCGTATGAGTGACGTGCAATTAACAATACAATTTTCTATCGGCACTATAAGGCGTGGTCCGAGAGGCGTGAAATTTTCGTAGATTCATTTTCTTATCAAGTCTCAACTATTTTCAGCTTTCGTTATAAAAATTTCGAATAAATTTTTTTAACGAACAGGCTAATGTACATATGTATGAATGTATGTAGATCTAGAAATAAAAAGTCTTATTGGAATATTAAATATTTTTGGATTTGGTGTACGAAAACAAAGACACTGAAGTTAAAAATCGTAATGGGAGATATATAAACCAAACTTACAGTATATATTTCCCTTTAGTATCCGATTATATACCATCAAAATGGTTGAATTGGGATAATATCAGCGCCCACCTACCATACATACGAAAAACGTCGCAAATGCAAATTTTTATTTCTAATAAATTAGAAACTGGACTTGGCGTCACACAATTTGGGGTCAAGGGTCATCTCAAGAACTACTCAACCGATTTCCAATGAAATTTGGTACATACTATTTTCTGGCCATCCTGCTATTACCGATAGAAAATGGAAGACATTGGGTAACAGCGACATCTACTTCACCTATAAAATAACTTTGAATTTCATCTGATTCGTCTGATGAAGACACCAGAACAAAACTTTACCAAAACACTGCATGTGAGGTGTGGCATCACTTAAGGCTCCAGATATCGAATGTGAAGGTGTCTAAGTGTCAATGGATATATTTTTTTTTTACTGAAAATATCGGTAAATCTCTCAGATATCTTAATTTAATTCAGAGGAAATCTTTTTCTTCTAATAATGTGTCTCTATACCAAAAATGGTTGAAATGTGGTCAAAACTTCAACTAGCTCTCGTATATGTATAGCTAATATTTGTGCTTTCAAACATCCAGTGTGTTTAAACCGTAAATATCGGATAATATGTGAGCTATCTAAGCAAAATGAAGTGAGCGTCTAGTCTTGGATATAGCGTACATTGATGGTAAAAAGGGCCTTTACTTACTTGTCTAATATTATTTTCTTAAATTTCTTATATTAAAGAAGGTTATTATTGAATGAATTTATTTTTCGTGCAAAATTTTCCTCTATCTTTAAATATTTTCAGTCCACGTATATAAATATTACTTTAGAAGGTCTAGCTTCATTCCTTAGATTTTAAATTGAAGTAACCTTAATGCGATTTTCTCAAGTATCCCCATACTAAGTAACACATGCTATTAAACCTTATAATACTAGATGTTAGCTACGAGAAATAAAGCTAACAAGCGTTCGAGCTTTCTGTTGAGCTTTTACTTCCAAGTTCTTTTAAAACGCATTTACTTTAAGAAGTTCCGAAAGTCAAACTATAATACTAAGATACCTTTTTAAGGACCACAATTTCTTTCCACCTCGGTATGAATCACAAGAGATCTTTTTTCTTACAAGTAAAAAGCTTCATCTTTCCAATTGGCAAAGTACGATCAATTGTAAATAGTGTTAGGAAGATGTTATAGGAGATATAGAAGAGAAGCTTTCAGATTTTATAACTTCATAAATATTTTGTCAATGTTCTTTTAAGGTTGGTTGGTCCTGATTATTCGAAACTAAGTTCAAACAACCTTAACTGCCAGTGCTTCCACTATCCCGTTGCCTTCGTCGATGCGTAAGGAAATCATTTATTTTCAGGAGTTTTTAGACTTGTTTGTGATGCTCCAAGTGTGAACTTGTTATCCATTGATTTACGGAAAAGCATTAAGGCCTGCATATGACGGTTTTTAGTGATTTTTTAGAATTTGTTTTCTACGACCAGTAAATAGATAAAGTTTGAAGTTGATTATCATTTGATTGAGAATAGAGCGTTCCATGCGTGTGCTGAGTGCACCCTACCAATTTCAAGTCATTCAGTTAACTCGTTTTTGAGATACGATGGAGGAAAGTTTGAAAAACACAGTTTCGAGAAAAACGCGTACAAAGTTTCCATTTACCAACTCATGGCTTCGAACAGCTCTTTCTTCTAACTCCTAAAAACTCCAGCCATTCTTCGAACTCCTAAAACGACTTCGAATTTTCAAAAATCTCTTTACTACTGCATTCTAGACATGTTATAAAAGCAATTTTTGATTTAAAAAAATTTACCCAGCATATTCCAATTCTATTTCTAGGTGATTAATAAAGTTTTCGGATTATAATCTGCAAAGTATATGTACGGATAGATATGTATATTGGATCGTTGTTTCTAAGATTTTAATATAAGAATTACTTCAAAACAACAAAACGTTTGTACTCAAAGCAATATGTTATGAAAGTTCAAAATTCCTAGTATTCGTTTATCTAAAAATAATATGTTTATCTGATACTTAATCAAGTCAACCAAGCCATAATAATGGTCCGTAATGTTAATAACGGATGATTTATGAGTATATGGTATATTCAATAATATCAAAATAGGTGAAAAGGATAAAAAATTGGTTTAAATTTATAACTTTATAATTGTTGATTCATGCGCAGAATATCTTATCAATATAAAATAAAATTATGATCAATTCATGGGAATGTGAAAGTTTGACTTACCACAAAGCGCATTGTTTTAACAATTAGCTGTAATAGAATAGAAAAAAATATATTATTATTAGCTTTATGATTTATTATTGAAATTAAATATTTTTTTGAACTGAACTAAGATGCAGATTATTGTTACATTTATATATGTTATATATTATGTATAAAGCTAGACAATAATTTAAAGATCTCCAATAGGAAGCAAATTCTCAAAAATTCGCACTTGATTAAATAGTCACTTTAATTTCTTCGGAATTCTCTCACAAACAACTACACTTAATAACAATTGTGTCGGAAATATTTTGTATTAACCGTGCAATTCTTGGAAGTGAAGTGTAGAAATGTAAGCCACAGTAGTGAAATATTCAGAAATTACTGAAATTCCTGCCAATCATCAGCTATTTCCCCACTTTGCATTTCAAAGGCTCTTCCTCTTTTCTGCTTCGTCTTACAATTTTGCGGTGACGTTGTTGACGTTTTGCGGAATGCTATAAATTAACAACAATAACAATATTGGTATAACATTGGTTATGTGATGTAATGTGATGATTAACTGCCAACTGTGGCTGTTGGATGTGACGAGATGAAGAAGGGAAGGAGAGGAGCAGAGAAGGGAGGAGTGTAAGCTGCGAGGAGCCAAAACGGAAGTGAGCATCGATTCAAGTGACACCACTCAATGGTTATTAGCTGTAGTTTGTGTGGATAACCTTGAAATCGACACAAGTGGCGGTCTATTTTGCCATAGCTCGTGCTTACGTCTAAGCTTGAAAGCTTTTGTTCGCTTTGGAATGCGTAAAATATTTACACTTTGGCATAGGCATACAGCGGAGTTTGTATGTATTACGAGGGGCTATTATTGAAGGTGCCATATTTAAAGTCAAAATAGGGTTTAAATATAATTTCTTCTTCTAACGGAAGCTTTCGGATTCTAGAAGAATTTGGATAGGAACAAGATTATATGTCATATTCAATAAATATTGTACAATTGTATTTAGTTTGTCATTATTGATTGAATTAAAATTTTCAAAAGGTGGCAACCATCGTAAAAAATATCACTGACAATAATTTCTCTGAAACCTACTTAATTTGATTTCCATATTATAAATTTTATTTTTTCTTCATAAATTAATTACATAACAATTATGAAAAAGGTGGCAACCCTCATAAATAATATTTTCAACTTTCAATTCTATTTAGTTTCAAATGAAGTTGATTTTATTAATTGTCTTATCTTATCAATTTTATTGAGTAAAAATTTTGAACATGTGGCAACCCCATCGTTGATAAAAAATATACATATACTTTAATACTATGTGATGGTCTATTTATAGAAACCATAAAATATATTTAGAGAGTGTAATTTGAAGGAAAAAATTCCAAAAAAAGATTTTTAGGGTTGCCACCTGTTATTTTTGTGTCGAAAAATATTTTTAATTTCCATTGTAAACTGCAACTTTCCACAATTCATTAACATTCAGTTGAGTAATTTTACTCGAGTAAGTCCCTGCGAGTTTGGACCCCATCAGCTGTCAAATGGCGAAAGCTCAGTTCAATTCATCTCTCACTTCCGACATTTATTCAAATCTCATTTCGTTTAAAAAACTAAAGCATATCAGTCATGTGAAGGGCGACAAAAGTATTTTACGGTGAGCTGATAACCCAAAGCTATTGAAAATCGGTGGAAAAGTGTGTAAAAAGCTAGACATGAGCCCAGCTGCTGCACAGTGATGCAACAAATTGCAGTGGAAAATGTGTCAAGACGCGTATTCGTTTTTCATTCATCTTTTGTGACATAAGAAATCGTATTTGCCACACTTGAGAAGCCGCACACACACAAACACACATCACACAAACGTACAACTCAAAGCTTCAACGCGACAAAGGACTTGCACACTACAGGCTTTTCAAAAAGAAAAAGAATCACAAAGACAGTAAGAAAGGAGTATCGCTTGCAAAGTGCAGCCAGCGTCTGACATCCTCAAGGACCTTCCGCTTAGAGTATTACAAAATTTCACGCCAGCGACAGTTTCGAAAGCAGTCAAAGCAGCTGTTGCCAGCGCCGCTATGCGATTTTTAAGCTGCAGGTACTGCACACATATAGCGGTATAACGGTACTTTCGGATGCACATATGTACGCTTCTTCTCTTATTTGAAGCTGAAGCTGCTCGCAAGTCGTCGTTTCATTTGTGCTTCTTTCTTCTCCGAGTTGTTAATGAAAAATGCATTTGCTGACAAAAGCGCACTTACTTCGTGCCATTTAGGGTGCTAGCGGGGGCCTTTTGAACGAAAATTTAATTTATGTCACTGTGAGTAAACTCTTGAAAAATGAACCCTGCATTAACTTATGGATATGCTTTGCGGAAATGATTTAATATTTTCGAAAGCAGCGATTTACTTCCTCAAAATATACATATAAGTACCCACATTTTAATTTTTGAAATTTCTAAAATATTTTCATAATTGTTGTTGTTGTATATTGATTGCCATGCATTAGATTAGAGAGATCTTTGACGTCATCAATTAAATAGCTAGTACCGTTCCTCTGACAGTATGGCCTTTGTAACCATCCAGTTAAGAAATGTCAACTCGACTGCAATAATTAAAATCATTTGGACAATATTCTCTTCCAATACAACAACAACAATGTCTTTGAATGAAAAGTCTAGAGACCGAGCTTTAGAAATTAGGTCGCGTCTGGATCAGCGAGTTATCTTGAAAGAGTTTACGATATACGGTTATAGTATGTTTACATAATCTCGTTCTAAGCTCGTTCAATAATCTAACCGTTTACATATAGCCAAATGAGATTATCAATTGTCAAATGTGTTGTATTTGTTGTTGTATTACACATCTTTCTCTCGCTGTCGGCCATTTTTGTTTACATTTTCATTTGACATTTCTCCTCTTCTTCGCAAAATTATCGATAAAACTAGGAATAACACCGAAAATCTAGTTGTATAAAACGAGATAATTTTATAATCTCGGATTATCCAGAGAGGAATTTTGTATGGGAAATCTCGTTTCATAATTACAGATTATCGCGTTAAGCTCGTAAATGGAGATAATCTCGTTATATGTAAACATAGTATTAGTCCTATATTCGTGTTCATCTATATACTACCATTATAAAGAGGAAAGATTTGTATGTATGTTTGTAATGAATAAACTCAAAAACTACTGTGCCGATTTCAAAAATTCTTTCACCATTGGAAAGCTACATTCACACCGAGTAACTCAGGCTATATTTATTGCTAGTCAACTTTCTGGAAATAGTTCCCAGGTGAGGGAATCAAAAAGACTCCGTGATGAAGAATCTTAATTTGAAACTGAAATTCGTCTTGCAAGTCATTCTCTTCACATCGCAATCTCGTGCCAGAGAGTCAAGTAACAAGCATTCCAGCTGCTTGCTTAACAAAATTTCAAAACCTGCCAAGTACGCGCTTGAGAGCCGAGTACGGAGCGTGTGCAGCGGCTTGAAGAAAAAAGTATTAAAAATATACAAAGTCGTACTAGGGCGTCGAACTCTGAGCATACCCAACGCCTTCATATTCAGAGAGAAAGACAACGGACACCAAAGGCTAGAGGTGGTAATCAAGTTTTAGCTCATTGCAAATAAAATAAAATTTCATGTTCGAATTTTCCTCATTTTACTTTTTTAAAATGAACCCACGCAAGAAACGGGAAAGTACATACATATGTATGAGCGAGTGTGTTTAAGTGTGTAAAAACTTATAACTTTGAAATGTTTGCTTAAACCCGTGCGTAGCCGGAGCGGTCTGCTAGTAATATATAAAACAGAACTTTTTGATAAGGATTACAAAAAAAAATCCGAGAAGCGAACACGGGAACATTATGGATCAAAGGTCTAATCAGATATTCTTTAAGCACCCATGACACTGCTAGCCAAAATTAACTATAGTTGAACTTCCCTAATTCCAATCACCATAATCCACAAAAAACTTCGAGTTAGAGAGACTTCGAATTACGGAAGGTAATTTGTATGAAATTAGAATTCAATTACCAATTAAAGAGTTCAATTTATGAAGAATTTCGAGTTATGGAAGTTCAACTATAATTCCAAAGAGTTCGTTTTCCCGAAGCTATCAATGCCTGGTAAGAAAGTTTAATTAATTATTCATTATTCGAGATTTCGAGGCACATTTCTTGAACAAGGTCGTAAACTAGAACTAGATGACAATAATTTTTCCTCGTCCTTTAACTTGTTATATTGGCTGAATAGAAATGGTCTATAAAGAATTCTCTGAACCACACTCCCAACTACACCAACTTAACCTAATTTCATTGAATTAATTTATCAGTTGGAATTCCAACAACAAAATGAGGTCCAAAATACTTAACCCTATAAAAATGCCAACATACTAGGTCAGTTATTGTTTGATCTAACCTCAATACGTGCGTTCTGTGTCTGAAAATATTGCGTATAGATTATCCTTGATTGCGCTAATACATACAAAAATTTAATTCGATAGAATTTAGAGGAAGAATTTAGCAGTTTCGGGTCATAACTGTGACTTGACTTCTATAATAGATAACAGTCTTACATATAAAAGTCTTTACCTAAGTTTTAGAGTAGGGATGGTCTTAAGAATCTTATAATTTCTAGAAGCTATTCTCCTCTATAGATCTTCACCTAACCGAGCAGTTCTGTAGAGATTTAAACACCAATTTTTATACTCTCACAACATGTTGCACAAGAGTATTATAGTTTCTAAAAGAAAGGTTATAGTATCCTGAAGTCGCTTTGTAGGTACTGTTTGAAATGCACTAAGAGGCTCCAGTTCGATTTTAAGTTAAAGGTTTCAGAAACAAAGAACTTTCATATCGATAGAATGCAGAAACAGACTACTCTAGAACTCCTCTAGAAATGTGGAATGCCGATATATGCCATTTACACAGATTTTTGTTAGATTTTCGAAGGAGAAAATCTCTTAAGTGTGCCACAGTTCCCTCGTTCCCAATTTTTTTTTTGTATCTTAAAGTGACTCACATGCAACACCGTTATTCTTACAATATATTAAATAATAAATTATGAAAACAAAAAATTCTTTTGAACTTTACTCTGCCACTTTGTCTTTAATTTTCACACTCCAATAGTAGCGCTCACTCCAACGCGCCTTTCATTCGATTATGACTATGGCAGTGAATTACGTTTATTATAGACCTTACTACTTGCCGGTGTCGCTGCCGCTGCCGGTGCTTGAAAATTAAATTTAATGTGTTGTCCATTTTTGCGGCACGTTCGCCAATTGCTTTTGCAACCGACACAGCCACAGAGCAACAGACAGAGAGCAACAAATGCAAGAGTAGACATAAAAATATTATTTGTACATATGGATGTATGAATAGAGTATTGTATATATGTATATAGCGCATTGTGACCATCGGTTTGGGGGGGCAGGTTTGGTTTGCAAGTAATTTCCTTCGCTTGAAGTTTCATAAATGAGTTTTAACTTAAAAATCAAAAACTTTCGCCATAACCATAAAATCGGTTATAAAACCAACAACACACATACACACACATGTGTTCTACATATATAGAATACGAAGTAGCCATTATAGTGTCTGTGTGTGTGTTTGGAGTTTTTGGTTCTGTTGCCGCTGGCCGAAGTTACCGCCTTTGTCGAGTTGCAAACGTTTATTCACCATTTTGTTTTTGTTTTTTTTTTTCTTTACTTATGCTCTATTTGTTGTTGTTATGGCTCTGTATATGTCTACTGTTAGTCGTTTGTTCACAGTGGGCTTGACTTCCGTTATTATTGAACTTTGATCTGTTCGTGAGCGTGTGACAACGCATAAAAGCATAAAGGCAGCATACAACAAATACAAAAACAAGCGCATATAAACACATATAAACACATATACATACATCTGTATGTATATATGTATGTATATATAGTTGTTTGTTGTAGTCTATATGCGTCGCAAGAATCGAAATGTATGTTGTTTCAACGAATTAAAAACTTTTTCCATTTCGAAATGAAATAAATGTTTTTCGTTGGCAATTTATGTTGGCGAGGCGGTGGACAACGGCACATTTGGTTAACTGTTGCGAGTTCTGCATGACCATGGACATACATACATAAAGACATTAATATTTATGTATGTGAAAGAAAGAGATTATGAAATATGTAGGAGCATGAGTGTAACAAAAAAACTTAACAAATTAGCCACTGCTTGAATAACATATACGATTTTTTTTCTAACTTTTGAACTTTTCTGTTTCTACATTGTGAAATTTTAAGCTTTAGTTGTCTTCAAAACTTCTTTTTCAGAACTTTAGTAAGGCTCTAACATACCAAAAATACAATCTATAAAGTTGAACCTTAGAACAGTACATCATTTGACTGGTTCTCAAAAAATCATCATTTATTTATACACTCACAACACTCTGAGCTGAGTCTCAGTAGGAGTAAAGTTCTATAAAACATAACTTCAACCCTCAAAACTGGCGTCAAAATTTTTTTGGTATTAAAAGCGTGTAAGAGCATTGATTTCAAAATATTGGGGGTCTCTCATCCGAGGCTGTTGCTTCCTTTTCATTGCTTCCTTTCAACCGCATAAGCGGGTTTCGCCTTCTCACTTTAGTTCGCCTCCAAACGGATGATTGTTGGCTACCCTGAGGATACTTGGTCTAAGACCGGAAGTCGTGAGCTGCTTGAGCCACATGCAAAAGAATCGTTCCTGGCCACTCCCAAGTGAATGACAGTCAGAAACTTGCCTCACTTACGTGAACTTCTACATATGGACTCGGCTATAACCGCGTAAGCGGTGTCTACGACAGTCAAGAAGAAGAAGAAGAGCATTGATTTACTATTACAAATCGCTTAATATTCTCTTCTTCGAGTATGAGTGTACCAACTATTTACAATAAATGCCCCGGTTCTATCAATTTGGAGTCGATACATCCCACAAAAGCTTAGTTTTAGTCTTTTAGTTCGTCTTCTCATATCCAATGTCTTCACGGATTTTTGAGTTTAAAATGGTTCAGAACTGATAGATAATTAAATAATTCCGCGTATTAGTCTCGTAGGTCGAAATCGCCAGATTGTTTCGATATAGCGAGGAATTTTTCCTGAGGATCCAGTGTTATTCAGAATCCTTTCTTTTTTATGTTGTCTCAAGGAAAGAGGATCAACGGGATCTCTCAATTCATATCTCATATCCTAATAATGGCTGGTTAGGCAAACAGCTGCGCGATCGTTTTCAGAAAAGTTGTTAAGGGCAAAGCTATTCAGTGTGAGAAACTTTAGGTGCTACAACTATCTATCTCAATATATCTGATGTGGTCATAGGATTAAGTTTTGCACCATAAGCATTTCTGAGATTTTAACCTTCGTTCATTTTGCTCTTTCCACCATAGTCTTTTCTGTGATCCAATCTGTGATCCAGGATATGTTAGGTTAGACAGCAAAGTAACTTTTGATCCCTCAAACTCCTAAATATACATAGATACCACAGAACTTTGAGAGTCGATTAAGCGCTTTAAGGTATTATGAGTTGTTACAGCCTCAGTCTGGCTAAAGCACGGAAGCAGGGAAGGAGAAACTGACTAGATGTTCTTGTCTTCTTCTTCTATGTAACATAACTTGCATCCTGCAAAATCTTTAGCTTTAGGACATGTAAGCACATTGAACAGCCTTCAGTAAGGACTCTTATCAATGCGGTGATTTCAACCTTGCTAAGAGCAATAAGTGCAATGGACCTCTTCCGATCCACACTAGACCAAGATGTAGGCAAGCTGTTTTTGGTCAATCCTCACCATCTACTGAGCTCTTGCTGACATCGACACATCAAGTGTCAGAACGCAGGGGGATAGGGGCGCACCAGCTCGTTTCCAGTTTGACGGCTAGACCGCTTTTACGTGCGAGCTTATCAACTCTGCAGTTCTGAGATTCCGCTGTGACCAGACACACAAAAAAAGTCTAATGCTAAAGTAATCTGTTGCTATTGATAATCAACGAGCTCAAAAACCGTATTCACTCTCCTCTGCGAAACTGAGTTTCAATAATCCTAAAACTGGATCGAATAAAATGCATAAAAGTGTCGAGGAAACACCGCTTCATAGTCAACTAGTCACTTCTTATATTTTACTCTATATATATGCTAACATATGTAAAAGTATATAAAAAAACCGATATCTCCACATAAAAATACTAATAATCCATTTCAAATGCCAAACAATAAATGTTGCCTTAAAAGTTTAAACTACCACCATAACTATTTCCCAGCCAGTAATAATTCTAATATTTCCAATATTTCCGTGTTTTTGTTTCTAAACAAATATTTCCGCATACTTGAGAGAACACACATTATGCATATCAATAGAACTCACTAATGCATTTGCAGCTTATTTGCTCTAAAAACTGCATTTCCGAACTTTTCTGAAGTACAGTTGCGTTTATGTTTGTTAGTTTCCAGTTTTTTTCCCACACACTTTTTCAGTCCATTCCAAAGTTACTTTTCGTCCATTTGGCATTTGCAACATTATGACAACATTACCGTTCGACCAACGACTAACTCGGCCATTATGCAACACATTTCGTATGTCCGCATGGAGTCGTATGTAAGTAGTGGTCAACACTGCGTATGATGAACATTTGATTGAGAAAATTTTCTTCCACAATTGTTTCTAGTTTTTCGCAAGTTTCAAGTAGACGACTAATGCTTTTTAGGAGAGTCAACTTATTTATGCAGCAACTTGGAGAAGTGTGTAAGTTATTTTAAGTTGCAAAGGGTTTTTGATTTTAGTAAGGAGATTCAGTAAGAAGGTTTTTTGCTCAAGAAAAAAATGCTTTAAAAAATATCGATATTTTTTAATCGATATACATATATATGTACATAGAAGTAAATATCTACAAATATATAAAATTTAGTTAGTCAATTAAAAAAAGAAAATCTTAGAAATTTTTTGCTTAATAAAAACTTGCTTTAAAAAATATCGATAATTTTTTCAATCGATATAAAAAAATTTTAGGTACATATAAAACTATTTACTTTCTTAGTTACTCAATAAAAAAATCTTATTTTAGTTTTAGTTAAAAAAAAAAAAAAATACTTTAAAAAATATCGATAAATTTTAAAATCGATAAACATATATACATGTAGTTGCCTATACAGCTATTTATCTTATTACGAAAATATGTAAGAAAATAATACCTTAGAAAGCGCAGGCATTATAACCCCTCAAGTGTTTTTAGTTTAAATGTTTGGTACCATACATCGATAACTTTTCGATTAATTCAAAACATACTATCTCTCACGAACATACTTGTTTCTCTTTCATGTCTATTGGAAATAGAAAAAAATAGAAGGAAAACCATAAATATATGCTCCTAACTAAATATGGGGGACTTTTGGAATCTATGAATTCCTGATGGTTGTCAATTATCGATTCAATTATCAATTTCAAGAATAATATTCCCTTTGTCGGCTTGCTTCTCCGACTTTTCAATACCTTTCAGAAAACTATGATTATCCCGATTTTTTAACTTCAATAAGAAACATATAGAAACAAATAGAAACATATAATAGAGAGCGATGTGACTTTCGGAAAAAATTTTTCAGTTATCCAATATTATTGGTATTAAAAGAATTATTTTTGGAAATATTGTCAACGAATTTTTAACTTACGATTCTCTGTAAGAAATTTTTTTGCTAAAGAAAAAGATTATTTAAAAAATATCGATAATTTTTTTATCGATATACATATATACATAGAAGTAAATACCTACAAATATGTTTATTATTTTTGTTACTCAAGAAAGAAAAGAAAATCTTAGAATTTGTTTGCTTAATAAAAACTAGATATCGTTAGTGAAGCCTCATAAACTATTAAAATTCACGTCAGACACAGGCATCCTGAACGATGACTACTACTCAGGGAACACGTGAAGGCAGTCCATTCTGGTATCGTAAAGGATCATAACTGGTCAATGCGTGGCCTGCAGGCCTACCAGACCAACCTATCCTAACCTAAGTAAGAAGATATCATCTCTATATGCTGTCATTATAACCACTCAAGAGTTTTTAGTTTAAATTTTTGATTCCATATATCGATAACTTTTCGATAAATTCAAAATATGCTATCTTCTCTCGAGGACACTTGTTTCTCTTCCATTTCTACTAGTATTAAATAGATGGATCAACATAAATCTATACTCCTGACTATAATAGGTGGGCTTTTGGAACTTATGGGATCCAATTATCGAGTTTCAGAAAAGGTATATATATAAGGACTTTTTAACTTTAACAATATTATTTGTATTAGAAGCAATTTTTTCGAATCATTGTTCAAGAGTCCTTTTGTCTAACGAAGTTCCAGATGCGTTTGGATTAATTTTTTAGTGTTTCGGATATGTAAGTAGATGTAAATTATTAAAGAAAATGAGAACTTCTCAAAATCTAGCAGCTGATCAAAGACTTCACAAACTGTGACACTTTAATTTTGACCTTTTATGGCATAATACTATGGTGATCTCATATTCCACAAACGAAATCCCCATACATGTATTTAGAGATGACAGGAAACATTAACTCCTGAAGTTCTCACTCCATAATATTTCAACGGGAATTATTGTAGCTAAAAGCAAAATCTCATTAAACAATCAACAGACTTGATTTGTGACTATTGAAATCGAAATTTCCTTTAAGTGAACCAACTAAGCGCTCCAATCAAATTTATACCCGAAGTACGGCTATGTGTGTGTGTCGTCATATCGAAAATTGTGATCAGCAAAATTTGTTTCGCCGCCATGACATTAACTCTATATACATATGTAAGTATGTAGTTAAGTATATGTAAATGGCATATAATTCACCAACCAAATTTGGCATACGCTAAACAAATAAATATTCTAAAATTGATTGTACGAACACAACTTCGGCTGAGAAAGCAAAACTTGAGGATATGAAAGCCTGACATAGGCTGTAAAGTAATTATGAGGAAGTAGTATTAAGACGGTATCAACTGCCGATGGATGTGAGTAGTTCAAGAATACTTATGGTTGACTGAAAATTTGTATTATTTTTTTTTGCTTTGTGTGTGTGTGCTCCTTTCTGCTTTGCCAAAGCAATTTCACTTAATGGATATGCGGATTAGTGAGCGCGCAATCGAAGCGGGTGTATGTAATTTTGGAACAATGAAAACAAGTGAATATGTAGTGGTATGCATATGTATATTACTAACACACATATGTACTATACGTAGAGAGTTGTGTATACCCAGTAGGAAAATTATGAAAAATTTTCAAAAATTTAAAAAAAAAATATTTTGACACAAAATTATTTATTTTTTTTTTCTCATGCAATAACGCTAAAGCAGAAACAAAAAAATTTTTTTTAAATTTGGAAAATTTTTGAAAAAAATTTTGAAATAATTAGATCTCAGCGTATTTCAGAATTTTTGTTGGTCTTGAAGCTTTAGTCTAGAAACGATAACTACTTAGGAAACCGCTGACAGAAAGATGGAGATTTTAATTTTTTATCCGAATTTGAATTTTTGCCAAAAAATTTGAAATTCTTTTTGTTTAATAGACATTTAAAATATTACAAAAAAAATAATGCCTTTAAATTCCAACTGGGTACTTAATCAAATGCACACACCCTCCAGAAAATTAAGCATGCGAGCAGAACGGCAAGCATACTTTTAGGCTTTAACCAATGCTTAAATGCGTTACAGCACAAAGTTCCAGCTATTATTGAAGCACACTGTGTGCTGATTTCAATAATGTTCAATGTGGGCTGCTACATTGCTTTTCAAACAAGTTTGTTCCCCAAACCACAGCGTGCTCCATGCATGTGAGTTCCAATGTGTGTGTGTGTGTGTGCGCATGAAATTAATATATTGATATTAATGCTAACTGACCTCCTTGCGCAAAATGTCTTAATACAGTGTTGCTTTTGTAGGAAATCAAAGCATTCACTAACTAATAACAAGTGGCAAGCTCACTTAAAGACACAGCCACTCATATGTATATATGTATGTATGTATATTTGTATTTAGCAGAACTTCGTTTAGCGTAAATTGGTTTGAAGTTAAGCTGTAGGATGCTTATAAAATTATATATACCATACATATGTATATGTTTGTATGTATAAATGTATGGACGCTAGTCTTTATGCCGAAGGACTTTTCAATTAACAAGCGAATTAAGTGCGGCTAACAGCCAGGATCAATCGTGCTCTCGTGTGGAGTACTTGAAAGTAGTCACATTGTTGAGTAGCAGATGAATGGAATATATGATAGTTGTGCTTTGAAGTTGACCACAGTAACTTCTAATTAAATTTGTCGACTTTCAGCATTATTTTTAAGAGAACGGACACCTCCAGACCAAATTAAACATCACGTAAACTTCAGAAAGTTCATAGTCTTAATAAAACTCCATACTGTGAGTGAGCAATTCCAGTAGCACTTGACCTATTGAAAGCTGTCGACACGCTCAGAAAAGTCACGCTACTAACAGCATTGACTCAACACTGTCTCTAGGTCTGTAGGTCGGCAAACAAAAATTTTCGGCGATATTATTCAAAAATTGAACAATGGAGTTCAAAATTGGTTCTTGAAATGAAAGTCCATAACGAACAAATATCTGCTAAAGATAAGGCGGCAAAAATTATAAAGAAAATAGGTTTTTGACGGACTAGTAAGACAGAGAAAACACTATATTCGTCGGAACCGACACCTCCTTTATACAGAAACTTCTGCAAGGAATGTCATTGGAACTCTTTTAAACTAAATCAACGAAATCTATCCTATTACGGGCAAAATATCGAATGAGATGATCTATTAACCGGCAATTAGCGTCACTCTCAGAGAGGCAGGAAACATATTTACATATATGTATATTCACTCCCCGGGTTCTGTGAGTCTCACTACCACTAATTACAGTCTCAGTAGACGAGTTTCGTACCGTGAATCTCCTATCCTTTCCTAAATCATGATCTCATACACTGAATCTTCCGTTAGATGATATTACAGTAGATTCCGTGTGTATGAACGCCAAGCGTATGTTACGGAAACGACAAAGTTTCTTGTAGGATGACGGATTGTCAAAAACTATGAGGCATAAGTCCACAAAATTATATGGCTGAATTCGGACCAAGGGAGTATATTGATGCCTAATTAAAGTGGTATAATCATTTGCTAATGCCAGGTTATAAGATTCAAGACTGAAAGGATTGGAAGCATTTTCAGATGTCATTGCTATATGGGGGATAGAGTGAGATTTATATTGAGTAACCTCTTAGGGACTAACCGCATATCACATTGGCTCTACACAGCTGTGGTAAAGCCGATTATGACATATGGTATATTGGTCTGGTGGCTAATAATTGACAAGAAGTACGCAGTAAAGAGTATGGGAAGTTTACGAAGAGACGCATGACGCAAAAAACTAGATACCATGCCTTGCGACTACCGGATCAACGTGGTGTTTTCCAAGCAGAGATCACTGCAATTACAGAAAGCCTTCTAGTTCTGTCAAAAAAAGTGTTAGCGACCAGACCATATTCTCGGATAGTCAAGCGGCTTTAAAATCACTAAAGTCTCATAGATAGTGAAAGAATGCTTGGATTTCTTTTTGACAATGACGTCATATTCCACGATACACCTGCAATGGGTCCCAGGACACAGTGACCTTCCTGGAAACTGTGTGGCAGTTGAACTAGTCAGATTGGGCACCACACTGCAGTTGGAGTTTACTTGCTCCGTAAGCAGACAAACGTGGCCAGAGTGGAATAAGAGCCGCACTTGACAATTATTGAAATTTAAGAGGAATGAAACAAAAACCCTTGTAGGGGTGTTAACGGGACACTGTCTGATTGGAAGACACGCCAGCAGGCTGGGGAGACCTTCCCATGATTACTGCAGAAGCTGCCAAGAAGAAGGAGAAGAAGAAACGAGTACACACCTTTTAGGTGGTTGTAAGGCTCTGTATAGGAAAAGAATCGCAACTATTGTCAAATTGTGTGAACTTTTTCACTTTGTCAAGACCACAGGGTGGTTCAAAGATGACTCAATAGTGTGAGGGATCTCAGTCCCAGTGGTATCACAATGGGCCTCCCAAAGGTCTAGGTGCGTCGTTTGACAACCACTTAACCTAACTTATCCTGTTTCTACGAAATTTTATTAGATAATACATAATTTGGCCTATCTATTCGGCATAAAGTCCAATAGAATAACGAAAAGCATTGTATATAGAATATGGGGGCTGGGGTAATTCATGGACCGATTTCACTAATTTTCGTCATCAAGCTACATTATATTCAAGAATTAAATTTCACTTAATTTTGCTAAGATATCTCTCATATTAACCGATATATAAAGCTTAACGTATATTTAACAAGTAAGGAAAGGCTAAGTTCGGGTGTAACCGAACTTTTTATACTCTCGCAATTTATTTATTTAACTTTATTTATATTAATAATACACAATTTGACCCACATATTCATCATATATATTGTATAAAGTCCATTGAAAGTTGGAAACCCTAATATTAGGTTAGAAGCAACGAGGTCCTCATGTTCGATACATGGGGCCTTGAAAACCTAGGGTCCGATTTCGGCGATTTTTAGAATGGGGCTTCCACACTATAAAGGTAGTATTTGTGCAAAGTTCTGCATCGATATCTTCACTAGTGCTTCCTTTATATATTGTAAAGTTAACGATTCATATCGTCTTCAAAGTTCTGGTATATAGGAAGTTGGCGTGGTTGTGAAGCGATTTGGCCTATTTTCACAGCATATCATAGGGATGTAAGAAAACTATTACAAACCAAGTTTCATTGAAATCGGTCGAGTAGTTCCTGAGATATGGTTTTTGACCCATAAGTGGGCGATGCCACGCCCATTTTCCATTTTGTAAAAATATTTGAGTGCAGCTTCGGTCTGCCATTTCTTATGTGAAATTTAGTGTTTCTGGCGTTTTTCGTTACTGAGTTAACTCACTTTTAGTAATTTTCAACCTAACCTTTGTATGGGAGGTGGGCGTGGTTATTATCCGATTTCTTTCATTTTTGGACTGTATAAGGAAATGGCTAAAAGAAATGACTGCAGAAAGTTTGGCTTATATAACTTTATTGGTTTGCGAGTTATATACAAAAAACCTATTTGGGGGCGGGGTCACGCCCACTTTTACAAAAAAATTACATCCAAATGTGCCCCTCCCTAATGAGATCCTATGTTCCAAATTTCATTTTCATAACTTTATTTATGGCTTAGTTATGACACTGTATAGGTTTTTGGTTTCCACCATTTTGTGGGCGTGGCAGTGGACCGATTTTGCCCATTTTCGAAAGCAACCTCCTCAGGGTGCCAAGGAATATGTGTTCCAAGTTTCATTAAGATATCTTAATTTTTACTCAAGTTATCGCTTGCACGGACAGACGGACAGACGGACAGACGGACAGACGGACAGACGGACGGACGGACAGACGGACGGACAGACATCCGGATTTCAAATCTACTCGTCATCCTGATCATTTATGTATATATAACCCCATATCTAACTCTTATATTTCTTGGTGACACAAACAACCGTTAGGTGAACAAAACTATTATACTCTGTGCAACAGGTTGCGAGAGTATAAAAATCCTTATACGAGGGCTGCTAAACATATTCAGGTGCAATCTGACATGTCCATTGGAAAGTTTGAAATTTTTTAGCAGAACATCACTCTGAACGTTTTGTCATTTAATCGTGAATTGTTTTATTTACAGGGAATTGAAAAATTCATCTCGGCCAAAAAATGGAATTAGCTGGTGAACATTTTCGTGCGATCATTTTTCACAACTTTCGACGTGGATTATCGCGGCAAGGGTGCATCGATGAACTAAAATCTTTGTATGGCTATGAAGCACCATCCCATAGCACTGTGAAAAACTGGTACAACGAATTCAATCGTGACCGACGCTCGCTCAAAGACGAATTCCGTGAAGGTCGTTCAAAAACAGCCGTTGTGCCAGAAAACATCGATGCCGTACGTGAACTGATAATGCAAGACCGTCATGTAACATACCTTCAGATAGAGGCATGCCTATGCATTTCTCCCACCAGCATACATTCGATATTGCATTAACACCTGGCCGTAAAAAAGGTTTGATCTCGTTGGATCCCGCACAATTTGACAATCGCTCAAAAAAAGGCTCAAAAAAAGTGCTTCGAAAATTGGTTTGAGCGCATGCAAAAGTGTATAAATATTGGTGGAGAATATTTTGAAAAACAATAAAAATATTTTCGTTGATAAATATTCCTATTTTCATTATTAGGCCAGAAATATATATAGCAGCCCTCGTATAAGGTATGGGGAAGCTGTGAGATTACCCTATTTTTATCATTTTTGGCACAAAAGGTAAGGAAACAACTTGTCTTAATTTCTTTGGAATATCTCAAAGATTACCGGACATTCTCGGTAAAAAATTTAGCTAATGACATTGAAGGTTCGGTATCACTTCCTCCTCCGAATGCTAAGGAACATGTATAAATGTCATGAAATAAAAAATCTACATAACATATCAAATCAGAGCATAGTATACGATACTCTACTAATCTAACATATCTCAAAATATTTGAAAATCTTATTATATTTTATATAATAAAATTGTATATAATAACCATATTACATAACATAAATATTAAGCAATATTATGTCCATATATCTTGACAAATGGAAACTAATCTTCAAAATCAATTTTTTGTATTACATTAGATGTCGTATGGTTCGATATTTGCTCAAGCGTTCAATAATATGTATAATACTGTATATACAACTATATAAAGAAGTATATAACTTGTATTAATTTGTATGGGCGAGCACGCAAAGCTTTCATAGTTAAGTCCAATTAATTTTATTACTTATTACAGTTGTCAATTGCCATTTGCAACACAGATTGAGTTGTTAGATACTGAGTTGGGGGGTATTAACTTTTCCTAAAACTATAATCTGTGAACTTAACTTGAGTGAAATGAAAGGCAGGCCGCACATACGAACAAACATATACACATTACTGGGAAATATATGTATAAATTAATATGCTAGAGTAAGGAAAATTTTCGGAAAACATATGAGGATACATATGTGTGTGTTACTATAACTGTATGTATATTTGTATGCCTGAGAATAAAATCTTTTTGTCGTCAATTAATTAAATGTGGCATTAGCATTTGTGAACTCACGCTAAAATGTTGTATGATCGCTTACTTTGTCAGAGCTTTTATCAGCAGTGACTTGTTTCACAAGAACTTCGTGGAAAAATCTGAACACACATAAGTATATAACTGTATAAGTTTAACTTTTATAACTGTTTCAGTTGTTAAAGTGTGTGCAAAAAGGTGAAAAAGGTAAATTCAACACACACACACACAGAAACTTATAAAGCTTTCATTGACACAAGCACGTGAGCATTAGCTTCAATAGCAATAATTAAGCGTAGCACTCAAGCCAAGTTGACCAAGCGACCGCAGCGCGGCAAGGACCAACTTTTTTTTTTCCTACTTTTGTGTACGCATTTCTCACCATCCGCCCGTCAATATGGCGAACTTATAGTGACATTAAATTCTTCCGAATAACTTAATTCATTGCCATCCGCTATAATTAAATTAAATTAGTACACTTTAACGAGTGGCCGAAAGCCGTAAACGGACTGAGGGATGTTGAAGTTAGGCGTTAGAAACGCTAGCCTTTAAACGGCTGCTTGGCAAATGAGTGCGAATGAGTGAAATTAAAAAGAAAATTGTGCGTAGAAAACTTCAATATTTGTAGATTTACGCTGCCACTTTAACTGAACCCCCTTGTATTTACTTCATTTATAAGCAAGAATTCAGCTTCTTCACGCCACAGCAAAACCAAAGCAAATTAAATCATTTTAATGATTAAATGAGACTAAAGTTGGATTTAGTGCAAAGCTTCAGCAGCGTGGAGGGGTTCGATTGCATGCGGAGGTTAAGTGGCATGGCCACAAACGCAATCAACCACCAGCACTTTCGCACGCTACCCCAATGGCTAACTGTTGAAGCTGTAAGCGCTGTCATCAGACATAATCGTCATCAATTCTGTTGAGAGGTCGTCGTTGGAAACTTTTATTTGAATATATTATTTTATATATAAAAGTATATAAATATGTGTATCAGTCAATCAGAGGTTAGTTTCACTTATTACAAGAAATGAGTGGAAGAAGCATCCAAACTCACTGACCAGTGTTAAGAACTAAGATTTCTAAGTTAAGGTTCTGTCATATGACTGACATTGGTAATGGAAAACATGTCGAAATACAGCCGGTTAGCCCTATAAGTAGGTATTTCTAATACAAATTAATAAGATTTGTGAGCTATTTTGACAACAGCGCCATCTACTGTAGTTAATGCCACATCGAATTAAAAAATAAATAATTTGGAAGTTTTGTAAAAAAAATGCGGAAAGTTAAGCTAAGATATTGTTCACCCTAAATATGTCTCGAAATTTTGACTTTTTTTGATTTTGACAATTTTTCCTCAAGCGGAGCCACAGATGATATACAGTATTTGTGTAAAGTTTTATTCCGTTATCTTCAACGGTTCCTTGTGTATATATCTATACTACTATTATAAAGAGGAAAGATTTGCATGTATGTTTCTTTCTTTCACCATTGGAAAGCTACATTCACTCCGAGACATACGCTATATTTATTGCTAGAATCTCAACTTTCTGGAAGTAGTTCCCAGGTGAGGGTATCAAAAAGACGCCGTGAGGGAGAATCTTAATCTGAAACTGAAAGTCGTCTTGCAAGACATTCTCTTCGCATCGCAATCGCATGCCAGAGAGTCGAGTAAAGAGCGCGAGTACGGAGCGTGTGCAGTGGCTTGAAGAACAAAATATTAGAAATAAACAAGCTCGCGCTAGGGCATCGAACTCTGAGCGTTCCCAACGCCTTCATAATCAGAGAGAGGCAACGGACACAAAAGACTAGAGGTCGTAATCAAGTTTTAGCTCATTGCAAATATAATATAATCTCATGTTCGAATTTTCCTCATTTTACTTTTTTAAAATGAACCCACTCAAGAAATGGGAAAGTACATACATATGTAGGGAAGAATGTGTAAAAACTTCTAACTTTTGAAATGTTTGTTTAAGCCCGTGCGAAACCGGAGTGGTCTGCTAGTGTATTATAAAGTTAAGGAATCAGATGGACTTCAAAATGAGTTATATTGGAAGTAGGCGTGGTTGTGAACCGATTTCGCCCATTTTTTTCCGTATTATCTGGGTGTCAAGAAAATGTTATATACCGAATTTGATTGAAATCGGTCGAGTAGTTCTTGAGATGGTTTTTGACCTATAAGTGGGAGAGCCACGCCTTCCGCTGAGTTTAGCTGGTTTCTGTCTTTTCTTCTGTAATATTTTGTGTTTTCGCCATTTTGAGGACGTGACAGTGGTCCGATTTCGCCCATTTTCAATAGCAACCCTCTCACGGTACCAAGTCAAGATATCTTAACTTTTACTCAAGTTATCCGTTGCACAGACAGACGGACAGATCGGTTCTAATTTGAATCCAATTTATTAAGTCTACAACTTTGCTTCCGCCGTTTTCCAATAGATGTCTCTAGAGTCAAGCACAGGTCGATTAAATCAATTTTTTTTATATCGATCTTGGACATTTGTGTCAACATTAACCCAACAAAATATTTGTAGAGATCTGTTTGCATCCCAAACTTATTCTCAACTGAAAATGTCACTTTTTGAGCCGAATTCTCGACATTTTCGGGAAATTTTACTTTTCTTTTTTAATTCCAAGGAAAGTGCGGCTGAGGCTCAACGAAATTTGTAACCGTTTTTATATAAAAAAAAAATTTAAATTTACAAAAAAAGGCGGAAGCAAAGTTGTAGACCAATACTTTCTTAATATATTCAAAGTTCTCGTTTTTCTCTATAATAAAAAAATTTATTTGTTTTCAAAAAGTTTACTTGAAATAGGACTGCGAAAAAAATCAGCTAAACTGTGTAATATATACGAATATATGTATATACTACACTGCAGGCAATAAAATTCTAATCAACCAATAAAAAAATTATCGATACAAAAGCGTTGTTTTTTGTGATATGTTATATGATACGAAAAATTGGTTTCCTGGTGTTGTTTAACGGCATACTTATCAACCAAATTTTAATTTGATATGCTTATGAAGGTCATTGCCAAATTATCGAATTCGTTTGTACTGTTGATAGTGCCTCACGCACGAAGAGAATATTCGTTCTTCAGAGTATTGGGCAATTTTCAACATCTCAACATTAAAACTTTCAATATTATTCAACAGATAAGCTCTCTTGGAGGATCGAATCCAACAAACAGCTGTCAAAAAACTCTTGGTCATTATCTCTCTCTCGGTCATCTATCTATCACGTCGGATCTTAGATCAATAAAACAAATCCTAACTTATATTCTCGTCTCAGATGTCATAGTTTTGACCGATTGCCACGCCTACAGTGCCAATTTTTATAATTTTGAGAGTTTGTTTGAAGCTTCGACTATATTTTAGAGTGGTATAAAAATAATAAAACTATGTTCCTCAAATGAAAATGTAATTCCATTAACAAAACAGAGTAGCACTGGCGAACCATTCACGGTGAAAACTTCATTGTTTTTCTGTTTTGCTCCAACCGAAATTTAAAATCCAATCTTTTTTTGGCATAAACTGATTACAAAATTATAAATAAACAAATTCATGGAATTTCAAGTATCGGGTCAACACTAACGGTTTCAACTAAAACGCAGACAATAAAACAGCAAGCAGCAACAAAAACACACAATCACGACACAAAAAAATATTGATTCCGGAAATTAATTAAAGAAAATCTATTTTTGAACACGGACTTCAGCAATAGCATAACACTCCCCTATCGCAATGTCGCGCCGCAGTAAGAAATGCTGTCTGGATGCCACCGATTGGCTGCCGGGCGAAGTCATTTACTGGCTGAATGTGCCCAGTTTTCCGCCGGTCTGGAGTCGCTTAAGCAAAAACAATGGCGCCAATGTGCTGCGTTGTACGCCGGAAAGCAAATGCGGTGTCTACGATATCGAGATCCAAAAAGAGCTCTGGTCATTGTGGGGTTATCTACATCCGACAAATCCAGTCTTCCATCCCAAACCGTGCGACAAGCTGAGTTGGGCTTGCAACATATTGGCTTGCTGTGCGGCCAAACTCTATACGCTGGCGCAGTGGACGCCACGCCTACTGGATACCATAGTGATCAGTGGTGACCGGTATTATCGCGATAGTTTACGGAAATTTCAAGGTGAAATCTATAAATTCACGCTGAATGATTTGTGCGATGCTTGCCTTTTGGAAAATTTACGCTTTAAAGTGCACACCGAAATGGTTTTATTTGGCGCACTCTACGAACGTGACACTTCGTCCATAATGAATTTGTCAAAGGCGCTCATCAATTTCTTCAGCCAGCATAAGATGGGCCTCCTGCATTGTCGCCATCTGCGTGCGCTGGTCATTGGCCGGGATAATTGTAATGGCTGTGTTGGCGGTGATTACTTTATGTTCGATTGTCAGAGCAAGGGTTATCCACTCTTTCGCGAGGGTGATTGTCGTCCATATCTGCTGCGCTGTAAGACGCTTCAAATGCTGCTTTACTGTATTGTAATGGCGCTAGAGGTGCGCTGCAAGCGTGTTCAGTTTGCACTGCATAAAGTTGACATCCGTTATGAAGGTCCTGTACCAGATCAGGATGATGATGAAATTAAGAAACTGCAGCGAATTATCGCCAGAAGTAAGGAGAAACCCGTAAAAGCTGGTATTTCGCGCATTTGCAATATATGCAGAAGCGTACAATGTCCAAAGAAATAGGAATATATTAAATCGCGAAAGAATAACGCACCGAGATCTCTGTTACCTGGATTGAAACCCGAAAAAACGAAATGAAATATTTAAAATTAATATAATAACTATAACACTATAGTATGTGCCGACTATCTGTATGAAACAATTTTAATGTATAGAATCGGAGGCGGACAAGGTCCGTTTGACTCAGGAAATGAGCAATATAAATTATTATTTCGAGATTTCAGGAATATTATCGAAGGGCCATGTAAAAAAACTACGAGCTAGTAACTAACTATAGTTTCAGGCTTCTAGACTGTTGTAATTTTTTTCCTTACCTACCGTTAAGGTGAAAGTGGAGCTGGCTATAGCGGAATTGCGAGGAATTTGAAGACTAATGATCTTACAAGATACGACACTGTAATATCCGAATTACCTGATTGAGAGTGGATCTAATATCCGTTTAGCTCAGCGAACTCTGGATGTCATACTTGTTGTCGCAAGGACTTTCTGGTACGTTCCTCTCTTGTTATAGGAGTCCACTAACAATTGATAGAATTCGTTCCTCTGCATGTGAGGCTGAATGATCTTTGTGAGACACCTCGAGATAGTTGGGATTTCATTAGAAAGCTGTAATACAATATATGCTCGAGGGTTAGATATTTGATAGAGTCATTCACATGATCTTTTAGTTCTCAAGATCTTTGCTTCAGTCATTTAACATCAAGAAAACAAGAAAAACCTCCGATGGTAGGCATTAACGCTATTCAGAAATGTTTTTAAGGTCAATAAGTTGGAATATTGCGATTTAAGTACAAAAATCGTATGTAGAGATTAAACAAACTAAACGTCTTCAAAGAACGGGCATATTATCCTAACCTTACAAACACATAACTTTTATTCTGAAATCACTTTTTATTTCTTATCATCTATATTACACATTTTAGCTTAGGATAGTCTTAATATTTATAGCCTCAAGGCGTACGTTTTCAGATATTCATGTGGCAGTGGCATGTTAAACACCACCTTACCCTCCTCATCCAGATAATCTGCGTACTTAATGACATTGACACAGTCCATACCCATACGTTCTGATACTTTCGCCGAATAAAAACTCGTGCAGTCCGTAGTCAAGAGTCGATACCCAAGCTGACGACCCAACTCTTTCAACTTCTCTTTAAGAATTATTGATATCGCACGTCCACGAAAGCTCCCATCGACAGCACCGGCGTAAATGTGCAACGCTCTATCAACATTATAGCGCTCGAAGACATTAGAGTCGCGCTCAGCATGAGCCAATATACCAATTGCCTTACCAAAATCGGTCGGACCGAGACGAGCGGCTTCCTTAAATAAATGCTCAGCTTCATCACTACACTTGGGACCCGACAACACAACGCCAACTATACGTTCTTTTAGTATACCGTTTCCTGTTTCCTTTTGTACTGCCATTAAGCAGGTTCCATGCGCTATTAGTGAAATGTTGAATGCCTCATCTTCCGGATGTGGAGGTTTTTGTGAGCTGCTACACAACGGTTCCTCTGGGTAGAAGTGTTTACGAAGAAAGTTAAGCACATCATCACCATCACTCAACTCTACAAAGCGAATTCGTATATGGTCCGCTTCATTCGCTTCAATTTGGCGATCAGTCATTTCCAGTCGAACTCTAGTACTCTAATGACAGACAATGTTTGGATTATTCATACATTTGAATATATCGTTATTGATAGTTAATAGATTGGTGTGCCCAAAATAGTGGTTAGTCGCGATAAGATAAAAACGGCCTTGACTTTATGTTCTTGTTTGTATTAATTATATAGCGAACTCATAGAAGTTAAGTGTTTAGGGGCGTGAGAAACCCGATATATTTCACAAATAACTAAAAAGACAAATATAAAGTTCCAAACAGCTTGAGATATCACTAAATTTTTTGGTAAACCCTGTAGATTTCGTATCATTTGATTTCAATGCTAACACAGTTATTATTATTGATCGGATATACCACACTTCAGGCATGTATTTAGAAAATTTGGTATACACATATGTAATATGTAATCTTATGATGGTCTTAACATTTAAAGCCTCATGGCATACGTTTTCAGATATTCATGTGGCAGCGGTGGGTTAAACACCACCTTACCCTCATTATCCAGACAATCTGTATACTTAATGACATTCACACAATCCATACCCATACGTTCTGATATTTTCGCCGAATAAAAACTCGTGCAGTCCGTAGTCAAGAGTGGATATCCAAGCTGACGAGCCAACTCTTTCAACTTCTCTTTAAGTCTCATTGAAATCGCACGTCCACGAAAGCTCCCATCGACAGCACTGGCATAAATGTGCAACGCTCTATCAACATTATAACGCTTGTAGACGTTAGAGTCACGCTCAGCATGAGCCAATATACCAATTGCCTTGCCCCAAGTGGTTGAACCGAGGCGGGCGGCTTCCTTAAATAAATGCTCAGCTTCATCACTACACTTGGGGCCCGACAACACAACGCCAACTATACGTTCTTTTAAGATACTATTAACGGTTTCCTGTTGCACAGCAATTAAGCATGTTCCATGCGCTATTAATGATATATTGTATTCCTCATCTTCCGGATCCGGATGTTTTTGTGCGCTAGCCATCATGAATGGCTCATCTGGATAGAAATGTTTACGAAGGAAGTTAAGCACCTCATCACGATCACTCAACTCTATAAGGCGAATTTGTATATTGTCCGCTATATTCGTTTCGATTTGGTGACCAATCATTTTCAGCCGAACTCTAGTACTCTACTGACAAGCAATGTTTGGATTATTCATTTAGTTTGAATATATCGTCGTAATCTATTATCTAGATTGCCGTGCTAAAGATAGAGGTTGTCGTGATAAGATAAAAACGACCTTGACTTGCTGATTGTATTAATTAGAAAGCGAAATCAAAGAAGATAAGTTTTTTGGGGCATGAGACGCCTGATATATTTCACAAATAACTAGAAATACCAATATAAAGCTCAGAAAAGCTTGATACACATTCAACCACTGAGTATACATCTAAAAATGCTTCCGACACATATTTAGTCTAATTACTGAATTGTCTATAACCTGGATAACTAAGCCCTATAGTGGATCAACATCAAGTAGAGCGGTTCAATTGGAAGAAAGTATAATAAGAGATTAAAGAGTTTATATTCCCACAAGTATATCCACTGGACAACAACGACAGGGTCAGAACTGAATTGATTCGCTTGTGAAATTAAGAAACGCCTTCAGTATATATCTGAGCTGCACTGTGAGAAGGTGATCAAAAGTTTGAGTAGTTCAGCAAAAATGATATGCCTAAATATATGCGACATTGGTATCTATTGTTAATAGCTCAATGGAGTATCTTAAATTCCTTACCTCTGGTGGGGGGCAATCAAAGACTCACATCGATTGAGAAATATTTCATTCTAATTTTTATTTCGTTTTTCATGTCTTTATATACGTTTCTAACTAACTGAATATACATATATATATGTATATGTTTTTATGTATTTTGCATGCTTTTTAGTAGTGCGATAGAATGCCACATTTACGAGCAGTTGCCCAAATGCCGAAATGTATTTTTAGAATTATATAGAATTATATTATATATACAGAGGTAGTCAAAATTATTTACACATCGGACGTTTTTTTACATGTTTCACAGAAAAAGCTTTCGCTTGTTGTTGTTGTTGTCGCAGGGTAACAAAACGCTATGTTGTTGTAAACCTTGATCTATTCCCGAGCGAATGACGTCGGTTTGGCAAGAATAGCTAGAAATATGGCTGAGAAATAAGCAAATGAAGTGAAGACTCGCAGTAGTCAAAAGTATTTACACACATTTTTTTGCGTCAAAAGTATTTACACACGGCGATTTAGCCTTTATCCTTGGATTTGGTTTGGTCAAAAGTAGTAATTTGATTCTATTGCATTCTTAACAACCTAACTCAGCCTTAAAATATAAAAATTGGTAAATAAAATATCGAAAACAAAGGAATTATAGATTATAACTAGATTGGAGACTGTTACTAAGTTTAAGACTCGAGTTTAGGCTTCGGAGTTAGTTAAAATTTATAGAATTTGATGGAATACTGTTTATAATGTTAGTAAAAAGAAGGAAACGAAGTATTGCAAGGGCAATTTAAAGATAATTGGGCGGAAACCTGTGATAACTCAAAGAGAATGCAGAAGATTGGTAGGAACTGTCATACAAAATCCCACAATTAGTCCTCTTAATATTGCAGCATCATCGAATCAGCATATTGCATGAACAGCCAATGATGCTACACTGCTAAGGACATTTAAAAATAGTAACATAAATACGTACGTTGTGCATAAAGTTGACCACTTCCGAAAACAAAAAAGTTTTATTTCCGAAACCAAAAAAGCGATATGCCTCTCATTTGCCTTAAAATGCATGCTAAAGCCTGTCGTGGACAGATAAGGCTGAATTTTAGTTCCAGGGCTTCTTTAGTATACGCTTTATGCCTTTACCACGTGAGAAGAGGCATAAGACGCTAGAAGAAGAGGTTTAGACGCTAAATAGAGTCGGGAGTGACCTTATGATTTTTTGAGGAAATTTTCTTTACTTCTGTTTTGGAGATTTGGTACTAATTTAGAGACCCTAAATCATCCGGATATATTAGAATTCACATGACCAAGCCATTATAGTGGTATGTCGGCCTTTTCCAACTATTGACTACATTTTACAACAGGATAATGCTCCATTTCATAAAGGATCTTTACCTACAAAAGTTTTAAATGAAGCAAATCAAGTTGACCTCCAAACATCCCTGACTAAAACTTTAGCCAAAATGTTTGGTCTTTCGTTAAATATCAGAGGACAATTGATATAATAACCGAAAACGCCGAAATTACCGACATTTGGTCTAAATTAACTGTTAACTTAGCGCACAATTGGGTTGAATCAATTCGGACCATAAAGCAGGCTGGTAAGCAATGCCAATGGTAATGTAACCAATTATGAATTTAGCGCTTTAGAACAGGAATTTATACTGAACATTAAAATTTTAAAGTTATCATTAAATAAGAACAGGATAATAGAGTTTATGTTGTGTGTAAATACTTTTGACGCAAAAAAAATGTGTGTAAATACTTTTGACTACTGCGAGTCTTCAGTTCGTTTGCTTATATCTCCGCCATATTTCTAGCTATTCTAGCCAAACCGACTTCATTCGCTCGGGAATAGATCAAGGTTTACAACAACATAGCATTTTGTTACCCTGCGACAACAACAACAACAAGAGAAAGCTTTTTCTGTGAAACATGTAAAAAAACGTCCGATGTGTAAATAATTTTGACTACCTCTGATGTATATATAAATACTAGGGGACCCAACGTTCACGTTTTTAATTCGTATATTTCAAACTTTTTTTGTAAAAAATTGTTTACGTTGGATCCCCCACAGTTTGTTAATCGCTCAAAACAGGCTCGTTTCGATTGGCTTCGAAACACGCCTATGACATCGTGACAAAACGAACTCTCTCACATTGATGAGAATGAACCTATGAAAATATACCGAATTACCGCAAAAAGATATGAGAAGATCGTAACGGCTGGTATTTCGTGCATTCGTAATATATGCAAAAGCATGAAATGTTCAAAGAGATGAAAAAATATTTAATTGCGGAATAATGCGATCACTGAGATCACTGTTACTCAGTATGAAACACGAAAAAACGAAATATTTACGATAAGTATAATTGAACAAAATATTATGTAAAGACTATCTATATGAAAAAATTTTAATGGAGCCAGACATGACCCGATTGACTCAGGCACTGAAAAGCTGCTATTCAAAACTATATATGTTATTATGAGTATATTATGTCAGCGAGTTTTAGATACCCGTCCATTTTTGTGTTGTCTCAAGATTGTTCTCTTTCTGGTCCCAGGTTTCCGTGCTTCTTTAGCTATAAGGCCCCACTAATAACTGACCACTATTAATTCTTTCATTAGGAAAGGATATCAACTTGACCTATAGAGTTACATATTTGATATAGTGATTCTCAAGATCTTTTCATACTTATGACAAGAAAATGACAAGAAAATAATAGTCAGAATGTTTAAGGACAATAGTTCAGTAATAAGAAACTGAATATTGCATCTCATTGAGGATAATTCAGCGATTGGAATGTTGCGATTCAAGTACGCAATTCCTATATAGGGACATATCATTCTAACCTTAAATGCACATAATATTAATTTTCCAATAACTTTTTTATTTCTTATCATCTATATTACACATTTTAGCTTAGGATAGATTTAATATTCATAGCCTCAGGGCGTACGTTTTTATATATTCATGTGGCAGCGGTGGATTAAACACCACGTTACCCTCCTCATCCAAGTAATCTGCATACTTAATGATATTGACACAATCCATACCCATACGTTCTGATACTTTCGCCGAATATAAACTCGTGCAATCCGTAGTCATGAGTGGATACCCCAGCTCACGACCCAACTCTCTCAACTTCTCCATTAATCTCATTCCGATCGCACGTCCACGTAAGTTCCCATCGACAGCCGCGACGTGCATGTGCAACGCTCTTTCAACATTATAACGCTCGTAGACGTTCGAGTCGCGCTCAGCTTGAGCCAATATCCCAACAATCTTACCCCAAGTGGTTGAACCAAGGTGGGCGGCTTCCTTAAATAAATTCTCGGCCTCATCACTACACTTGGGACCCGACAATACAACACCAACTATACGTTCTTTTAGGATACCATTAACACTTTGCTGTTGTACTGCCATTAAACAGGTTCCATGCGCTATCAGCGAAATATTGAATTCCTCATCTTCCGGATCCGGATGGCTGCCAATCGTCAATGGCTCATCTGGGTAGAAATGTTTACGAAGGAAGTTAAGCACCTCATCACGATCACTCAACTCTATTATACGAATTCGTATATTATCCGTTGGATTCGCTTCAATTTGGTGACCAATCATTTTCAACTGAACTCTTGTACTCTACTGACAAACAATGTTTGGATTATTCATTTAGTTTGAATATATTATTATCGTAATCTATTAACTATATTGCTAGATTGCTGAAAATAGTGGTTTGTCACGATAAGATTAAAAGGGTGTTGACTTATGCTGCCGTACGCCTAAATTAGGCAACGAACTCATAAAAGATAAAGTGAACTAAAAATACAAATATAAAGCTCAAAAAAGCACAAAATTCACAACAATAATAGAATAATAACAGTAATAAGAGCACTAGAGGGAGAGAGAGAGAGAGAGCATCATCGCCGCTGGAGAAACGAAACCTACTGCGACCACTTGAACATCTCGATCAGTGTAAGTTGCCTCGAAGTTGAGTCTCGTTTCCGTGCGGCAAGGTCAAGGAGTTGTGAAACCAACCCCCCCCCCTCCATTCGGCTCTCATTCCGTTCCAGACACTTGTCCATTGTTATTGAAACACATAAACGACTCGCTTTGTGTCGCTTCCCCTTCGGTCTCATTGGAGTCCTCCTCATTATCCTGTGCGTTCATAGCACACGCTGCAATATCATCGTCTTCTATGCTCTATTTCAATAAGTCTAGGTCACTGGTAACTTGGCTACGCTCTTAAAAGCCTCGTCTTCTTGGCTTTGCCAATCAGTAATAGAGAAAGGCAATGTGTACCAGTAGAGTTAGCGCAGACCATTATGGTGATCCGATCTTTACTTTTATTTTTTAAGATAGAGTTATTTCGACAAAGCGGGTAATACTAGCTCGAATTACTCTTAAGTTGTATATATCAAGTCAATATGTAAAGTACCTTAACAAATTTACATCCAAGATTAATACTACTGAGATACCGTTTATATCGAAGACTGATATCGATTGAGTTGTCTATCAAGAAATCTGGAAAACCAACCTCCGAACACAGACTCACAAAATATTTTGGATCGCACGATGTAGAGAAGTAAATATTTAAGCTTGTCTAACTCGTATAAGGAAGCATCAGCTGAAATTTTTATCTTCCTCCCTCGGGACACACATAACACTCTGGATACTAATACACTTATATAGATATGTCTCTACAAAACTCGGTATATTCATGTAATCTTAAGGTGATCTTAACATTTATAGACTCGTAGCATACGTTTTCAGATATTCATGTGGCAGCGGTGGGTTAAACACTACGTTACCCTCCTCATCCAAGTAATCTGCATACTTAATAACATTCACACAGTCCATACCCATACGTTCTGATACTTTCGCCGAATAAAAACTCGTGCAATCCGTAGTCAAGAGTGGATATCCCAGTTCACGACCCAACTCTTTCAACTTCTCTTTAAGTCTCACTGAAATCGCACGTCCACGTAAACTCCCATCGACAGTCCCGGCGTGAATGTGCAATGCTCTCTCAACTTTATAACGTTTGAAGACGTTAGAGTCGCGCTCAGCATGTGCCAATATACCAACGATCTTACCCCAATTAGTTGAACCGAGGCGGGTGGCTTCCTTAAATAAGTGTCCAGCTTTATCACTACACTTGGACACTGACAACACAACGCCAACTATACGTTCTTTTAGTATACCGTTAATGGTTTCCTGTTGTACTGCCATTAAACAGGTTCCATGCGCTATTTGTGAAATATTGAATTCTTCATCTTCCGGATCCGGATGTCTTTGTGCGCTGCCAATCATCAATGGCTCATCTGGGTAGAAATGTGAACGAAGGAAATTTCGTACAGCATCGCGATCACTCAACTCTATAATACGAATTCGTATATTATCCGTTGGATTCGCTTCAATTTGGAGCTCAGGCATTTCCTATCCAGCTCTAGTACTCTAATGACAGACCAGACTATGCTTGGATTATTTATAAGTTTATTTTTTTTTATGCGACTAGTATCTTAAATTCCTTACCTCTGTGGGAGGCAAACAAAGACTATCATCGAATGAGAAATATTTCATTCTAATTTTTATTTCGTTTTCCATATCTTTATATACAATTTTTGAAACTATCTTAACTAACAGAATATATATGTAGATATATGTTTTTATATATTTTGCATGCTTTTTAGTTGTGCGATATGAGCTTTTTTTCAGATGCCACATTTACAAGCAGTTGCCCAAATGCCGAAATGTATTTTTAGAATCAATAGGTTATCACGTGTATACTTGTAGACATGGGGGCCCGACGTTCACGTTTTTAATTCGTATATGTATGTATGTATTTCAAAACATTTTTGAATTCGCCCACACACAATTCGACCATTCAATGCGGATGAGTGAGTATGTATTTACTTTCACCCAAATGAAATGTAGAGATTATTTTACATATTTAAAAACTTATTTTTTTTTTTAATTTTGTATTATTTTTATTTTTAATAACTTTCAGACACCTGTCGTCAGCTACAAGTCAACATTTGTGGGTCATTTGAACATACATCATCCGATATAATTGCTGAATCAGAGAGGTTAGTTGCAGAATTTGTGTTGTCGTTTAACTGTACAAGAGAATAGCGATACCATACTGAGAGCAGATCTAAGTACCCTTAAACTTTGGATACCTTTCAGTTATTATGTTGTAGCAGGGTCTTTCAGATCCGTGTAAGGTTCGTCACTAATTAGTTCTCTCTCTCTCCCTTTAGGTGGCCAAAAACAGTTATTTGTTACAAATTCTTTCTTGTGTATTCGAAGTTTAGTCAACCGTTTCATACACGGTGGCATATTTGGGCTTTTATTTCGAAGTCGTGGATAAATGTATCAAGTATCAAGTATTAAAGGAATATATAAAATAAAGCCCTTGCTATAGCCAGACATTTCAACCTGACCCTATATACACATAACTTTAATTTTGAATTCAATAGTGAAACAAAAATTATTATTTTTTATCGGTTATATTAGATACACTTTAGACATGTACCTATAGAAATCGTAAGCTGCAATCGACAGCCATGCTATGCATATGCATCGCTTCCCGACATTATAACTTTCGTAGATATTAGAGTCACGCTCGGCTTGAGCCAATATTCCAACGATCTTTCTTCAATTGGTTGAACTGTGATAGGCGGTCGCTTTGAATAAATGCTCTGAAATTTTACTTCTATTGCCAATTTAAGATTTCCAGTTATGGAGAAATTCGAGTTAAGAAAGTGGCAGTTATGGAAGTTTCGCAATACTTCAAAGGAAAACCTGTAATTTTCCTAATAGCAAATGTAAACGATCCAAAAGAGCTAAACCATAACTGATTAGAGCAACATCAAAGTTTAAGTATAAATCTCGAAAATTAATAATTAGGGATGCATGACAGCTTTATATTGATGACTCGATTTCCAGTGCATAAATTCCAGCCGTTAGGCCCAAATTTCCAGGAACTTTTTCATATAAGCTTGATCGAAAAATGTTAGACACCATTGAAATAAGAAGAAAATGTAAATTATATCCTTATGTAGCTACTAAACATATTCGCTATAATTAAAAACAATTTTTTTTAATATATTTTTCGAACTTCAAAAGTAAATATTTCGATTGTGAAGGCTAACTTCGAAAATCGGAGAATACACGTTTTTTTACCTATGATTCAATCTCCCGGAAAAAGTAAGATTGGTTCAATAACCTAGGAAAAATATCGATTGAACTGAATAGAAATCAAATAACAGCTATTAATCAGACAACTCCGAAGAAATTATTGCCAAAAAAGGAGGAGGAATACTCCTTCAGGCCGGTTTTAAAGTGGTTAGGTCGAATTATCAGCACTGTTCTGGTCAATTTTGACAATAGTCCTAGATTAGATTTGTGGTGGGATCAATGTTTCTCGAATAGTTTATTCCTTTTCATCAAAACGAGAATTGACATCGCAACGACAATTGTTTCCGATTCTCCGGGGAACGAAAATTTTGAATCATATATAATAGATCGTTAAGTTTTAGAATCGGATGGGAGAAAATATTGAACGTGTATCTCAGATAATTCATAAACAAAATGAGTAGGAAGAGATCTTGTATACCATATTCTAGAACTTCAAAGTTTTTAAATAAAGAAACATATTTAATTAAGAAGAATTACCTTAAACGTATACGTTTTAGTCACTTATGGCATAGCTTAATGAAGGTTTCTAAAAGCAAACTTGTAAGAGGACACATTTTCCTGACCTTCGAGTCTTTTCGAGATA
This sequence comes from Zeugodacus tau, assembly GCA_031772095.1. Classification (NCBI taxonomy): domain Eukaryota; kingdom Metazoa; phylum Arthropoda; class Insecta; order Diptera; family Tephritidae; genus Zeugodacus; species Zeugodacus tau. The sequence continues at coordinate 60,170,049 of CM062653.1, read as the reverse complement.
TCTATCGTTTTTACAGTTAACGTAGAAGACGAAATATTCATTAAAAGAAAATTATAAAAGTAAAATATAAAAAAAAAATAAAAGTCCCGTTTTTTTTTTAAATTTACATTGGTTTAAAATATTGCAAAAAATTGCTATAAAATATTTACAATACAAATCTTCACATTTTGTAAGTCTTTGTGCATGCTTTGGTAGGTAACAACTGCATTTTAGCCATTCGGCCCTTTTATACACCTCTTTTGTGGCGTCTTGGGCGTCGCACTATTATCAGCACGAAATTTTATTATTTATGATGCGATAAATAATTCAGCGACAGGGTGTATAATTTACACCATGGGGCACACCGAATCATTAATTTGTCATCATCAACTAACACTTACAGACAAACACACTTACATGCATATATGTATGTGTATAGATTATAAATGCAGTTTGTTGAAAAAAAAATCGCGCAAATACACTAAAGTGTCGAAAAATTATAATAAACCGTTAGACGTGTTACATCCTGCTGGCTGGTAACGGTATTTATGCAAAAGTATGTCAGCTTATATTATATTGTAGCATAAGTAAGTTAAGCGCTTGTATAATTTACAATAACAACGCGCTGCAGGTTAGCTAATGGTTTAGGAGGTAAAGTGGTTCATGACAGAAAATGATATATGTATATATGCACATAGGACATACATATATATATGGGGCATTCCAAGTAGAGGTACTTTTTCCAACAGCCTTTTTTTGACAAACCACGCGTGAGTAGTGTCAAGCTGTAATGTTATTTTTGTTCAGTATTGTTCGCCATATCATCATGGAAAGACTTACGCCTATGTCTATGCGGACAAACCCGCTTCGATTCAGGCCTTGGAACAAACCATTGTATGTCATTCGCCAGTTATCAGTCAAAATACTCGAACGAGTTATCGAAAATTGGACTCAACGAATGGACCATCTGAGAAGCCGCGGCCAACATTTGAAAGAGATAATCGGCCCTATTCCCGTTGTCGTTGTCGTTTTAATAGTAGTTTCTAAGTCGTCGTCGTTCTTATCGTCGTTTCGTACCTAAATTGGTATTCTTGAACTATATCGTAACGCCTAAGAAAAGTTATCGAAATTTGTCTACATATTTTATATAGTAAGGCGCTTTAAGGCGCTCTTTTCCCATATAAAAATGTCACATTTTTAAAGCAGTCCTTAATGGATTTTATGCTATTCTCTATTGACTCTAAACAACGTTATCACTGTAATTATTGTACTTACATACAACAATGTTCTTCTAAAATATTTTATACTTCCAGCGTCTCATGCTTCTTGCTTCTGGCTAATCCTAATACTCTACCTAGTGGTCCAGCCAAAGGAGACATGGGTATCTGTTTATTAACTCCTCGTCTTGTTGGAGTACTATTTATTTCTTCGTTTTGCATTTTAAGACCTTTCATATCTTAAATATACTCTTAGATATAAAAATGCAATTTTATTAACGCCAACAATTTCCGACGCGAGATGGCGGTGGAATGGATTTAGTTTTTTTTTTTTGAGAAAAAAAATATCCCTTCCAAAAAATTGAAATTTAAAGGATTTATCCCTTTTCTAAAGTCCTTGGCATATGCAGGATATTTTTCCATTTCAGAAATTAAAATTTCAAACTGTTTCCGATTTGGAATTTTCATCTTCACTTCAAATATTCCTTCAAACAACCGCGTCGTTTCTATGTCGCTCATAATTATAGCAACGACAAAAAACGACTGTTTCTATGTCGTTTCTATAGTCGTTTCAAATTGGGGAATCTCAATTTATTTTCGATAAATGTCGTTAACGCCAACAGGAATGCCAAATAGACGTTCTTAAGTCGTTTTAAAACGATAACGACAACGGGAATAGGGGCGAATCTTTATAAAATAAATGCCAAAGAATGTTCTTTCGAATGATAATAAACATTCCCCATTAAATTAGAATTTTCTGTGATTTTTCTTAAAAAAAATAGGGAACCTCGAAGAGGATCACCCTTTATATTATAACTCGAATCGGAGGTTTTCAATGACTTGAACTCTCTGACTCGCTCTTCAACAACATGCATACAATACAGCGTCTTTCTTCGAGTAACAAAAATTAAAATCTATATTTCTACTGAAAATCGACTAAACCAAGGTAAACCAGTCTTGAGAAGCGTCACTCGGGAATTTCTGGATCATTTCGAATATTCTTTCTCTATTAAATGTTTGTTGACATTAAGCAGTATTGGGTGTGCCAGTAGGGTATTACATATAGTACGCAGAACCAACTCTGGGTCTTTCGTGCCCTTCTACATTCGTTCATTATTTGAGGCTGAAGTAAAGGATATCATTTCATCGCATTTTATCTTAATTCAGGAACTTTGGCAATACAATGAAGGTCACAACGAAATCTTAAGATTACAATATTCTGAAAACTGATTTCGCCTTAAGGGGACCCCCCATTCTCGGTTTCAAAAATAAATTTTTTTAATTTAAGTCGAACCTATAACTATTCAAAATGTTCCTTTAAAATTTCAAGTGAAAATTTCAAAAACTCTTGAAGATATAGCCGATTGAAGATTGAACGTAGGTAGGTTTTATACCTAAGAATTTGCTTCTCAAAACTTTAAACACGTTTTTCTCGAAACAGTGTTCTTACGACTGGCGCATGAGGTTACTCAAAACCTATTAATTCAATCGGTTCCAAATTTTAATATGTTATTCTATACATATATAGCTACGGTATGAACTATGATAAATCAAATCGGTGAAGATCTTCTTTACTTTTCAACTTGATTTGTGGCTGAAAAAAAGCGATTTACAAAAGAAAAGAAAAAGGTCCGCCATTTTGTTAATTTTTGTGCGAAATTAATAATCCTAGTTCATACCAGAGCCAAACATGTACTCTTTCTAATCCCGTTGGAATTTAAAAAATAATTTATGTTCATTTACCAGCCCATTGAAAATCGTCAAAATTTTAAATCGATAATGGGGCGGGGGGTCCCCTTAAATGCATTCATTCTACGTAAATGCCTCTGTTAGTTGTGGGTATTTTTGAAATAAGTAAATTAGAAAATCCATCTTGATGCTTCGAATAGTTGAGAGTTCCTCTAACAGAATTCATCACTTATTTGGACCGTTCCGTTTTATTATTTTTTTTAGTTTAGTTTAGTTATGAATTTCATAAGAAATCAGAATCGAGTTCAATATCTGATAAACTAATTCAGTTCGATTTTTGCCATTTATAACTAAAAGTTTTAAGAGATCCGGTTCAACGGCTAACTTATTGATGATTTTTTTCTCGTCTCTCGATATATGTACGAATGATTTTGTGGACCTAATGAGCCAATGACTTAGTCCACATTTTCAAAGATGTGCATTTCTCTGGATTATTAGCAGATAACCGAAGGAAAAACAACTAATTGATATTCAAATATCTACAACAATAACAATAAAATAACCTATTTTAACCTCGATCTTCATACACAATTAAGTAGTGACTTTAGCCTTCACAAATAATTCCATTTTTTGCACATTTTTTCACTTTAATCAAAAATCCTTGAATATTAAACCACACATTGATTAATAAATCCCCCCAAATCTGATAATAAACAGTGCGCTTTTATGCAACGGTCATTCGAGCGTGCAATTTATACGACCGAACTGCTGCCGAAGCTCAACTGTTTTATTTCTTCGACTTTATAATTTTTTTGTATTTTTAATTTTTAAGAATTGTTGCATCCTTGGTATGCAATGCACACACGCTGTGCAGTCAAATCCAAGCTACTGCAACTACCAGCGCCAAGAAATTTCATCGTGTGCGCGCTGGAACACCCAAATAGCTGTTGACGCACTCGAAAAATCTCACTCGTATCTGGTATGACATAAAATATGGTAAGCAGTATAAATGGTGGCTGCAAAGCTATGTACGTGCGGGCAGCAGCAGCAACATAAAAGGACGCCCGCTGCACATTGTTCTTCAGTGCCAATATTGCAACACCTCCAGCTGTGCGGCTGTGATGCGAAATAATACCCGCACAGCAAAAAAAAACAGAAAAAATTTGCAGAAGAATGCAATTTCACGTTGTCGCAGCCTACATAGTGGCTGTCAGGAAGGCAACTTTGGCTTCTGTCGAAGATTTATAGCGATTACGGTACACTTGGCAAGGTCCTATTGTGCCTATGCAGGCTGCAGGGTGTACGTGTGTGTATGTATGCATATCTACGTGCATATTTTAGACGCCTGCGCTGAAGTACAGCTAGCGGTAAAAAAAGAATTAATGCAGAACTAGCGCATGCATTTCACAAGCATTTAAATGAAAAAGAAATATTTTTGTCTCTTTTGTTATAAACCTTTTCTTAATTCAGTCAATGGAATTCATTTTTTATTGTTTTAATTTTTACATCATTTATATAACAGTATTTATAAAAATACTTTCATATACATATATATATATATTAAGTTTAACACAAAAGCTTTCTTTCAAATCAAAAATAATTTTTTTGTTAATTACACATTTATAAAATTCATAAAAAAAATATGGTAAAAATGTCAGTTGAGCGCTTGGCGATGAGTAAGTCAGCTTTATCAGCTTCAGGCAATAAAGTTTTTGGTACGCCATATATCCACGTCTGTTTGCAAGCACTTGCGAAAATCATAATCACATAAGCCAAGGCTGTATAAGGGATTAGTGGCTTTGAAGAAATGCAATCCACGCCCAATCTTGATAATATACCCATTGCTAAGACTGTAAGTCGTAGCCAAGTAGCCGCATTGCAATTAGTTTGTAGTAATATTTTATAGATAACAAAGTTAACTTACACAATTTTGCGGTCATGCAAGGTGTCTTCGAATTTTATGCTTAACGTTACATTACGTCTGAACATATCCGCACGTATCTGCTCCAGCACGTTCTTTTGGTTCTCCGGCGCTTTCGTATCCGTTTTGGTTACCACTCTTACATATTTGATATTACGACAGTTCTTCACCAATAACTCCAGGAATGTTACAAGATTCTGAAACTGCTTGAATGTTTAGTTGTTGTGCTGCACGACAGCTTATTATTTACATTTTTATATTACACATACCTGGTATTTCTCGTACAGATATGGCTCCTCGAGTAGCACCTCTTTTACCTCCGCATTTAAGTACTTGCCGAAGAGTGATTGATAACTATTGCCCGTGGCATTGTCGTCTATTGGTATATTGGTGACTAGCTCGCCGCGTATGACATGCTTCTGTACGCGATCCTTAATTTGTTCCGCGCGGTCTATGTACTCTTTAATACGCTCATAAAACACTTTCTTTTTTGCCACATCCGTTTCGCCTGTACAATAACAAGGGAAAAGCAAAGCATTTAAACCATTTTATATTTAACTTATGCAACAACGTTCCATATTGCATTGCATTTGCTTGGTATTTATTGCCTTACCCGACACCAAATCCATAAGTATTTGTATGCCATCTTGATAGAGATGTTGTGCCTCCAAAATCCGTCCGGCTTGATCACACTGCACTGCACGCATTAATATATCTTTGGCATTCATTCTGCCGGTAAACACTGCCACCAATCACTTTGAAAAACGCACGTCGTCTACACTTTTCCGAGAATTTATAACTTTGTTTATAAAAAATTGCGTTTTCATAAGCTATACTAACGCCTTACACACACCCAAAATGGTAACACTTACAATTTGAGACTGCAAATAAACAAAACAGAAAACCAAAAAAACACTAAAAATTTGTACAAATAAAACAAAACGCTTGAATGAATTATTAAAGCAAACAAAATGATTTCGATACAATACTGACAAACAGAATTTTCTCCACTTATCACTGTTTGATGACAAAGTTTTTGTTTTTCTTAACAGAAAATATTGTCAAATTGTGACATTTGGCTATAAACAAACAATGGAGGAATGATGACAGCTGTGTGCAGTGCCAGCAAGCGTTGCCAGATGGGAAAGGCATGTTTTTCTGTATATATCTGTATATAAAATGAATTTGTTTAAGATGGTGTATTTCTTTTACTATTTTTAACATTATATTTAAACAATTCATAATTAATTAATTATATTGCAGCAATTAGAGATTTTATGTATTCAGCAGAGAAAATAACAAAAATTTAAATAATTATTTGGTAATAGTACAAATAAGTTTGAAATTAGTTGTGTTATGGAAGTGGCATCATTATTAAGTATAATTTGCCTACTTTTAGGCATTTAGGAAATAATTTAAAGTAATTATCGTAATGACTATATTAATAATAAATAATAATTAAAAAAAAAAATTATGTTTAAAATATTATTTTTAAATTCATTTCTTGTAAAACCGTAAAAAATTGAAAAATGATAAAAATAAGAGCAGTCTTGTCTATGACTGGATGTGGTTTTTATTCTACCCTGACAGGGTATATCAAGTTTGTCACGAAGTTTGTAACACCCAGAAGGAAGCGTCGAAGGCCCTATAAAGTGTATATATAAATGATCAGTATGTTGAGCTGAGTCGATTTAGCCATGTTCGTCCGTCTGTCCGTTTGTATATATACGAACTAGTCCCTCAGTTTTTAAGATATCGTTTTGAAATTTTGCAGACGTTATTTTCTCTTCAAGAAGCTGCTCACTTGTCGGAACTGCCGATATCGGACCACTATATCATATAGCTGCCATACAAACTGAACGATCGGAATCAAGCGCTTGTATGGAAAACTTCCGCATTTTACTACATATCTTCACGGAATTTGGTGTGAGTTATTGCTAATAGAAATAATTTAATCTCCGAAAAAATTGTTCAGATCGGTTCACTATAGCATATAGCTGCCATACAAACTGAACGATCGGAATCAAGTGCTTGTTTTTTACTTACTTTTTCTTATGTCTTTAGATTTGCATAAACAATAATTACTAAAAGAAATACACCTGTGAAGGGTATATTAGCTTCGGTACAGCTGAAGTTAACGTTTTTTCTTGTTTATTTTTGTATTCTGAATTGGAGATATTTTACGAACATAACTGAGCAGTGTTCCCAGCCACTGTCGGATAGCCATTGAAGGCTAGGTGTTTCAGTAATTGTTTAGTATTTATATTCTTTTAGGGTCCAATACCCCACATTTGCGAGTTGTAGGCAAAAGTTCCATGGATCTCACTTTTTTGTGCATTCTCGCGTATTAGGGAATAAAGAAGTAAAAAACCACTGTTTTGTGGCGGCTCTAGGCGCTTTGTCGATTCTTCAATTCAAGTGAGGGCGTAATTTTTTTTTGCATCACAAAGGACTGCCCTTAATAGTCTAAGTGTGTTTCATCGAATAAAATCTAACCCAACCTAAGGTCCAATATTAAATGTTTAAGTTATGTTAAGAACAAAGATATGTATGTACAACTTTATAAGAACACGCTAGACCAGGTCTTTTTAACGCTATCTTTTTTTCAGGAAGAGCTAAGTTAAGCTTAAAAATCTTTTATATAAATCCATTGCTAGAACTCACAATGGGATATTTACCGATCTTAGAGAACTAGCGCGCCCTCGAAGATTTTTTGTTGAATACTTGATAATGAGATGATATTTTCAATCGAAATTAAACGATTTCGAAACAAGTATTCAAAACATCGTAAAAAACTAATGCCGTTGGACATTTTTATTTCTGACACCATCTCTTCTGAATATTAAGAAAAGCTTGTACAACTAATTGCACTTTTTTCATTTGAGGGGAGTTCGTCTGAATCACAATTTTCAATATTCTAATTTTCTAGTTTGACGCAGTAAATGACTTTTTGTTGAACCAGTAAGTGATTCTAATTGATTCTTAAGGACTATGAATATCCTATTGCATTCATTAAGACCTCACCGTAGTCTTCAGACCCCATACGTAAGGGGAATCTCCAGACTTGTCGGAATACCGCTCTTCAGACAGCTACAAGTTGCTTCTTGATGTCTCCAGTTGAGCACCTAAACTGTAATACATATAACGAAATGCTTTCCAAACAGTTTCTGTTGGGATGCTTTCGTAAAAATCTTTCCTGCAATCCCTTACTGGAAGCAAACCGCCTCCCAGAGCCATCAAGAGTACTTTCCTGAAATACGTCGACGACATACAGTACTATACTGACCGGACTTCGGATGCTACAGAATTTCGACAAGCACTGAATGCCTTTCACAGTGAATTGCGTACTTGGAGATAAAACATCACCCGCACAGACACAGGCACAGAGCTCGAATTGCCTCGCGAAACTAGAATGACCCTCGCGCAACTTCGTTCTGGATACTGTAAAAGTTTAAAGTCCTACCTATCCAGATTGAGCCCCGACATACTTAATATATATATATATGTCCTCCATGCAAAGAGTCCCCGCATGACACTAACCACGCCTTTGCATGCCTCCTAAACCCAACTCATCTAATATGCCTTTGCATTTGGATCGACCCTGTCGAAATTTTAGAACTAATATCATTTTAAAAATCACACCCATGACTTCCATTTCAGCACATTTCTTCGCTTTTTTTAACCAGATGTCGAATTTTAAAATGAGACTTCCTCATAGAAAGACTACAAAATTAATATGTCACTACTACTATGGGACGGACTTCTGGAAATCGTTGCGAAATCTTTCGAAACACGCTAGACTCTTATCAGTTCGGTCACTGCATGGGAGACTCAATGCATTTTAGTGTATTATATTCGGTTGATTTGTCAAAATTGCAAAACCTCAAATTAAATGAAAGATAACGACATAGAAACACACTAAAAATGCATTTAGTATAAAGACTTTCATAGAAGGTCTTAAAACCACAATAATTTTTTTGAAAAACCACAAAAATATTTGGAGATCCAAAATTTGCATATAAATACGCAATCCTTCACACGGGTCTATTTAGTTTTTAAATAAATTTTATAAGCAGAAGTGCAGTGGTCCGCAAAAAAGAGCTCGCCTGTTAGAGAAATCGAGTGCAAAAGCTCAGCTCAGCTGGTCAACCAAAAATGGCTGACAAGTCCGATCTCTTGCTACTTTTCGATCGTCCACATGAACCCGTGTTCATGGAGAAAGGTCGCGGCGTAGTTTTTGATGTGCCGAAAAAATTTCTAACGGAACGTTACCAAAGTATCGGCAATGAAGTGCTGGATCGGTTTAGCGAAAGAGCTGAGAAGCGCGTGAGCGTGCGGGACATACCCATGCCAGATCTTAGTATACCTATGCAATTGTCGCGTAAGGCGCACTTTTCGCTCTGCATGCCGGCACATCGTATAATGGCGGCGCGCCTCATTGATACGTTCATGAACGCGCCCACAATCGATCAACTACAGAGCGTTGCGGCTTATGCGCGCGATCGACTGAATCCGTATCTCTACAATTATGCATTGAGCGTGGCAATACTTCAACGCAATGACACCAAAGGCGTGGGTTTACCGTCTATCATACAGAGTTTCCCCAACAAATTTGTTGATCGGCAAGTTTTTCGGCACATACGTGAGGAGTGCACGATCGTACCCGAAGGTTCGCGTATACCAATTGTCATACCGCATGATTATACAGCATCAGTTGAGGAACCCGAACATCGCTTGTGGTATTTTCGTGAAGATTTCGGTGTGAACTTATATCATTGGCAACGGTATTTGTTGTATCCATTCGAGGCGAGCGAACACAGTGTTGTATTTAAGGGTCGTCGCGGTGAGCTGTTCTACTACATGTATCAGCAGATCTTAGCGCGTTACAATGTCGAACGCTTGAGTAATGATTTGGAACGTGTGAAACCCTTGGATGATTTGCGTGAATATATTAAGGAGGGCTACTTTCCTAAAATGGAGTCGTCGCCACGCTTTGATAATACCAAACTTTCTGATGTGCGACGCCATCAGGATCAATTAATTATGGATATTGTCGACTTGGAACAATGGCGCGATCGTATTTATGAAGCTATCGCGAAAGGTTTTGTTTTAGATGTAAGTTTAAGGGAGCTCACTTCCATAGTTTAGAAATTTACTCTTCAAACTCTTCCACAGGAAAGTGACAAGCGCATTCCTCTCAATATCGATGTGCTCGGCGACATAATTGAGTCGTCAACGGCCTCACCAAACCGCAACCTTTATGGCGATCTACATAATATGGGTCATCTCTTCATCGCCTATGCGCACGACCCGACACATCGTCATTTGGAATCCTTTGGTGTTATGGGTGATCTGGCTACGGCAATGCGTGACCCGGCCTTCTATAGATGGCACGCCTATCTGGATAATATTTTCCAGCAACACAAAGCACGACTAACACCCTACACTGTTAAGGAGTTGCGCTACGATGGCGTCTCTTTAACATCTCTAGAAGTCGCAGCTGAAGGCGTGCAGGAATCCAATGTTTTAAACACTTACTGGCAGGAATGTGATATTGATCTGTCACGTGGTGTGGACTTTGCGCCACGCGGTAATGTTTTTGCGCGCTTCAAGCATCTACAGCATACACCCTTTACATATATAATTAATGTGAGCAATGAAAGCGATACGAAACGTTTCGGTTTGGTGCGCATTTTTATCGGTCCCAAGTACGATGAGCAAGGTCAGCTTATGCCCTTCAAGGAGCAACGGTTGCTGATGATCGAATTGGATAAATTTGTAGTGGCACGTAAGTGAATTTGTATGAGATCTTAATATTGATAAGCAAAACTCAAAATTTTTACAGTGCAACCTGGTGAAAATGTCATTAGGCGACGCTCCACTGAATCAAGTCTAACGATCCCAGTAGAGCGCACATTCCGGGAACACGAAGTGACACATGCGTCTAATGAAATTATCGAAGACACATGTGGCTGGCCACATCATATGCTGATACCGAAAGGTTCAGCCGCAGGTTTACAGTGTGAGCTCTTCATTATGATATCCCAATACGATAAGGAGAATGTAAGTTTTTGTTGGTTGAATGCAGATTTTCTAATAGTATTTATATATTTTACGACTTTAGGTTGATCAAGAGATCGTCGCTGGTCCTTCCTATTGTAGCTCCCACAATCTCTTGCATCGCGATCTTCATGCCTTGGGCTTCCCATTCGATCGTTTACCTCGGTTTGGTGCTGATCGCCTTGCCGAATTTCTCACATCGAATATGATTACTACAGACGTTGTCGTACGCTATGAAAATCGCACGAAGCCTTGTTGTTGATTCGAGCTCTACATATTTATTTTTTTTATATTTAAATATAATTAATTTGCAATAAAATAGTTCAGTGTGACCTCTAAGATCAGTTATTTGATAAGATAAAGCTTTAATAATACAAGTTTGGGTACAACAATTTTTCAAGAGCCACAATTTTTTGAAGATTTAAGACTGGGTTCGATTTTATATACACTATCTAAAGACTATGCCTTAGCTTATCTTCTGTAACTTTAGTTGATTAGGCCATCGTAAGGTATATTTCTTAAAGTGTGGAATTCCCAGAACCTTCCTAGCTTTTCCAATCTCAAAGTACATTTCCGATTCGAAAATATATTATGAATTTCGGTCTTATCTGGAATCCGACCTCATTAAAACCGTGTTATACCGGATTAACTGCACCAGCCAAGGACCACTAATTTGATCACTTTAGAATGGTAACATTTTAATAAGTGCCACCGAGTCCAACAACCCCGAAGTATTGAGTTTCTCGAGGACCAAAAGCTATTAGAGAAGAAAACTGTCTCTAACATTTTGTGAATTGACTTTGGAAGTCTTTTGAATTTTCACAAACATCTTCATACCAAAATGAAATAAAAATTAGAGAGCCATAAAAAAGGGGGCCGTACATTGCTGTAGCCCTTCACTTATCTGACTTATTGCTTTCTTAAAAAATAAAAATCAAACGAAATAGCGTGTGAGGCCAACGAATAAAGAAAGCGAAAACAACCTATGGTTCACTAAATTTACATAATCGATGGCATGCGTACGAACAGCTACGGCTGCGAGCATGGGCTACAATGTGAAGTAAAGTCTGCTTCATGTCGGACAGGGAACAATTCAATTATCCGCAAACTGTACTTCAATGCGCCAGCAATAATCGTATAACCGTACACGTTTAGCAATAACAGGGTGCCAGTGTGTCACTTTAAAGGGATTAGTGATGTTCAATTTCGGTTTATGCATTGGAAAACTCAATTTGTAGCACTCCACATTTTTGGTCACAAAATGGCAAAAAAGAGAGAGAGTGGAATGCAGTAAAGACCAAGTGATTGTCGGCTTGCCGTGCTCAAAAGAGTGGTGGGCTGGCGGGTGTTGCTGGGTTTGGCTTTGGAATTGTGTGTGCCACACTGCAGATAACTTAAAATGCTAATAAAATTGAAAGGATTTCAAATACATATTTCAATTTAAAGTTGATGATTGCTTATACGAGCCGTCGCTCAATTGATTAGGTGAATTGGTGAACTGGTGAAGTGTGAGTATGTTGGGTTGGTAGGAGTACTAAATGACTAAAATCCGAGTCGAATTGAAATTACTTAATTTTACTAGTAGGCAGAAGTATAACCCTAGCTTCGATTGGTGCTTGGACACTCAATTGCTGGAGGGTATTAAGTTTTGAGTCACTTAAATTTGCTTCAATTGGTATTTTTAGGATTTTTTGGGAGACACTTATGTGGTACTACATATGTGTGAGGAACTTAATATGTAAAAGATTATAATAGAAAATTTTGATTGACTAAAATTTTATGAGGAGATTATGATAATGTAAAGTATGGAGATGGCTCAAAAATTGGAAATTTTTTTATTGTTGGTATAAGTAGTTTGTAGCCTAACCGGAAATGTGTGAGTCAGTCAGAGAGAGATATTAAAATTATTAAAATTAAAGATCAACCATTATTAAAACTAATTCCAGTATATTTTCTTAAATCAAAGAAGATTAAAGTATTTAGTTTATATAATCTTATAATTTTCAAACAGATAGGTCACGTTATTCTCGACTGTCGTGGGAATGACTGAAGCGTCTAAGTAACCTTAACGATCCTCGATTTGTAACCGACCGAGGACAGTCAACTCTATCGCTCGTTATAAGAACAATAACAACAATTGAACCCTTTAGAAGTTATAAAGCCCACAGCTCAGGAAAGTTTACTATGAAATCTCATTACTGGCTCTTAATAAGAAATTTAGTGTTGACAAATTCGAATATGAAGAAGAATAGTCTAATTAAATATGTGACCAAGTGTCCTTTAAAGCAATCTAGAGAAAGAAGGCATGATAGGAATAAATTACAGTGACCTCGAAAGTTAATCTCTTTCGTTTGAATGTAACCAAATGTTGTACTATCGAGCGTTTTGGATTTGGTACCAGTTATTGCGGCATGCGAGATATTAGGTTGGCAAATATCTCCCTTCCGCTTTTCTGCTCTTTATTCAATGCTTTATGAAAAGTTTTACAGTGATCGGATTTATTTCAAATATGCGCCGTTTCGTTCGATAATCTGTTTCCATCTAGACGGCGACTTCATAATAACCTCCTCGTAGGAGCCGCCCTCCTTATTTGCGAAGAACTCGGACAGCCACTTTCACAAGCCTCTTTTGAGTTCAACTTTAAACCACCAAGGGTGTTCGCCATTTACAGGAACAGGTAGTAATCACTTAGCGCTATGTCCAGGCTATATGGTGGATAACTTCTGACGAGTCATCAACGAAGTGTGTGATCTGACGTTGTCCTGGTGGAACACTATACCCTTTCTGTTGGCCAATTCTGAACGCTTCTGGTCGATCGCCTGCTTCAAGCGGTCCAGTTGTTCGCAGTAGATAGTAGAATTAAGCGTCTGGTCATTTGGGAGCAGCTCATATTGGATGATTCCCTTCCAATCCCACCTAACACACACCTTTCTTGCCGTCAATACCGTCTTGGCCATTATTTCGGACGATTCACCAGCTTCGACCACGACCGTTTTGGCTTGATATTGTCGTATGTTATCCATTTTTCGTCGCCAGTCACCATCCGCTTCAAAAATGGGTCGAGTTCGTTCCGTTTCAGCAGCATATCGCAGGCGTTGATTCGGTCCAGAAGGTTTTTTTGCGTCAAATCATGCGGCACCCAAACATCAAGCTTTTTTGTGAGTCCAGCCTTCTGCAGATGGTTTAAAATGGTTTGGTGACTAACTGCCATCTCCTGGGCGATGTCACGAGATGCCACATGCCGGTCTAACTCGATGTGTTCTATGATTTTATCGGTATTCGTCGTCACAGGTCTTCCATCGGCTGGCTTATCCATGGCGTCGTTTTCACCCGCTCTGAATTGTCGAAACCATTCCTCCGCAGTTCGAAGTGATAGAGTACCATCCCCCAAAGCACCATTAATCTCACCGAACGTTTCTCCAGCGGATTTGTCTTTAACGAAGGAAAACTTTAAAATTGCGCGAATTTCGGCTTTTGTGAACTCCAGGTTTACACGTCTATAACTGTTGAACGCAATATCCAAACTAATCATGCACAGCGTCGTTTTATCTCTGGCGTCGTATTGTAGGTTATGTCAAGACCTTTCAAAGATGTATAGTATTGCCAGATACGAGCTCTGTAGCGCTTTATGCATAGCCGCGAATTTAAAAAGACAAAAAGGCGGAAGGGAGATATTTGCCAATCTAATATAATGCCTTCAGGCGTTTCAAAAAAAGTTTTCAGTTAACAACAACTTCTCCGGTAAAATGAATGAACTTATTTTGAATGGTCTTCAATCCAAGCTAGTTTGATCCTTCTAAAGGAATATGAAAATTCTATGCTCTTCTCTGTAGAAGAGCGAAGAATTCTTGGCAAACGAAGAACGTCAACTAAATGGAAAAAGTTGTTTTACTTTCTTGCATCTTTGATAGCGATAATGAGTTAGAATCTTCCTTGTTATGATAACAGTCGAATCCACGTAAATGGAACACACCATGACGTATAATCGGCCTGGAACTCTCTACTCGGCAGCTTTCTTCGAAATTATTTGGAGGACGATTTCTATCGCTCCAACAACAACAACATCAGCCTCTCCCAAAGCATCTGCATCTGATTCTGAGTATTCCAGATCTTAATTTTTAGCATCTTTAACTAAGATTGCATGCAAATATTGACTTGAAGTATTTTTGTTTTGAAAATTTAAACTTTCTATGAAAATAGTTCTCAGTACAAAAACCAAAAACTGATATGTAGATTCTCCATCTACAAAGTCATACATAAATACATAGAACACCAATACCTCAGTTTTTCCAAAGATACACTTTATACGTACGAATTAAAAAACACAAAAAATACTCCTCGAATGGTCAAACGATTGACAAATATACGGCCGCCCCGCGCTACTACTCTAAAAATGTATATGTATGTGTGTATGTTTTTGCATTTTCCTCGCAAAGAGTTTTATTATTATTTTATTTTTATTTTTTCATAGCTAACGGCATTTATTTTTTTTTCTGTTTTTAAGTCCTTGCTACTTTTCATGTTTGGTAAACAAGTGACGCCACTTGTAATCGATATACTTGTATACAAACATACACACATGTGCATAAGTGTATGAGTGTTTGAGTGTGTCTGTGTGAGCTCTCGTGTGTGCGATATAAAGAAAAAAATACAGTTGTTATTGCCCTTTTCACCGAATTTATTTAATGTATTTATCGGCTTAGTACTTGATATATAGCCCCAGCAATATTTTTTATTATTGCATACACTTCAGTCAGTACAGAGACATTAGGGAGCGTAAAGCGTCCGTCGCCTTTCTTCGAACGATTGTGAATAGTCCCAGTTGCATTGAATGGCATAGGCCAAATGGCATACATATATACATATACATACATACATACATTTATAGATGAAATAGTATTTATGGTGTGTGTGTGAGTAATGTGCTGCTGTGACGATGCTCTTGGGAGTTACGACTAGTTTGTTTGTATGTATGTATGCCTTATAAGTGGTTATCTAATAAAAAAAGACCGCAAAATAAACTTAATTGCAATTTTGTTATTTGTCAAGTGCTTACGACTTAATACAAACACACACACACACATACTTACACACATGTGACACATTCGAGCCAGTTTATTTCCCCAGCCTTGGCTTCTAGCTGCTTTCTAAGCACATTGAGTGCGAATATAACTGTTTTCTTCGCCTATTTACTTTTCGAAATTTGATATTTTTGCGCAAATAAGTTGGGATTTTTTTATCGAATCTAAATTTTGTAGACATGCTTAGAAAACTTCAATACAAATGTTTTCTTTTATTTATTTTGGATAAGTGAGAATTTATTTATTTAAGAAGTAGCTCTCGGAGTAAATCTATAAATAGCATGTATTGGCAACCCTCACTTTGAATGCAATAAAAATCAGTGGAAGCCTCTTTCACAATTCTTAATTTGTATCTAAATCCCGTTGGAAGACAATCACGATGCGTCCACAAACTATTTCTATAACAGCTAAGATCATGACTATGAGAGCGAACTCGAAAAAGGAGGAGTCAAATGTTTTTAGATAAATACTAAGAATCCATGACGGTTAATAGACTAATGCTGTTTGACTTTTTGGGATCCCAAAGTGTTGCCGGGAAAATCTACAACAATATTTATTGCCAAGAAGAAAACAAAATTTATCACTCAGAATTCACTAATCTCCGTAGTGATCTGGAATAACCTTCAGGTGTTGCTTCAGGTGTTGATGTTCAGAGAACTGACGGTTTCAAATAAGGTTCCAAAAATATCGTAAATATTTCGCTCCCAACTAAGTAGAACTGTCGCCTGGTATCACAAATGTCTTATTGGATTTAATTTTGCAGATAATTGAGAGCTAGACGTCGAGCGACTTGTCTGATATAGATTTTCTATGATATAAGAAATATGTGTTTGAATTTCAAGTAAAAATCACTGATGTTAAGTTTCTATAGCCGCAGTTCTTTCAGAGTATTGTACTTGAACTCTTAACTGTAGCCTTGGTCATCAACCTAATTAATAGAATTAAGGCAACATTGGTAATAGTGATAAGATCATTTAAAGTAATATTTTGAGAATGAAAATTTCGTCGACTTACTTCGTTCGACTTACGGTTTCTGGAAATGGCTGACCTCTAACTTTAGTACACTCTTCGTTATTAATATTTTACTTCGTCTTCTATTCGATATTTTTCTGTGAAAAAATTCAAACCAGAAATGCTGAGATCATCTCTTTGAAGATCAAGAAAACTATTTCCAAACATATTTTTATACTCTCGCAACAAAGTTGCTACGAGAGTATTATAGTTTTGTCCACATAACGGTTGGTTGTAAGTCCTAAAACTAAACGAGTTAGATATAGGGTTATATATATCAAAATGATCATGGTGACGAGAAAAGTTCAAATCCGGATGTCTGTCTGTCCGTCCGTCTGTCCGTCAGTCTGTCCGTCCGTGCAAGCTGTAACTTGAGTAAAATTGAGATATCTTAATGAAACTTGGAACATGTGTTCCTTGGCACCATAAGAAGGCTAAGTTCGAAAATCAGCAAAATCGGACCACTGCCACGCCCACAAAATGGCGAAAACCGAAAACACATAAAGTGCCATAACTAAGCCATAAATAAAGCTATGGAAATAAAATTTGGTATGAAGGATCGCACTATGAAGGGGCATATTTGGATGTAATTTTTTTGGGGAAGTGGGCGTGGCCCCGCCCCCTACTAAGTTTTTTAAACATATCTCGCAAATCAATAGAGCTATATAAACCAAACTTTCTGCAGTCGGTTTTTTTAGCCACTTCCTGCTGCAGTCCAAAACTGACAGAAATCGGATAATAACCACGCCCCCCTCCCATACAAAGGTTAGGTTGAAAATTACTAAAAGTGGGATAGCGCACTAACCAAGAACGCCAGAAACACTAAATTTCACATAGGAAATGGTAGGTAGAAGCATACTCATAGCAGCACTCATATTTTTTTACAAAAAGGAAAATGGGCGTGGCGTCGCCCACTTATGGGTCAAAAACCATATCTCAGGAACTACTCGACCGATTTCAATGAAACTTGGTTTGTGATAGTTTGCTTACATCCCAATGATATGTTGTGAAAATAGGCCAAATCGCTTCACAACCACGCCTACTTCCTATATACCAGAACTTTGAAGACAATCTGAATCGTTAACTTTACAATATATAAAGTAAGCACTAGTGAAGATATCGATGCAGAACTTTGCACAAATACTACGTTTATAGTGTGGCAGCCCCATTCTAAAAAT
Source organism: Zeugodacus tau (assembly GCA_031772095.1). Lineage (NCBI taxonomy): Eukaryota > Metazoa > Arthropoda > Insecta > Diptera > Tephritidae > Zeugodacus > Zeugodacus tau. The sequence continues at coordinate 60,151,913 of CM062653.1, read as the reverse complement.
CACCGAAATCGGACCATAGGTTGTCAAGGTTTCCAACTTTCAATGGACTTTATACAATATATATGATGAATATGTGGGTCAAATTGTGTATTATATAATATTAATAAAGTTAAATAAATAAATTGCGAGAGTATAAAATGTTCGGTTACTCCCGAACTTAGCCCTTCCTTACTTGTTTCATGTTTTCAGTTTTATCTCATGGATATGGTCAGCAGAGATACGTAAAATAAATGTTCTATAATCTCACTACCTTCACTGAAAGGTCTACTTGTGACCACGAATTTTAGTGTGTCATTGTTAGTATCGAATTCATGTGGATGGAAAATGGAAGCAATGAAGTGGACGGTATCATCAACAGAGCAAAAGAGAGTTGGAGAGTAATCCCGTGAAAAGAGATGTACGGGTTTTTACTCTAATTGATGTTACTTTTTTTTTTAGCTGCAGGTTAAGTTTTAATGATAATATGACCTTGAGTCAGTTCCATATTAAAAAATATTTATATAAGGGATGAAAAATTAGAGATACTTTTTTCAACAGCCTTTTTTTGACAGATCACGCATGAGTCATGTCAAGCTGTCATGTTATCTTTGTTCAGTATTGTTTGGCATTTCATCATGGAAAGACTTACGCTTGATCAACTTTTACAAATTGTTCAACTTTATTACGAAATTCACGTTCTGTAAAGAATGTGTTTCGCACGCTTCTCTCAACTCATGGTCAAAATAATTGGCCTACAGAGCGTACTATTCACCCATCCTGACAACCAGCATTCATTATTGGATAATATTCGACCGAATAGACCACATCCAGCATGACATCGCTTGGGCTTTTGAAAAGTTTCAAGAAGATCCGACGTTTTCGAGCCAAATTCTGTTCAGCAATGAGGCCCATTTCTGGCTCAATGCATAAGCGATGAATAGCAATCTGAAGAGATCCAAGAGCTGCCATTTCATCCAGAAGAAACAACGGTTTGGGGCCGGTGTGGTCATATTTCTTCAAAAATGATGCCGGTGAGAACGTAATCATAAATGGCGACCGTTATCGCGCCATGTTGACCGGCTATTTGATGCCTGAAATAGAAGCTCTCGGCGACTTTTGGTTTGAACAGGATTTATTGAGAGTACACATCGATGAACAGATAATTTCACGTTTTGGGCCTGACGATTGGCCTCCAAGATCGTGTAATATCACACCGTTAAACTTTTTCCTGTGAGGATATGTAAAGTCTAAAGTCTATGCACACAATTCCGCTTCGATGCTGGTGTTGGAGCAAAACATCACGCGTGTCATCGCCAATTACCAGTCAAAATACTCGAACAAGTCAACGAAAATTGGACTCAGCGGATGGCCCATCTGAGACGTAGCCGCGGAAAATATTTGAAAGAGATAATCTTTAAAAAATAAATACCAATGAATGTTCCTTCGAATGATAATAAACATTCGCCATTAAATCCGAAATATCCTCGAAATGCACGCTTTACATGATGGATTCTTAAACTGTTATACATCGTATATATTGACCATGCCCCCCGCATTTCCAGGAATAAAACTGATTATTTTTAAATCAAAATAGTTTTTTTTTTATAAAATTATTGTGATTTAAACACAATTCTACATAATTATAGTTGTTGTGTTAAATATTAATCACATGTGACATCAAACATTGTGAATAGATAATGCAAAATACCAGAGGAAGGCAGCGGTGAGTTCCAAAGTAAAAATGTTTTTTTTTTTTATAATTTTTCCAATAAAATTTAAATGAAACTTCGGAAGCCAAAATAGTAGTAAAATCAATTAATTGCAACGAATTGTGTGACGCAACAAAATGTCGTCACGTGTCAGAGAAAGTTACAGCTAGTAAGTAAGAATATATTAAAATATTTTATTTTTACTTGTTCAATGTTACTCGAATTTTTCAAACCAAAAGAGAGAAGGTTGCCACATGTCTAAAATTGTTGATGGAAATAATAATAATATAATGTAGCACTATAATATGAAAACTTTCAATTCAATACAATTGACAGGATAAAAAATATTATAAATTGATGAAAAGAGACTGGAAAGGAAACATATTTTCGAAAAGGGTTGCCACTTTTTTAACTATTATTTTCTATTTAGGTAAACGCAGTTAATAAACGAAATACCTAGAATGAATCACAGATATAGTCGTATAAAACATTTCTATCACAGTTGGTATTAAGCAGTGTTGCCACCCGTATGGAAAATTTTATAAAAATAAATTATTTCATTTTGTTATTTGAGAAAGCCTTGATATATATCTTGGCAATTTATAAGTCTTTCTTTAGGTCTCTTAAACCCATCAAATACTTCTTTGGTTACACCACTAACGCTGGAACGCGCCCACCATAAACTGAATGCTGATAAACACACTCCGTTATGTTTACCAGTGAAATGTGCGAATGTGTGCACCACAGCTATTGAGTGCAATAAGTTTAACCCATTTGTGCAACCAATACTGTGGTAATTCATGGTTGCAACAGCTGGTGTTGCAGCAGCAATGACATTGGCGTGGGCGTTAACGCTACCGTTAGCGTTGTTGCTGCAGTTGGATGCGGTGGCAACAGTGCAAAGTCAATACTTGTACAACAATTTAAGAGAGTCCTTTCGAGTCCCAGGGGCACAGCAGTAAAGGACAGAGAAATATTTACAGTCAAAGTCATCAACAGCGTCATCGCCATCACCATCGTCGCTGCCGTCGTCGTTGTCGCTGGCGTTGCTTTCGATTGGACAGCGAAAGTTGCAGGCGAACTTTTCGCTCTGAGTCAACATATAAATTTGTTGAAATAACAACAAGAGTTACGTATACCGACACAATGGGAAATATTTGGGACACAATGCGTTTGGCTGTTGATCGTAGTTGTTCTACAAAACAAAAAAAGCAACAAGCAACAAACAACTCGAGTAGTATAATAAGTCAGTAAGTTTAGAAGCCAAAAAACCATAGGAATGCCACAAAAGCTATTACAACAACAATAACAACAAGCATATAATAAAAGTCAAACACGAGTGTAGAAATTCCGGGAGTTCTTCAACGTAGAGACTTTGAAGGTGTGTGAATGTATAGGAAATAGTATTAAGTAGGTGCATTGGAGATAATTCTTCTTGAATTATTGAACCTACATTTGGTTTTCTGGGATTTCGGGTAAAAGCATTTGAGGAATGATCATCTATATATTTCTCTGATCATTCTGATCAACGATGTTAAGAGTGTCAGTTTTGGAAGATATGTACACCAAAACATTAAGGAATAGCATTAAGATTTAATAGCCCTTGAAGAGGTTCTTAATTTGGGATTATTTGATCTTTTCAACTGTTGATCATACATAGATCGCCCGCTTCAAACTTTTACAACTTTCATCAAACGTAATGAGAGTTTGAGAGACCTCATGATATCATGAATATTACACTTGAGTTATTTAAGATTATTCTTACAGGTTCTTAAGATCGATTAAGAGGATTTTTAAAGACTTTTTTTGGATTCTGAGACTATATAGATTCCTTGGTTTTATGTAATAAATTTTCGCACATTTTAATTAGCCTTATATTAGCTTGGCAAATATCTCCTTTTCGCTTTTTTGCTCTTTATGCAGTGTTTCAGTGGTCAGATTTAGTTCAAATATGCACCGTTTCGTTCGATAATCTTTAGAAGCGCCCCACCTTATTTGCGAAGAACTCGAACAGCCACTTTTCACAAGCCTCTTTTGATTTCAACTTTACACCACGAAAGGCCATCGCCATGGACAGGAACAGGTGGTAATCATTTGGCGTTATGTCCGGGCTATATGGTGGATTTGATAAAACCTCCCATCCGAGCTCCCGTTGGTCTGACGAGTCATCAACGAAGTGTGTGGTCTGGCGTTGTCCTAGTGGAACACTACACTATTCCTGTTGGCCAATTCTTCGATCGCCTGCTTCAAGCGGCCCAGTTGTTCGCAGTAGATGGTAGAATTAAGCATCTGGCTATATGGGAGCAGATCATAGTGGATGATTTCCTTCCAATCCCACCAAACACTCAAACCAAACCTTCCTGGCCGCCAATCCCGGCTTTGTCACTGTTTGGGATCATTAATCTCACGGAACGTTTCCCAAGCGTATTTGCCTTTAACGAAGGAAAACTTTCAAATAGCGCGAATTTCGGCGTTAGTGAACTCCATGTTTACACGTCTATAACTGTTGAACCCAATATCCAAACTAATCATACATAGCGTCGTTTTGCAGGTTATGTCAAGACCTTTCAGAGATGTATGGTATTGCCAAATACGAGCTCTGTCGCGCTTTATACATAGCCGCGAAATTCAAAAGACAAAAAGGCGGAAGGCCAATCTAAATATCCTTATTGTTTTTGTCTCTATAGAACCCCTTCTTACGGATGTAATGTAAATATCATATCCGAAGCATCCGTCGGTTCTCTTAGGTCTATTTTTTTAGAGATAGAAGTAAAATTCAACCGAAAGTCGGCTTCTACATTTAGGTGTCTGATATGTCGTGCTAATTAACCTCATTGGTGGACGTCTCTCCGTAATGGAGGCTTAACAAGGTCTCTGAGAATAGAAATACTAGCAGGTTCTTATCGAGGACCTTTTAATCCATCATTTTTATAATTTTAGATACGATTCTATAGGAAGTGATATTCAATCATTGCGATCATAGAGCTAACTGGGACAATTATAGAACCGTTCTCACGACAGTCGGTTCTACGTAACCGGAACGAACCCGGACTTTTACCAGGCCAATGACTGTCAAATCGGCAGCATTCCTCAAAATTATTAGAAAAATCTTCTCACAAAATTTGTTAGATGTTCGGAGTCTGCTGGGACTTGCAGATTGTTTCAATGAAGATTTCTAAATACTAAGTAGCTCCAGTGGTAGTCAGTTGGAGTTGGATCAGTAAAGACCTTGATCGTTGGAGAAGATATTTGGGTGTACCCTTGATAAATGGTGTAAATTAAATATGTGGAATATAGACTGACTCTCAAGGGTTCAACTTAGTTCTTACAGAGGAGTATATCTTATTTAGTATATCTACAATTAATAAATAGTGTTCAATATATTTTCTGAATGACTAAGATTTCAACTATCTCCCCGTCACTACCAGCTTAAATACACTTTCCAGCCAACTTTGGCACTACGCTGCTCTGCATAAATCCATCAATATTTATAATCCACGTAATGTATGTAACTACATAGACACTATATATAGAGTATAATGCTGCCGTTTGGTACTTTGTTTCACTTAACCACAGAAAAACAAATGATTATCCAACATATCTAACAAAACCCGTCTGCCAGCGCGACAGTCTGACCAAATCGCCCGCCTCTTTCGTCTACTTCTCCCGGCAATCACTGTGTCTGAAACTTTGTCAATGACGAAACGAATGAAGGTGGAAAAATCGGGGACGTTGACTAAAAGAAATCACTCAATTGAGTTGAGCGAGAGAGCAAAGTACAAATACAAAAAGTCACATAAAGTATTTTTGCAGTTGCCAAAAAACAAGGCAACCAGCAGAACAGCATGAAGAACAACAACAAAAACAACGCACCGAATCAAGTAAATACAACGAGAAATTGAGTAAAAACCGCAAAATTGATGGCAGAGACACAACTTTGATGCTGTGCATACAGGATTAAGCTGATGTGCCAGTGGTGCCAACAGCTGACAGATAGACAAACAGTCAACCTTCAAAGTAGCGTCCACCCAGTAGTGGTGGAACGTTGGTGTATCGAAGCCAGCGTTGAGTGTGAAAAGTGGAGATAGAGAGGGAGCTGTGCTACGTGTGTGAGATCCTGTGTGTTTGTTTCTAGGTAGTGGATTGATATGGTTTGCAAGTAGGACAGAAACGTATTTGTCGAAGTGCATCGTCGTTGTTGCAACGAATTTAATGGCTGTGTATATTGGCATTTAGGTAATATAGGGTTGCCATGTTTACAGTTTTTTGGAGAACTTTATTTCTATTTGCGGCGAGAGTCCGTGATATTAATCTACACCTAGAGGAGTTCAAAATTTTGAAATCGGTTCTTAGTATCTAGCTATTTATGAGAGATATTTTTCTGGTAGAAATAAACCCGAACGCTTATCTTTGAAACCCGAAGGACGATCGCTATTAGAAAACTATAAATTTTAGTTGGAAATTGAGTTCGAATTCATACTGAGAGACACAGTAATGTGGAGCGCTTTACGACTCTAGCGGTCGATATTACCATGTCTTCCAACCTATCGTTTCCTTCCTTCCTTTCTTACCCTTGTTCTACTCACAGTATGTGGTCTGAAAAAAAGTAGAAGACGAAAGTGCCGGATTTAGAGTCCCATCTTCAATTAATGTACCCGAGAATTAAAGCTCTTAGTTTTGTGCTGTTTGAATAACGGACGTCGATATCTTGAACTCGAAGTCCTTGGATCAAGACACTTATTTTTTCTTTTGATCAGGTCTACAAAATTAGATGAGCAGTTGTCGGATCTAGAAAGGGCACTATTCTTATAATAGTAATATTCTTGAACACGAGAAAGGCCGAAGAAAACCTGTAACTACTAAGGTCGATATAGAAGTTATATTGTGGAGAAGTAGAACAACCATTCGATTAAGTCCTTGAGCACGCAACTAGGGACTTAATTTGAGATTTATGGTCCTTGATAACACGGACAACATTTTTTATCCAGCGGGGTCTTATAAAGTTGCAAAACTGCTAGCGTAGACAAGATTAAAATTAAGGGATCTCTCGAAGAAGTCGAATCAGATTCTTAAGAAGTAAGTATGTGACTAAGCATGCAAAACTTTTGATTGAAAAAACCCTTGGCTCCCTTTCAAAAACCCATTATTCTCCCAAAATGTAATTTCCAACGCATTTGGTAACCCTGCCACAAAATTAAAACCAGTGAACGTATTCCTTTTAATTTCGTTTTCCGCATTTCCGCTACTTTGGCAGTTCATCCGTCTCATCGTTCGGCAATCAACTTCATTGTTGCCACACAAAAAAGGGATGGACCTAACGGTATTGTTGTTTATTACGGTATCTTAAAAATTGTTGCTGAACTGAAGAGGGCTCTCTGGTTAACGTACACAAACACACATATAACAGACATATGCATATATCTGTGGAGCTTAATTTCTGCTCTGGCTCTCGTACTTTGTGTTTGGTTGCAACAAAATTTTGCTAAGCGTAGCAATCGCTCGCCTGTCGTTTGTGAGCTGGCATGAAATATTACACACTGCTTTTAGCAGAACAATTAATTAGGCGAACAACAGCAACAGCAATAGCAACAACAACAATAGCATTAAGCAATAACATTAATACCAACAGCTACAAATGCAACATATTTTGAAGATGTTTGATCAAGAGATAATCCTTAACTTACACATACATACAGCGAGATATACATATACATTTGTACAAGTGTTTGTTTAAGTAAATATATATATGTGTAGTTGTTGTATATTTGCCAGGGAATTGTCTGCTGGTTGTCATAAGCCGTCGCTGCTATAAAAATGTAATGCAATGCCTAATTTATTTGAAGATTTAATAGCGGCTACCCGCAGCTTACATATTCATATACATATTTATGTGTGTCTCTGAGTGCGTACATATGTATATTTGGCAATGTGTGTGCTCATATTAATTATACATCTTCATTACAAGCTTTAATTGTGAGGCCTCTCAATGTAACCCGCAACGGGAATTTGGTCGGAGAAGTCATGTAACCGAGGCTGAAGTGAAAGATCTTTGCTCAAAGTTAGAAAATAGTTTGTTATTGTTCCCGGAACATTTATTTGATTTCCTAAGGTCCATTTAGCTTAAAGCTCCTTAAGATATGCTTACACAGTAAGTCCTTTTCGAATTTTTATACTCTCGCAACCTGTTGCACAGAGTATAATAGTTTTGTTCACCTAACGGTTGTTTGTGTCACCAAGAAATATAAGAGTTAGATATGGGGTTATATATACATAAATGATCAGGATGACGAGTAGATTTGAAATCCGGATGTCTGTCCGTCCGTCTGTCCGTCTGTCCGTCTGTCCGTGCAAGCGATAACTTGAGTAAAAATTAAGATATCTTAATGAAACTTGGAACACATGTTCCTTGGCACCCTGAGGAGGTTGCTTTCGAAAATGGGCAAAATCGGTCCACTGCCACGCCCACAAAATGGAGGAAACCGAAAACCTATACAGTGTCATAACTAAGCCATAAATAAAGTTATGAAAATGAAATTTGGAACATAGGATCCCATTAGGGAGGGGCACATTTGGATGTAATTTTTTTGGAAAAGTGGGCGTGACCCCGCCCCCAAATAGGTTTTTTGTATATAACTCGCAAACCAATAAAGCTATATAAGCCAAACTTTCTGCAGTCGTTTCTTTTAGCCATTTCCTTATACATTCCAAAAATGAAAGAAATCGGATAATAAACACGCCCACCTCCCATACAAAGGTTAGGTTGAAAATTACTAAAAGTGGGTTAACTCGCTAACGAAAAACGTCAGAAACACCAAATTTTACTTAAGAAATGGCAGAAGGAAGCTGCATTGAGATTTTTTTACAAAATGAAAAATGGGCGTGGCGTCGCCCATTTATGGGTCAAAAACCATATCTCAAGAACTATTCGACCGATTTCAATGAAATTCGGTATATAACACTTTCTTGACACCCTGATGACACGGGTGGAATATGGGCGAAATCGGTTCACAACTACGTCTACTTCCCATATAACTCAATTTTGAATTCCATCTGATTCGTTCACTTTATAATGTATTCATAAGGAACCAATGAAGCTAGCGGAATAAAACTTTACACAAATACTGTATTTGAGCTGTGACATCACTTGTGGAAAAATTGTCAAAATCGGACCAAGACTTTTCAAGGCCCCTGATATCGAACATGAAGAACTCAGTGCGTAAGGCTAATTTTTCACCGAAAATATAGGTAAATCCCTCAGATATTTTAATGTAATTCATTCCCTCTGAATTTTTTTCTTATAACAGTTTCTCTCTTTACCTGAAATGGTAAAAATCGGGTCATAGATCCCATATACCTAATTATAAGTAATATTAAATTAAGTGAGTGTATAGTCTTCGATACATTGTATCTTGGTGTATTGTATATTTATGATGATTTTCGTTGAACTTTATACCAAATATATGGGTCGACTTGTGTTATCTTTATAAAATTACATCAATAAATTGCGAGAGTATAAAATGTTCGGCTTCACCCGAACTTAGTCCTTCCTTACTTGTTTTAAGAGTTATTCTTTGAGCTTTCTTTACCACTAAATGTTCTAGATATCCAGAAGTAGAATAACATCGAACTCATCTGATTTTCTGACTATTACATATTGTTGTTGTTGAAACAGCTTATACAATTTACAAAATAATTTTGGTGAAACTGTTGAGGTGACATTCCATGGCAGACGTTGACTTAATTCCCGTGGGAAGATCTTTTTAGATTTGCCCTTCTAGGGATATTTTCAGAATTAAAGATAAATTCTTTTACAGAACCTGCAAAATATAGTATTACATATTGAAATAGGGTGCCTTTGGACAAAAGTAGCTGACACACTATTTAAACAGCGAATCAAGTTCAGTTCAATGCAGAGTTGGGCGCTCTTCTGGCTTAACGAACACATAAATATATCTTTGGAGTTTGAATAATTCTCAATAGCCTCTCTTAGACACTTAGACAACCAGCAAATGTTACTGTCTGATGTTTGGTATATTACTAAGATGGACTTTTAGTGATTAACTTATATATAGTAATCAACTAAGCGATCTGATTTGACGCTGATAGACTGGTGTTTATAAATCTTCTATAATTCACCAGTTGGAATCCAAATTTATGGTTCGCAAAGATAACTTATAAAGGGGTTTTGAATAAGAGCGCTACACAAGTTTTTAAATAAAACAAAAACGGTATGGGATATCAATGAAATTATTTATTACTGTGAAAGTACATACGATGCCATTATGTATGGAAATCGATTTCTTTTGCATGGCCACCACATGTACATTTGCAGAAGTCCAGACGCTGAACCCATTTTTCGATGGTTTTCAAGCATAAATCGGCAGATACTGCTGCACACGTTCAATATTCGTACAAAGTTCATCAATCGTCGCTAGATTGTTGTCATATATAACAGACTTGACGTAGCTCCACAGGAAATAGTATAACGGCGTCAAATTGCTTGACCGAGGTGGCCAATTGTCTGGGCCATTTCGTGAGAAATCACGTTCACCAAACTTGGTTTTCAATAAATCGGTATTGACATTCGCTGTGTGGCTTGTAGCGCCGTCCTGTTGGAACCACATATTGCCCAAGTCCATATCATACAATTTGGGCCAAAATCATCACGGCAGAAGTACGACCCCATTTACGCCGCCGGCCCATAAGCCGCACCAAACTGTAATTATTTTCGGGATGCAATGGTGACTCGTGGAGTACGTGTGGATTGCTGCCTGACCAATAACGCATATTTTGCTTATTGACTAAGCCATTCAGCCAGAAATGAGCCTCATCGCTAAAGATGATTTTTCGATGAAAATCCGGATCATTTTCAAGTTGTTGCTCAGCCCAATTCGCGAACAAACGACTATTCTGGTGGTCAAGTGGCATCAGTCAATGTGATCTTGTAAGGATGTAGGCCAAAATTTTTTCGCAAAATTCGCCACAACGACGTCACAGTGATGCCCAACGCTTGAGAACGACGTGTGACAGACTGATTTGGGTCTATGATGCGCTATCGGTAGCAATATTCACGACACACGGTCACTTCTTCGTCTCACTGGCACGGGAACATTTTGTACTGCGCCTGCGGATACAAATTTTTCCACTAGACGCTCAATTATTGATCTGATAAGACGATTATGATGACCATAAATTGGACGTAGCACTCTTAAAGTTGAGGCCACGGACTCCGAATTTCGAATTTATAGTAAATTTTAATAATTTCGACTCGTTGTTGGATCGTATATCTCTCCTTGATGAAATGACAACCTTACTGAAAAGAAATGTCAAAAGAGTTTTTCTAGCGTTCTTATTGAAAAACCCTTTATAGCACCTTTAAAGCAGATGGGTTTTGAGCCAATCACTAATGTCAATTCGAATCAGTTCGCTTGGTTCGCCAAAGGTATAGTTACCGAACGTTGTACAGTGGAAGAGGTAATGGTTTGATGGTGCCATCTTGCCTTTTTCCATATAGTTGTAGCAGCCTGCGCCGGACAGTATTCCTAACATCTTATTCATGGATGAAAAAATATTAATTTCAATGAAGAATTTAAAAATTTATTCAAAGACATTTTAAGTATTTTCAATAATTTTTAGTATTTCTCATAATTATTGGTTGCTCATAAATAAACCACAGATGCAGAATAAAAAATGCATAAAGACGAAATTACAGTATAAAAACTGTATAATAGACATAAATATATATAATATGCATTTACACAAACATACATACACAAGTGTCTTCCAAACCGCTTACAAATCCCCATGCTAAAACCAATAAAGTCTCGGCTGTAGCCAGAAGATAAAAATTAACAACACTCATGTAGACACATACACACACACACACTTACGAGTATATATGATTAAAGAGCACATTTAAATGACCACATTTTTTCAATTTGATCACTTGACTGCCGGCCATATTGGTTACTTGGTTGGTCGATTTGTTGGCTTGTTGTTGCCTGGCTGTTGATTGGCGTTACCACAAGCACTTAATTTTTTTTTATGGAATTGCCGTTAAAAATCGCGCATTCGCATTTCAATAAAACTCGGCTACAATTATTTCGGACGCAAATCAATCAACTTAGCATTTATTCGTCGGCCATTAAGGCTGGGCCAATTGCCTGAGAGAAAGCTGTGTGGTAGCTGGCCGTCAGAAGACTATAAACTATTTACACGCAATTTCTGGTGTTTTATTTCATTTTAATTTTGACAGTAAATACATACATACAATTGTACTATTTACATAAATAAGTATGTGTGTGTGTGTATCGATAATATGCCCGGTTTATTGGCATGTAATTTGACATTTGGTCATCTCTGACGCTTAATTTCTGTATTTATTGCATACTTATCTTCAATTTAATTTTTATGTTTGCATTGTAATGACAGTTGAATGGCATTTGCCCTATTCGAAATGTTGGAATTATTGCTAAGTGTGGAATTCATCTATAAATTCATAAGTGAGAGGACTTTTATGGGGGAAGAATGGTATAATGATGTCGTAATGTGATTTTTGTCTAAGGCTATTTCTTTTGTATTCGATTTACTATGAATTGAAAAATTTCATTCAAATTTTGCAACCCTTACGAATTCTTATAAGCGTTAAATCTTCCTTTATTCCACCAAGTCTTTTTCATAGACCCTACATTTAATTTTTATACTCTCGCAACAAATGTTGCTAAAGAGAGTATTATAGTTTTGTTCACATAACGGTTGTTTGTAACACCCAAAACTAAACGAGTTGAATATAGGGTTATATATACCAAAGTGATCAGGATGAAGAGTGGAGTTCAAATCCGAATGTCTGTCCGTCCGTCCGTCCGTCCGTCTGTGCAAGCTGTAACTTGAGTAAAAATTAAGATATCTTGATGAAACTTGGCACACTTATTTCTTGGCACCATAGGAAGGTTGCTTTCGGAAATGAGCAAAATCGGACCACTGCCACGCCCACAAAATGGCGAAAACCGAAAACACATAAAGTGCCATAACTAAGCCATAAATAAAGCTATGGAAATAAAATTTGGTATGAAGGATCGCACTATGAAGGGGAATATTTGGATGTAATTTTTTTTGGAGAAGTGGGCGTGGCCCCGCCCCCTACTCAGTTTTTTGTACATATCTCGTAAACCAATAAAGCTATATAAACCAAACTTTCTGCAGTCGTTTTTTTTAGCCACTTCCTAATACAGTCCATAAATGAAAGAAATCGGATCATAACCACGCCCACCTCCCATACAAAAGTTAGGTTGAAAATTACTAAAAGTGGGTTAACTCACTAAAGAAAAACGGCAGAAACACTAAATTTGACATAAGAAATGGCAGATGAAAGCTGCACTCAGAGTTTTTTACAAAATGAAAAATGGGCGTGGCGTCGCCCACTTATGGGTCAAAAAGCATATCTCAGGAACTCGACCGATTTCAATGAAAATAGGCCAAATCGCTTCACAACCACGCCTACTTACTATATACCAGAACTTTGAAGACAATCCGAATCGTTTACTTTACAATATATAAAGTAAGCACTAGTGAAGATATCGGTGCAGAACTTTGCACAAATACTATGTTTATAGTGTGGCAGCCCCATTCTAAAAATCGCCGAAATCGGACCATAGGTTATTAAGGCCCC